>CM066034.1:324511073-324951073 GCA_033557465.1 Ichthyophis bannanicus | reverse complement strand
CGCGACAAGATGGAAGAAAACAAGTTCTTGACATGGGGTACGCAGGACATTAACCTTTGGTTAACGCAGATGTCGGTGAAGGGCGGTGCGTCTGGGGGGGGCGGCGGAAAGGGGGGTTCGGGTATAGGGACTGCTGCGGGTCGTTCCTTTCGGGGGGCGTTTCCCCTGTTCCGAGCAGACCAGTTCCCAGCGGTGGGAGCGATGTCTGTTGGTGGTTTAACAGGTCAGCCTGCCCCTTCTCGGATTGTAAATTCCGTCACGCGTGTTCGATATGTGGTGGCCCCCATTCTGCAGCTAAATGCGTTAAAAAAGGGGCCGTCACTCCGCCTGGATCAGGTGCAAAATAGGCGTGTCCTGTTCGAGTTAGCCCCTTCTCCAATATGGGTCCCTCTCTTACATCGTTTGCTGAAGGGTTACCCGAAGAAAAGGGTCAAGTTGATTTTGCAGTTAGGTTTTCAGTCTGGTTTCGTGGTTCCGCTTCGGGGTTCTCTCGGAGGCTGCATGGCCCGCAATTCACCTAGTGTGCGGAGATTGGCAACGATTGTGCGAGAGAAGTTGGATTTGGAATTGCGTTTGGGCAGAATTGCAGGCCCGTTTCGTCATCCTCCTTTTCCTAGTTTTGTGGTGTCCCCTTTGGGAATTGTCCCGAAGAAGGAGCCGGGGAAGTTTCGATTAATTCACAATTTGTCTAGCCCGGCTGGGTTCTCTGTGAATGATTTTATACCCCGCGAATACTGCACGGTTCGGTATGCCTCGTTTGATGCGGCGGTGGAGCTGGTTCGCAGAGCGGGGAGGGGTGCTTTGATGGCCAAGGTAGACATCGAATCCGCCTTTTGTTTGTTGCCAGTCCACCCGTCGGCTTTCAAGTTTCTGGGTTTCCAATTCGAAGGGGAGTTTTATTTTGACAAGTGTATGCCGATGGGCTGTTCGGTGTCTTGTTCGTATTTTGAGAAGTTTAGCACCTTTCTGCACTGGTTGGTCACTCGGAAAGTGGGGTACGCGGAGGTGGTCCATTACCTGGACGATTTCCTGTTTGTCGGACAGGCTGGGTCCCGGCGTTGTAGAGAGCTCTTGGATGGTTTCGTCGGCTTGGCGAGTGATTTGGGTGTACCCTTGGCTGAAGAAAAAACAGTTGGCCCGACGACGCTTCTCACCTTTTTGGGTGTCAAATTGGATTCGGAGCAGATGGTGGCACGCTTGCCGGTAGAGAAGGTGGAAAAATTGCGAGTGCTCGTGGCTAATGCCTTATCCTCTGCTAAGTTGACCATGAGGGAATTGCAGGCGCTCATAGGATCGCTCAACTTCGCTTGCAAGGTGATTCCCATGGGCAGGGTGTTTAGCCGGCGCTTAGCTGCTGCGACGGGGGGCGTGCTTAAGCCGCATCATCGCATTCGTGTGTCGCTAGTTATGAGGGAGGATCTGAGGATTTGGGATGTCTTTTTGCGCGAATTCAACGGCCTTTCTGTGTTTCGCCAGTCGGAGATCTCCAGTGAGGACTTACAATTGTATACGGATGCGGCAGGCGGCATCGGTTTGGGAATCTACTTTGCTGGGGCTTGGTGTGCTGACAGGTGGCCGCAGGAATGGGTCGACGGCGGGTTATTGAGTAATATAGCGTAGTTACTCACCTGTAACAGGTGTTCTCCAGGAGCAGCAGGAATCAGTCCTCACATATGGGTGACGTCGGCGCCGATGGAGCCCTCGCGGAGCAATTTTCCCCAGCTTTCAAAGAAAGCCTTTGGGAATTGCAGCGCGCATGCGCGGTCTCCTTCCCGCCCAAGGGTGCCATCTTAGCCAGTCTGATGACATAGCTAAAAGACAGCATAAAAATTTGCAAAAAAACTTAAGCAGATGATTGCAACTCCAAGGGGAGGAGGGAGGGTTGTGAGGACTGATTCCTGCTGCTCCTGGAGAACACCTGTTACAGGTGAGTAACTACGCTTTCTCCAGGACCAAGCAGGAAGTCAGTCCTCACATATGGGACTCCCAAGCTTAAGGCTACCGGAGACCCTAAGCACAAAAATGAGCTCCCTCTAGCTCAGCGGCACAGAAGGAAGGAATCTTCACTGAATTATTACCCACCGGTAGCCCCCATCCGAGATGGAGGGTAGGAGTTGCTCAAACCTCGAAGAGATTTCGGAGAGCTGCCTGCCCGAAAGCACTGTCCCTGCGGGATTCCCTCTCGAGGCAGTAATGGACCGCAAAAGTCTGGCTCGAAGACCAAGTAGCGGCCCGGCAGATGTCTGCCAACGGAACAGAGCGGAGGTAAGCCACTGACGTAGCCTTCGCCCGAACACAATGAGCCGTGACTCGACTTTCTAACGAGAGTCCGGCTGCCCCATAAGCCCAAGCGATACAGTCAGCAACCCAGATGGACAGAGTACGCTTGGAGACCGGGAGCCCCAATTTATTGGGGTCAAAAGACACAAAAAGCTGAGCAGCTTTACGGTGCTCCCGCGTACGGTCAAGGTAGAAGTTCAATGCTCTTCTACAGTCCAGGGTATGCAGGACCATTTCAGCTCGGCTGGAGTGTGGCCTGGGAAAGAAGGTCGGAAGTACCACCTCCTGATTGATGTGAAAAGGGGAGACCACTTTTGGAAGAAATTTTGGGTGAGTCCGTAGGACTACCCTATTTTTGTAGAACCGAGTGTAAGGGGGATCAGACACGAGGGCCTGCAATTCACTTACGCGTCTAGCGGAAGTGAGGGCTATCAGGAATAAAGTTTTCCAAGAAAGAAAACGTAGAGAACAGGTAGCCATAGGTTCAAAAGGCGGACAGGTGATCCGCTGTAAAACCACATTCAGATCCCAGTCAGGTGCTGGCGGGCGCAGAGGTGGTTTAAGTAGAAGGAGACCTCGGAGAAACCTCGCTACGAGAGGGTCGCTGGAAAGAGGTCTGCCGTCCACCGGCACATGATGTGCTGAAAGAGCACTGAGGTGAACTTTGACGGAGTTGGACTTAAGTCCCAGATTAGAGAGGTAGAGCAAGTACTGCAAGATCACAGACACCGAGCAGGAGAAGGGATCCTGAGACTGCTGGGCACACCAAGCGGAAAAGCGACGCCATTTAAGGGCGTAGCATTTGCGGGTAGAAGGTCGCCGAGAAGCTAGGACGACCTCTTCCACCTCTGCCGGTAGTAGAAGGGGAGCAAGGACTACCCTTTCAGCAGCCAGGCCATCAGATGTAGAGATCTGAGGTTGGGGTGTAGCAGGGACCCCTGATCCTGTGTTAGGAGATCCGGTTGAAACCCCAGAGGGAACGGATCCTCTACCGCTAATTGCAGCAGGAGTGGAAACCACGGCTGTCTGGGCCAGCGAGGAGCTATCAGGATCATGGAAGCTTTGTCTCGGAGAACCTTGAAAAGAGTTCGAGAGACTAGCGGTATGGGAGGAAAGGCATACAGAAGGCTTTTCGACCATGAGAGCAGAAAAAGCATCCGCCGCTACTCGAAGGGGATGTGGCTGCCGAGAGCAGAAGCGAGGAAGTTGCCAGTTGAGAGGACTGGCAAAGAGATCCATCGTGGGGAACCCCACTTCAGAAAAAGTTTCTGAACTACCAAGGGATCCAGGCGCCACTCGTGCGGCTGGAGGATCCTGCTGAGTTTGTCGGCCAGGCAATTTTCTTGGCCTGGGAGATAAACTGCCTTGAGAAGAACGCCGTGGCTGACGGCCCAAGAGCAGAGCTTCTGTGCTTCTCGACAGAGAAGGAAGGAGCCCGTGCCTCCCTGTTTGTTCACGTAGAACATGGCAACCTGATTGTCTGTCTGGACAAGGACGGACTGGTGAGAAGTCAGGTGGGAGAAAGCCTTGAGAGCCAGACGGATTGCTCTGAGCTCCAGGAAGTTGATCTGCTGAGCAGACTCCCACGTGGTCCAGAGACCTTGAGTACATGCCCCTTGGCAATGCGCTCCCCATCCTAGGAGAGAAGCATCGGTCGTCAGCACTTGAGCCGGCTGAGGTGACTGAAAAGGCATTCCGAGCACCAGGTTCGGCCGATGAAGCCACCACTGTAGAGAAGAGGCCAGCGGTCCGGAGACGCGCACTAAGTCGGCTAGGCCGCCCGTGGCTTGTTGCCACTGCTTGCGAAGGCACCATTGAGCAGGCTGCATATTCAGGCGGGCATTGGGGGTCACGTGGACGGTGGAAGCCATATGGCCGAGTAGTCTCAGGAAGCGCCTGGCTGAGACCAGGGACTGGCTGCGAAAACGGCCGGCTAGGTCCATGAGCCGTTGAGCCCTGTCGAGAGGCAGGAAAGCTCGTGCCTGAGGAGTGTGCAGTCTTGCGCCGATGAACTCGAGATCCTGTGAGGGGAGCAAAGTGGACTTTGCGAAGTTTATGACAAAGCCCAAGTACTGCAGAAGAGTCACAGTGCGGTGTGTGGCATTGGTGACTTCCGGAGAGGACGATGCTCTGATGAGCCAGTCGTCGAGGTACGGAAAGACATAGAGGCCGTGAAGCAGGAGATAAGCCGCCACTACCGCGAGACATTTTGTGAAGACTCGCGGTGCGGAGGATAGGCCAAAGGGCAGTACTCTGTACTGGTAATGATTTCCTGCCACCACAAACATTAGGTATTGGTGGTGGCTTGGGTGGATGAGGATGTGCGTGTAGGCATCCTTTAGATCCAAGGAGCATAGCCAATCTCCCTGCTGGAGGTAGGGCAGAAGGATTCCAAGGGTAAGCATCTTGAACTTCTCCCTCACGAGGAACTTTTTGAGGTTGCGCAAGTCCAGGATGGGTCTGAGGCCTCCTGTTCTTTTTGGTATCAGGAAATACCTGGAATAAAAGCCTTGACCTCTCAGGTGGTGGGGCACCGGTTCCACAGCCTGTTCCTGAAGAAGACTTGCTAACTCCTGAAGGAGTAAGTCTCTGTGCAGAGGGAGTCGTGGAGGTTCTCCCGGGAAATAGGAGGGAGGGACCTGGTGGAAGTGGAGAAGATAGCCTTCTCTTACGACTTGAAGCACCCAGTGAAGTGATGTTGGACCACCTGTGGGCGAAGTGAACCAGCCGGCCTCCGGTGCTGGGAGGAACCAGCTGAGGGGGAGAGGCTATGCTGATGAAGTCAAAAACCCCCACCCTGCTGAGCAGGGGCCGGTGGTGCAGGCTTGGGGGCTTGCTGCCTACGGGACCCGTTACCCCGTCCCTTGGCCTGCTGACCCTGTTGGGGAGCTGCGGAGGCCTGATATTGAGGGTAGTGTTTATAGGCAGCCGCCTTTCCTCGGGTAAAAGGACTTCTTTCCCGAGCCCTTCTTTTTCTGGGAAGGGGCGGAGGTCTTCCTAGAAAGCCTAGTTCTGGTGAGAGTCTCCGTCTCGATTTGTGCAGCCTTTTCAGCCATGGGCTTGCCAAAGAGGTTGTCACCTCGGCAGGGGACATCGACCAACTTGTCCTGCACCCAGGGTTCAAGGTCAGACGACTGAAGCCAAGCCTGTCGGCGGGCACCGATGCCGGCTGCGGCCACTCGAGCCGATGCTTCAAAGCCATCATAGGCTGCTCGGGACATGAATTTGGAGCATTCCCGAATACAAGTTGTCAAGGCCAGGAACCTCCGCAAAGGTTCCTCGGACAGCCCAGCGGAGAATCCGGCTACCTCTTTAGCCAGGTCTCTGAGATACATGCCCATGTAGAGCTGGTAGGTCTGGACCCGACAAGCAAGCATAGAGCCCTGGAAACACTTATGTTTATGTTTATGTTTATTTATTTGATAAAAACCGCCTTTCTCAATAACCAAGGCGGTGTACAATTAAAAACTAAGTAATAAAAGAAGGCCGAGGCCAACGAAAGGAAAAGAAATGTACAATATTAAAAAAAGGGATAGTAGAGAAGGACCAAGAAGGCAGGACGAGACATGGCAACATGAGGAAACATCAGGGAGGGGGTTAAGGAAATAGTAGAGTCACACAAAAGGAGAGGGGAGATTAAATGCCAGGGAAAACAGGTGGGTCTTGAGGTTTTGCTTGAAGACTTTGTGTTGGGGCTCTAAACGGAGGGTAGGGGGGAGAGAATTCCAGAGGGCGGGACCAGCAAAGAAGAAAGCAGAGGAGCGGGTGGATTGTAAGTGAGCACGGGAGGGGGACGGGAGTGTGAGACGATTGAGGTGAAAAGAACGAGGGGTGTATCTGGGAGAATGGAAGAAGAGGAGATCAGATAAGTACTGGGGGGTGCTGTCATGAATAGCTTTATGGACCAAGGTTAATAATTTAAAGGTGGAACGGAAGGGGATAGGAAGCCAGTGAAGATGAAATAACTGGGGTGTGATATGATCACGGAGGGAAGTGTGTGTAAGGAGGCGTGCTGCAGTATTTTGAACACGTTGCAAGCGGTTTAATTGGGATTTGGGGAGACCAATGAAGAGTGAGTTTGAAAGACCAATGAAGAGTGAGTTTGAAAAATCAACGCGGGACATGACAAGGGAAAGCACTAGAGTGGTAAGAGCAGAAGAGGAGAAGAAGGGACGAATAGAGCGAAGTTGACGCAGGAAGAAAAAAGATGATTTGGTGATATGTGATATGTGTGTGTGAAAGGATAGATCAGAATCAAAGTGTACACCAAGGTAACGAAAAGTGGAGACCAGAGGTATAGGGGAGCCAGAAAAAGAGGGGGCCGTGGAAGGGGAAGAGGCACCGTGAGTGAACCAGATAGCGATGGTCTTGGTCAGGTTGAGATGGAGGCAGTTGAGAGTTAGCCAGTTTGCGACGGCTGAAAGGCAGGAATCTAGGCCATCCAGGTTACGGGCCTCCCTGCCAGGAGGCACCGAGGAGTGCATCTTCTGGCTCTTAAGCCTATGCATGGCCGATTCCACTACCATGGAATGGTGCGGTAGCTGTGCTTTTTGGAAGCCGGGACTCTTGCGGACTCGATAGATGGAATCGACCCACTTGCTTAATACCGGCGACGATGCCGGACTCTCCCACATGCGGAACAGTAGTCGTTCCAGCATGGGAGGAACCGGTACAGTAAAGTGTTCCCTGGCGGGAGAGTCATACTGAAGGGCGTCGAGCTCTTCGGCTCGAGGCTCCTCCTCGGGATCCGCAGGGAAGGCCAAAGCCTTGGCCATATCCCTGACGAAGTCCAAGAACCGGGCATCCTCCGGAGGGGACTGCTTCCGAGGTTCAGACTCAGGTGAGTCCGAGGGGACACACCGAGTCCGAAACGAATCAGGTGACTCTTCCTCTTCAGACTCCCAGGCCGACTCCGAGGAGGAATCGGTGGGGTCGGCTCGGGCAGGCGGAGGCGTCGGCTGCCCCGACACCGAGGGAGTCGGCGTCGACGACCTCGGTCCTGAACGGGAGGCCGAGGGTGACCTCGACCGAGGATCGACTCGAGTTCGCATGGACTCGAGGATCGGCTCGGTCTCCGGGGTCGACTTAGACGTCGACGTCCCGGCGGTCGGGGCAGCGGCGCCAGCGAGGCTAGCGATCAGTGCCCGCTGCTGGTCCATGAAGGCAGATAGTCTGCTCTCCAAGGCCGTCAACCTGAGTCCGACCTCAGGTGACCCAGCAGCCCCCGACTCGGGCCCCGACGGCGTCGGGCCCGACGTCAGACCCCTCGGAGGCGAGTCCAGGAGGACTACAGGACTTACCCGAGCAGGCAACTCCCTCCGACTCCAGACGAGGTCGCTTCGGGAGGTGCTCCTTTTCCAAAGACCCGGGACGGCTATCGGGGCTATGCGACCTGGCCCTCGCGGAGCCAGGAGCGTCCACCGACGCCGCCCTCGCGGGTTTTACCTTCCGTCGATGGTCCCCGGAGGGAGAACCCCTGTCGGAGGAACTTCGGCGATGGTCAGAGCTGGAACCTCTGGACGCCGAGGCCTCCGACGAGGTCCGGGTACGGCCGGGGTCAGCGAAGATTCGTTCCCGCTGGTGCCGCCGACTCCTTAACGCTTTGGAGGACATTTTGCTGCAGGCCCCACAGATCAGTTCTTCGTGATCCGGGCCGAGGCAGCGGAGGCAATTATCATGTGTGTCAGTGAGTGACATATTTCTGTCACACTGAACACACCGCTTGAAACCACTGGCAGCCATCGGGGGAAAAAAGGGCCCCTGCAAGGTCAAAGGACCGGGCTGCCAGCGAAAAACCGAAAAACGAAACTGACCAAAAATCAGAAAAACCGAAAAATAACAGAAGGACTCGCAACGGCGTCGCGAGTCCGGGCAGGAAAAAGACCGGCTGTCGAACCGAAGAAAGAAATAGAAATAAATCACTAAAATCAACTTTTTCAGCGGGGACACGACGGGTACGTCTGTAGGGCTCCGCGGAAAAAAGAAGACTGGCTAAGATGGCACCCTTGGGCGGGAAGGAGACCGCGCATGCGCGCTGCAATTCCCAAAGGCTTTCTTTGAAAGCTGGGGAAAATTGCTCCGCGAGGGCTCCGTCGGCGCCGACGTCACCCATATGTGAGGACTGACTTCCTGCTTGGTCCTGGAGAATACATTTTTGGAGCTGTTTCCAATACTGGTAGCGTTGGAGTTATGGCCGCGCAGGTTAGCTAACCGCAAGGTGTTATGGTGGTGTGACAACGAGGCGGTAGTGGCCGTCATCAATCGGTATTCCCCGCGTTGTCGGCAGGTAGCGGCATTAATGCGTTTGGTGGTGCTGGCATGTTTGCGCTTGAATGTGGACCTGAGGGCTCGTCACATTCCGGGGCGTACTAACGTAATTGCTGATGCTCTTTCTCGTTTGCAGTTGGGACGATTTCGGTCTTTGGTTCCGGAGGCGGACGAGGAGGGGCTCGTTGTCCCTTGGAGGCTGTGGAGCGTTGGCCGGCTGAAATGAAGAGCTTACTCAAGAAGTCTGTGTCAGAGAGGACTTGGGCCGCTTATCGCCGGGGTTGCGAGCTGGTTGTGGACTACCTTCATCAGGCGGGTTGGGGTTGGGGGCCAGCTGTCTGAGTATGTCCTGGGAGGGTATGTTGGTTGGGCTAAGGGTCGTGGGGTTACCAGATCGGCTGTCAAAATGCATCTTGCGGGGTTTGGGGTTTTTGCCAAGGCGGTGGGTGTGGGATGGCCGGGCCGCGGATATTTAGCGCGGCAACTGGTACACGGGTGGGAGCGTTCGGTTCCTGGGACCAGTGACCGCAGGCGGCCGATTACACACGACTTATTGAACAGGCTGTGTCAGGTGCTTCCGGGGGTGGCGGCGTCGCCTTTTGAGGCCACGCTTTTTCGGGCGGTTTTCTGTTTGGCCTTTTTTGGCGCATTTCGGGTGAGGGAACTGGCGGCAGATTCTGGGCGGGCGGGTTTCAGCAATGGCTTGCTCCTGAGACATGTGTTTCGGGAGCCCGGGGGGCTTACGCGTTTTGTTGGCGAAGTCCAAGACGGACCAGAAATGGAGAGGTTTATGGGTGGTACTCCGGGGGTTTGGGGGTCTCACGTGTCCGGTGGCTGCCATGGATAGCTATTTGGGTGTGCGCCCTCCGGGTGGGGAGGGATTGTTTGTCCATAGCGACTCCCGGCTGCTGACACGATTCCAGGTGACGGCTGTCCTGCGCCTGGTGTTGCGTCGGATCGGGGAAAACCCTCTGGTTTTTTCTGCTCATTCTTTCCGCATCGGAGCAGCGACTAGCGCGGCGGCGTTGGGTTTGTCTGGGGGTCAGATCCAGAGTATTGGTCGGTGGCGGTCCAAAGCTTTTAAGGGGTATGTCCGTTTATAAGTTTCTTATTCTGGGTGGGGGGGGGGGGAAATGCTTACTGCTGTTTTTTCTGTTGCAGATGTGAGGCAGCGTGCATGGGGCTGTTGGATATTGGGTCATTCTTACGTCTTTTGGGCCGGACAGCGAGCAGCAGTACGGCCGATTGGGCTGAATCTTGGACTTGATCCAGCGGTGGTGGCGGTGTCATGGCTTGGTGAGCGCGGTCTGCGGTGGCCTCAGCTGCTCCCTTTGCTTCGTCACCACCAGCGCATCCGGGAGTTACCAACGATTATGATATTGCATTTGGGGGGCAATGTTCTAGCTGAATGGTCCTGTAAGCAGTTGATCAGAGCTGCTAAGAGGGACCTTGCCATACTGTTACATATGTTTAGGGGCATAGTATTGATCTGGTCCGATATTATTCCCAGACCGTCATGCTGGGGCGAGAGGAGATGGTCCCGGGGTTTGACAAAAATTAATAGACAAATTGGGAGGTGGGTTTGTCAGATGGGGGGGTATCAGGTCCAGCATTCGTGGGTCGAGGTTACTTGTTCTGGTCTTTACCGGGCGGATGGGTGCACCTATCTCCGGTAGGAACAGACTTGCTCCTCAATGACTGGCAGGAGATGCTGGAGCGAGTGATGCGGGATGTAGCACGCTGGTCGCAGCTTAGGTAGGTTTGGGGGGCGGCACAGTTAAGGATCGCTCCCTGTGCCGGTGGCGGGATCCCGGAGGTTTCCGGGGTCCGGAGCCTTAGGCGACTTGGGAAGGGGGCGGGGTGCCCTCGGCCCGGACTACCCCTGGAAGACTTTTGCTAGTAATATGGCGAAGTCGGATAGGGGTGGTCGGAATGTTGCCGGTGGTGGGACCGGGGCTGGAGCGGAGGCAGGTGTCGCTTTGCTAGTTGCATGGCTGGCGATGCATCGCTCCACCCTGGGGGTTTGTTGCATTCCTGTTTATTGTAAATTTGTTGTTTGAAAATAAAGCTGCAACCAGTTGTTACCACTATAAGGCGGTCTGTGCATTTTGTGGGAAGGGGCGGGGGGAAGAAAAGTGTGGATATAATGTGTGGTAAATTGGGTGGAGTTTGGGGGAGCGCCGGGTCCGGCTACCCGGTTAGTCCCGACGGCGCGGGCAGGGTCCCGGCGCCGGAGTGTAACCGGGTGCGCGGCCTGGCCCGGCCCGGACCCTGCCCGCGGGAAGGAAAAAGGAGGGGGAGGCGGCGTGAGGGGGTGCGCGCAGCATGCTGCGTCACCGCGCGGCTGCATTTTTTGAAAGGATTGGCTCCGCTCGAGCGTGCGGGAGCGGAGCCAATCAGGAGAGGTCCGGCCATGTGCTGCAGCATGCGCGGGGGCGCGCGGGAGCATATGCGGCCGGACGGGAAGGTGATCGGCCCACCCGCCCACCCCTTATTGTAGCGGGTAGGGGTGATTAAGGGTATCGGGTTGTTGCAGCTGGGGGGGGGAACGGCGGGATCCCGGAGGTTTCCGGGGTCCGGAGCCTTAGGCGACTTGGGAAGGGGGCGGGGTGCCCTCGGCCCGGACTACCCCTGGAAGACTTTTGCTAGTAATATGGCGAAGTCGGATAGGGGTGGTCGGAATGTTGCCGGTGGTGGGACCGGGGCTGGAGCGGAGGCGGGTGTCGCTTTGCTAGTTGCATGGCTGGCGATGCATCGCTCCACCCTGGGGGTTTGTTGCATTCCTGTTTATTGTAAATTTGTTGTTTGAAAATAAAGCTGCGACCAGTTGTTACCACTATAAGGCGGTCTGTGCATTTTGTGGGAAGGGGCGGGGGGAAGAAAAGTGTGGATATAATGTGTGGTAAATTGGGTGGAGTTTGGGGGAGCGCCGGGTCCGGCTACCCGGTTATAGAATTTGCTGCTGAAGACCAGTAGCTACATCAATTATACTGCCAAATCCAGGGAATGGAGCTGGCAGAAGCAAAGACAATTCAAAAGTCTGTAGTGAAAAAAAAAATCTCCAAGATGATAGAATCTACTTGGAGTCACTACTAGAACTAGAGAAAAGGTCAGAAGAGGAAACATCTGGTTGTTAGTGGACAAGAACCAGAGGTCCCAAAAATAAGGCTCCTGCATAGGAAGCTGCTTGCCAGACAGAAAGAATCTTACTGTCTAAAACAGAAAGAACAGGAGTAAAGACTCTGTATATGTCGTCTGAAGTGCTGGAAAGCAAGACAGAAAAGAGGAGTTTACTCAGAGAGGAAAACTCCGCAATGAAAGTGAGCAAACTAGGAGGGCTGAGAAAAAGCCCTCCAGTGAAGTAATACCACTCTTACCGAGAAAGCTTACTAAGAGGGTAAGAGAAATGGAGCTGAAGAAGACTTACAATAGAAAGTCTATAGAAGGAAAAGACATGCTGGCACAGGAAACTATCAGATGATAGTGGTAGAAATCTCTTTTCCCAACAGGAAGAAGAGAAGAATCCTGTGACTTAAAGGCATGAACATCCTGACAGCTCATAACAGAGAAAAAATGGATGTCTTTTGGAAAGAAATCCATGTCAAGGGTTTAGAAAGAAGCAGTAAATTGTTTCTTTTAAGAAGAAGAAGCAACTGCAGATTCTAAGTCCAAGAGTCACAACATCTGAACTGATTCAAAACCCTGCTATTGCTGGGTTTGCTGAGCCTGGCAAGAGGCTGGATCCTGCAGACCAGGATGATGCCTACCCTGTCTGGGAACATTCATATGATGGGCAGATGATGCATAAAACCTTCTTCTCCTTTGGGAAGAAAGTTTGGTAGGAAGTTTCCTACCTACTGGGACAGAAGAGGATGCAGAACAGCCCTTAGGAACAGGCAAATCAGTGGACAACTGAGTGACCTGACATAGAGACTCCTTGTTGAAAAGACTGTCTCCAGTACAAGGAGTATGTCCCAATCTTTGCTGTGCCCATTTATCCAAGTCTGAAGCTTGGAGCCAGGCTCTACATCGTGCTCCTATGGATATAGCAGAAGTCCTGCTAACTGACTCAAAAGAGTCTAAGGAAGCACGAGAAAGAAACCAAGAGATATCTTGGAGATGTTTAATCAGTGAAGAATAGCCTGTACTCTTGGACTCCGGGAGGAAAGGAGTCAAGTGATGTAATTGCTTCGTGACCTCTTCCAGAGATAGACTCATATAAAAAATATATGAGATAATCCTTGCAGAAAGCATGGATGCCTGGAAGACTTGGCGCCCAAACTTATCCAAGGTTCTGGGACTCACGACCTGGCGGATAAGAAGAGTGCTTTTTCTTACTCTTTACCCACCTCATAGCTGATTCCACTACTATGGAATGATGAGGAAGTTGAGTCTTCTGAAACCCTGGAGAAGGGGGCACCTGATATAAAAGATCAGTTGCTCTGGAAAGTGGGGGTACCCTTAAAGGTGCCTCCCACATTCCTAGAAGGAGATCCTGCAGGGAATGATGCAAAGGAAGCATTATGATTCCAGTTTGTGTAATGGAACCAGAACCTTGCACAGAATCCTGACCCAGAATAGGGATGGCAAGGAATCTTGCTATATCCCAGAGGAAACTCTGAAAAGAGGGATCTTCAAAAGGAACATCCCTTGGACAGGCTAGACCTGAAGAACTAGCCTGAGCACCCACAGAGGTATCCTGGTATACAAGAGTAAAAGATGCTGTAAGGTGCAGTGTGGAACCCTTAAAAGATGGTCGCAGAAACTGGCTGTCAGAAACAGCGACCATCGGTACCACATCATTCATGCCAGGTATCGACTCCAAGCTTGGAATAGAAAGGAACGAACCTGTAGCAATAGTTGGCCCCGGTGTTACTGAGGATACCGGTACTGGTGTTGACACCAAGACCGGTCGGAGCCGAACCCGACTGAGACACCGGGGTAACTATCGGCAACCATTCCCTCGGTATCGAGGACACCGAAGAACTCCGGTGTCTATCCTCAGAACTGACCTTCCGGTATCGACAGGTGTCGGTACCAACATGAGATGGTACCCAGTCTTCAAGACTAGAGATCGATTCCAAACTCGGCATCGAGGACAAAGAGCCTGATGAGCGAAGCATGGAAGGCATCGATCGCACGGGTAAAGCAGACCTCGGTACCGGCGTCGGTACCGTGTTTAAAACCGGTGAAGGAACCAGGGGCAACTCAAACGGCCTTGAGGAAACCGAGAGTTGCGGATATGAAGCATCGGAAGCGAGCCCTCGGTACCGGTGGAAACCGGTGCCGAGGCGAGTCGGTACCCAGTCCTCCAGACTGGAGATCAATTCCAGACTTGGCATTGAGGGAAGCGAGGCCATCGATGCACATCTGGAGGGTACCGACCTCGATGGTGGTATCGGTGGTACTGATAGCGGAAAGTCAAACCGGAGCGTATCCAGCGGTCCCGAAGGTACCGAGGATGCCCAATGACGATCCCTGGTGAGGAGTGTTTCATCCAGCACCAGTGCCGATGCCGAGGTATCGGTACTGCTCGAAGCAGATGCCACCACCGGACACGGCTCAGGTATGTTCAAGTGAGGGGTGAGCCGCAAGAACAACCTTAAACCCCTGAAATGCTTTGGAGACCGAAGACTCCCGCTGGGGTTTAGCAGTCAAAGAATCCCCGAGGGTAAGGCCGGAGCCGTCTTCATGCTGTGCATGAGACTTACCACTCGAGGGCTGGCTAGTCTTAACAGACTGTTTATAGGTTACCTGATCCTGTGTGGAAGAAAAAAGAGATGGTGCTCTCCATGTATCGAAGGAACGTCGATATGGAGAATTTCTTTCCAGAAAACTGGTGCCGAAAGGCTCCGGAGGAAAAGGGTCAGGACCCAAGCAAGTTAGACCTCGACTTCGAGGGTCTAAAACTAAAGTTGTACCGCCAAGGTTTAAACATTTCTTGAAGAAAGCGGCTGGCGGTTCCATAAGGAAAAGAAGGCCTGAAGGCCTGAAAAAACCATGAGACACTATGAGGAAAAAATATTCCCTGAAGAGGGAAATTGTACAAGAAAAGAAAAAGGAAACACCGGCAGTACCGGTGGGCGTCGGAAGACAGCCGCGACCACAAGAAAAATAAAGAAATAAAATAAGAATTTTCTGCGGTGACAGGAGGACGTCCTGCCGGCTCCGCGGAAAAACAAAAACTGAGGAGAGGCAGTTGGGAAAGGCGGGAAGATAGCACGCAGGCGTGATGGAATGCTCCCAAAAGCGTTTTTGATTGGACGCTGGGGAGCGTTCCCGCGCGGGCTCCATCGGTACCGACGTACACATATGTGAAGACTCATTCCTGCTTGTTCCTGGAGATATATCTTTTCCCCCTCCGTCCTCATTCCCCCAGCCCCATCCCCTTCTAGTCCTCCCCCAACATCAGCTCCCTTCTAGTTCCAGCCCTACCTAGCATCCGCTTCCTTCTTGTTCCATTCTCCCACCCCCTCACATCAGCCTATTTCCAGTCCTAGCCCCCCAATCAGCTCATTTCAAGTCCAACTCAGGCCCCCTCCCCCAATCAGCAAATTTCCAGTCCTATTTCAGCCCCCATCCGTCCATTTCCAGTTCAAGCCCCCCCCCCACTCAGTCTATTTCCAGTTCTATTCCAGTCCCCATCAGCCCATTTCAAGCCCCCCAACAACCTATTTGCAATTCTAGCCCCCATCAGCCATTTCCAATACTAGACCCCCCTTCAGCTATTTCCAATCCTATTCCAGCCCCAAATCAGCCCATTTCCAGTCCAAGCTCCCCCACACTCAGTCCATTTCCAATCCTACCCCCCAAAAGCCCATTTCCAGTCCTAGCCCTCCCCATCAGTTGATTTGCAGTCCTAGCCCACCTCCATAAGCTCATTTCCAGTCCTAGCCCCCCCCATCAGCTCATTTCCAGTCCTAGCCCCCCTAGCCCCTCCTTGAAGAGCCCCTCGGTAGGATTTAGATGCCCCGGCTCACCTCCCTACAGCGGCTCGCAGCAGGCTCAGCAACAGCTCTCTACAGCCGCCAAAGTGAAGAGCGTTGTTTACCTTCACTTTGGCAGCTCTATTGTAATGTAGATCGCTGGCGCACAGAGAGCCGGGACACAGGAATTGTCCTTTGACCTCCAGCACGCCAGAGATCTACATTACAAATACAGCTGCCGAAGTGAAGGAAAACAATGCTCTTCACTTCAGCGGCTGTAGGGAGCTGCTACTGAGCCTGCCGGGAGCCGCGAGCCACTGTAAGGAGAGCCAAACATGTGCAGGATGCTGTTGGGGCGGGGCCCCCTAAAGCACGGGTTCCTGTGCAAACAACATTCTCGCACAATGGACGGGCCGGTCCAGATTGTATGCTATGGTAAGTTAGTGGCCTGTAGTCCAATATTAGTATTAGGTAGCTGGATAAACTAGTACGGCGGGGGTTAAAATCAGGGAAAGGGTTAACAAGACATTTGGGCATTACGCTTGAAAACATAAATTGGGATCCAAAGTATTAACCATTGTAAAAAAAAAAAATCTAGATTACTCTGGTCACCTTCCCAAATAAGGAGGACATCATCAATGTACCGTAGTCATAACTTTACATGGGCCTTAATATATGGTTGATTAGGAAATTAGACTTGAATTCTGCTACATAGAGATTCGCACTATCTGGGGCCAATGAAGAGCCCATCGCCAACCCTTTTATCTGTTTATAAAACAGGCCATCGAAGAAAAAAAAAGCTTTCTAATAAGGCCAAACAGTTAAGTTGCATCAGAAAAGAAGTAGAGCTCAGCCGCGCGACTGGCATGACCGCCTCGGGCTCTTGCCTACCCCCTACCCTGTCACCTCCCTCCCTCCCATCCCCCCCCAATAAGTCATCACAGTTCTCCAGATGTTTTCTTTCAACAACATATTTCTATTTATTTGTCAACAATGGTTATTAACAGTACAATCAAAACTGTTGGCCACAGCATGCACGTAACATCAACAACACTGTCCCCACTTCTTTCCGCCCTCTCGAGAGACACAGCCCCTGTCCCACAGTCGTTGTAAGTGGCCGGAGGAAATTCGCCGTCAAAGCTTTTCCTCGGTCCTCGTTCTTCTCTATCTCCTTCATCCGACAAGCTGTTACGCCTGCCGTTCAAGCAGACTTGGCAACCTTTCTTACTTTTACCCCCCTTTTTGCCCGCCGTCAAAGCAAGGCAAGGGGCCCTCAGCACGGTGTTCTTGTCGCCTTCTCACTCTCTCCGGGGGGCAGGTCCGTGTTTCTCCCCTGCCCCCTGCCCCCTTTTACTTAAAGCCTAGGCTGTGTTCTCTCTCACCGGGTGCGTTTTTCTGCTGCCGCACATGCCGCGACTATTCCCCCCCCCTTTTTAACTAGGGTGGGTCGGGAGGGTGTCGATCCTCCTCTTGCAAGGTGGGGGGGGAGAGAGCGGCAAAAGAGGCCGAGGCAGCGCCGCGCGCGCTTTTTGTACCTGGGCCTCTTGCCCGCCCCCGCCCCCCCTCCCCGCCCTCGGCTCGCCCGCGCGCGTCTGTGTCCGGCCGCTGTGAGTTCGCGGCCGGGTCTCAGCCGCGCGACTGGCATGACCGCCTCGGGCTCTTGCCTACCCCCTACCCTGTCACCTCCCTCCCTCCCATCCCCCCCCAATAAGTCATCACAGTTCTCCAGATGTTTTCTTTCAACAACATATTTCTATTTATTTGTCAACAATGGTTATTAACAGTACAATCAAAACTGTTGGCCACAGCATGCACGTAACATCAACAACACTGTCCCCACTTCTTTCCGCCCCCTCGAGAGACACAGCCCCTGTCCCACAGTCGTTGTAAGTGGCCGGAGGAAATTCGCCGTCAAAGCTTTTCCTCGGTCCTCGTTCTTCTCTATCTCCTTCATCCGACAAGCTGTTACGCCTGCCGTTCAAGCAGACTTGGCAACCTTTCTTACTTTTACCCCCCTTTTTGCCCGCCGTCAAAGCAAGGCAAGGGGCCCTCAGCACGGTGTTCTTGTCGCCTTCTCACTCTCTCCGGGGGGCAGGTCCGTGTTTCTCCCCTGCCCCCTGCCCCCTTTTACTTAAAGCCTAGGCTGTGTTCTCTCTCACCGGGTGCGTTTTTCTGCCAACCCTGACAACAGCGAACCCTCGCTTGTTGACGGGGCCCCACTCCTCAAAATGCCGCTGTGGCCAACACCTGCTTCCTCCATAACAGTTCCACCATGTCCTGTACGTCGCACAGAAAGATGTCCATTCCTATATCTGACAGATGAACTCCATCCGCTCGATACAATCCTGGGCATCTCTCTTCTATCAGGTCATGCTTGATGCTGTATCCCCCTATCGCCGCCATGAAGCGGGTCATCCACTTGTTCACTTTCTGTCTTGTCCTCTCCAATGCCTTGTGTGAGTTCTCGCCCCTCCACACACGCCGCGGTATGATGTGCGACCATGCCAGCGCCGTCCCTGGGAAGGTGTTTGCCAGTGTCAGCATATCCCTTTGCATCTTTTTGGTGAGCTCCACGCTGCGTGTGGACGCCAGATCATTACCCCCCAGGTGGATCACCAGCGTCCCTGGGTTCCCGTAAGATCTCTGCCTTTGCATCAGGGACGGTACTAGCTGGTCCCACATCATACCCCGTCGTCCCAGCCATACCACCGAAACCTCGGCGCTGGGCAATCCCAGATTCAACCCCTGTGGCCTGTCCCTTGTCCTCCTCTGCGCCCAGTGAACGAATGAATGGCCACATATCCATGCTTCATGCGGCCATAGGCGGCCCCTCGTTCCTGCATTGGATCATAATCAAAAGATATTATAATAACCGCACACTGTTACAATGATTTTATACAACTGTTAACACATTGCCTGATCACGTTTGCTCTTCCATATTTACATTGCTTATGTAATTAAGATTTTTTTTTTTTTTTTGTTCTCCCTCCTATCTAACCTCATTGCGCCGGACGTATATACAGTTTGTATCTATCCGAGCGCCACCGTCCTATCTTCATGATTTGCTCCCTGGACATCCCGATGCTGGCTGCCGTTGAAGCAGCGCCAATGCGAAAGGAGTGCGAGCCGTAAAAGCTTGCATCCCGTCCTGTTAGTTCTATTACTCGTTTTAGTACTCTGCTGAATTGGAAGCGCGATAGGGGGGCGCCGTTGGCATGCACGAACCATTGATTTTCTGATTGCGCCCGTACCTGTTGGTAGGCTACGGCATTTCTTAGCGGGCATGAGTGGTCGTTGTGCAACGCTTGCAAAACCACCTGTGCCCCTTTTCCTTGCCTGTCCGTTTTGGATCTGCGCAGATGGAGTACCACCGCCCCTCCGCGTAGGCTCACATCTCGCTTTTCCATGCCCCCCCCAGCTGTCCTTAGCTTTGCGGATGAGGCAGCCACTAGCTCCCCTACCCGAAATGCCCCGTAAAAGGCCCAGGAAAAGGCACATCGAAAGAGCCTCGTCTCGTACTCATCGTAGCACACTTGACTAGTCGCTACCATGAATTGCTGTAGCATCGCATGGGTAATCGGGCGGCGTTGGTCACTTTGCCGTGGCTGCCCCAATGACCAACCTGTCATTACTTTTTTTATGACAAACTCTGCTGCCGGACCCCGTTTACCCATCGCCTTTGCGAAAAATGATATTGCGGCCAAACGGGCTTGCACTGCTGCCTTCGTGTAGCGTTGTTTTTGCAATGCAAAATCCAGTTTAGGATCGTTTCCACTTCAAGTCTGTCTTCTGGCCTTATCCGGGCTTCTCCGCAAAATGCTAGGTATTGTTCCCATGCTGTGATATATTTACGTCTGGTGTTCTCCGCTAAGGAGCCTAACAGGAGCTCCCATACTTCGGTGGACCATACTCCCAGATATTCCCGGGCACCGCTGTCTTGACTGCGTCCGCCCTGGGCGCCAGTTGGTGAAAGAGCTTGATCTTACAACGAGAAAGAGCATCGGCAATGTTATTACTTTCGCCCTCAATATGTTCCGCTCTCAGGGTTATATTATGTACCAGGCATAGCAACACTATTTGTCTTAATAGTGCTACTACTCTTGGTGTCTTAGCTCTCATACTGTTCACCGCCCATACCACCGCTAGGTTGTCGATATGGAAGGTGATGGCCCTGTTGGCCAACCCGGGTGCCCAGATGCGCAGTGCTACCATCAGCGGGAAGAGCTCCAGGAACGTGATATCCTTGGTGGTCCCTTCCGCTTGCCATTCCCTGGGCCATGTTTCCGAGCACCACGCCCCTTTATAGTAAATGCCGAAACCTATTCCCCCCGAAGCGTCGGTGAAGAAATCGAGTTCGGCATTAGATACTGGTCGCGCTTGCCAGAAGGCCAGGCCATTGAAGGTGCGAAGGAATTGTAGCCAGATCTGCAGGTCTTCCCGGATTTCCCTGGTGACCCTTATGCGATGGTACCTCTTTGTGACACCTCTCGTTGCCCATGCCATACGGCGGCAGAAAACCCTACCCATGGGTATCACCCGGCATGCGAAGCACAGCAGGCCCAACATTGCCTGAAATTGCTGCAATGTCGCTTTGCGCTGGCTGTGCAGTAGTTGCAGATCGCCCCTCAACTTCTGCACTTTATCGGCCGGCAAGCGTGACCTGTGCGCTGCCACATCTAGCTGGATTCCCAAGAAAGTGATGATCCCCGTCGGGCCCTCTGTCTTTTCTTTTGCTAATGGGATTCCGAAAGACTGCGCCACTTGCACAAAGATATCTAGTATCCTCTTGCAGTCGTTATAGTCTTTTCCCATGAAGAGGAAGTCGTCCAGATAGTGCACCACCGTGTTGGGGCCCGCCAGGTCCTCCACTACCCAGCGTAGGAATGTACTAAATTGCTCGAAATATGCGCATGATATAGCACATCCCATGGGCAAGCATCTATCATAGAAGAATTGCCCATTAAACGAGAAACCCAATAAGGGGAAGGACTCGGGGTGAACCGGCAATAGCCGGAACGTGGACTCAATGTCCGCCTTCGCCAGCTGTGCTCGCGGTCCTTTACTTCGTATAAGCATGATTGCTTGATCAATGGTCGCATATTTCACCGAGCATAAAGCCGGATCGATATAATCATTAACTGACTTGCCTTCTGGGTATGATAGATTATGTATTAACCGGAATTTGCCCGGCTCCTTTTTTGAAATGACCCCCAATGGGGAGATGATGATGTCCAGAAATGGGGGTGACTGGAAAGGGCCCGCTATGCGCCCCATGCCTATTTCCTTTGCTATCTTGCTGTGCGCGATGTCATTGTATTTTTGGACTGATGGTGGGTTATTTAGACAGCGGGTTTGCGTTTTTTCATTGTTATCATGGAGGGGATGCGGAAACCCTTCGCGAAACCGTCTTCAATCCTGATAGCCATCTCTCGCTTAGGGTAGGCTCTCAGCCATGGCCGCATATTCTCAAGCCTGATGGGTGTTGGGGCCAACTCCCTCGGCTGAGCGTTGCTGTAGCCCTCTGAATGGCTTGGGTTCTCTTGATGCCCTACAGGTGAAGGCGGGGTGTGCATTTCCGCACACTGCGCAGGCATGTTTGAATTTGCAAGGCTGCCATGCACAACTCCCCGCATTGTACTGTCGACAAGTCTTTTTTCCTGCCCACTGCTGGGCTGGCCGCCATTGTGTGTTCGGCGCAGGCTGCTGCCATTGCGTACTCTGCAAGTGCTGTGGCAGCCCGTCTTGCCACAAGGGTCTATTGGGCGCCATCTCTTCCGTCCACATGTCCAGAATCCTGTGATGCCATGCTATGGTGGGATCGTCGGCCATATTTCTCCTGAACCTTAGATCATAGTTCAGCCAGGCCCATCCCCCGTATTGCTTATGCGCCCTGGTGATGGTGTCCAGGTACTTAGTCAAATATGGCCCCGCTTCGGGTTCCTTCTCCATTACCATGCTCATAAAGCTATGGAATGCAGTTACCCAATTGTTGATTGACTTGGGAATTTTTGGTTTCTTATCCCTCTCACTTCTTTTATCCCTATCTTTTCCATTGCTAGATTCATCTTCCTGATCCCGAAGCAGGAGCGAGAAGATGTCAATAAATTCCCGTCTCCAAATCTGCTTTTTTATCTTTCTGGGTACTGACACCGCCAGGGAGCTCACTCCGCATCGTGGATCACGACTGGAATCCCGCCAATCCATCTGTGTTCTTTGGAACGCCTCGGTTGGCACACTCCCTAGGTCCTCCCCCCTCTGACTCTGCCCCGCCCATGCCTGCCTTAGGGGATTTGGTTGCTTTGAACTCTTCTTCCTCTTAAATCTTTTTAAAGCATATTGCATCACTTGTGTCCAGGTGGTGTCCCCGTCACTATCTGACGAGGCCTCATCAGATGATGAGGAGGACAACTCTGGCACCCCCTTCTCACACCTGGACTTACCCTGAGCTGCGTTAGATGTTGCTGCGCCGCTGCTTGTTGTTGGCCGCTCCACTTCCGCGAAGCCTGTCAGTCCCAGTCGTTGTCCAACTGAGGTCAGGCCGTGTTGCGCCACCTGCTCCCGAACCTTTTGGATCAGGTCGTCAAGCCCCTGCCCCTGCGGCGGGGCTGCGCTGCTCTGCGGAGGGGCTGCGGTGTCCTGTGGCCCCTTGTTCCTGGAGCTGCGTCTGGGCTTCCTTGCTGCCACGCCTCTAGATGCGTCCTGGGTGGTCTTCTGCGCTCCTCTTCTGCCTGCACGAGCCTCTGTCGATGCCCTCGGTGTTAGAGCCGCCTTCGGTGTAGCCTTGACGCCCCGCGCCGTGGGGGCCTTTTGTGTTTCCCTTCTTGGCATCTCTAAACTAGACAAATTACTATGCAGAGGTAATGGAGAGTGTCATTAATATGTGTCCCCATGCGCCCCCTATCCGGCGCTCCCCTCCACGCATATGCATGAGGCAATGGGATTGATAGCATTGATAGCAGTTAATGCTCTATCTATATCCATATGCATTCTTGTATACCACACATATCCATATACCCTAAATATATACATAAATACACACATTGTCCCTCGCATCAATTTCATAAACAGATATCCCTCTCCCTCCGTTTACCTCATATATCAATATGTCAGTACATTTCCCCATTTACTAATCTAATAATTTTCAGATACATATCCTTTTCCCTGTCCTCTTAACCCAACAGCACAACAGAAACATTTTTATTGCCTGCACTATTGCCTGTATCCACAAGATGGCAGCCACGCTCCCCAATGTGTTCCTCCCAGGTTGTAAGTTACGCCACTCTTAATGTCTGCTCTATTTTCATTTCATCCTCCCATATTTGTGTCTTCAAAAACATCTTTCTATTCATATATTTACTTATTTATTTATTTATTTCTGGGGTCATTTCCTATCTACGGGCTGAGCCGCGCATGGCCCCGTGTGCCCGCATCACACTCTCACGAGCCCACGTGGCTCTGCTATTGTGCCCGACACAGTAATTCTCCCTGCACTGATGCTGCCCCCATTGATTTCGCCTCTCGGCAAGTGATTTCGCCAACCTGGCACCCTGTGTGTGGCTGGCGATCAACAGCCCCCTCTCGCTCCCCACATTCTGACCCGGTCCCGGAGACCCACCGCCACGCTCTCCCCTGCCCCCTCACTCGTCAACAATCTTTTTTCTCCCTTTTGCCCGCCCGCTTCGCTCCCTTGTTCTCCCTTGCTCTTTGTTCTCTTCTACCTTGTCTTGTGCTGCACTTGCCGGTCAGCTGCTCGACGCGATCGCTGCAACTCCGCTCCCAATCCGGTAGGTCCTCCGTCGGTCGATCCTCCTCTTGCAAGGTGGGGGGGGAGAGAGCGGCAAAAGAGGCCGAGGCAGCGCCGCGCGCACTTTTTGTACCTGGGCCTCTTGGCCGCCCCCGCCGCCCCCTCCCCGCCCCCCCTCCCCGCCCTCGGCTCGCCCGCGCGCGTCTGTGTCCGGCCGCTGTGAGTTCGCGGCCGGGTCTGTGTTTGTGTTCCGTAACATTTATATAAAACTTGCTTAACAATATGGATTGCCTTTTCTTGTGGAATATTCGTATACAATGAGTTGATGTCCAATGTAATGAGAAACAATCCATCGTGGTACCCTTCAAAAGTTTGCAGGATTTGGATGACGTGTATATAATGTATTTATTTATTTAACTGGTTTTATATACCGTTTTTCTGCAAGGCAAAACGGTTTACATTGAACAAGTAGTAACATTTACATGGAACAGTTAGAACTAAGTACAGTTAACTATGAGGGTATCAGAGTAACAAAAGGTTATAATAAAATATCTAAAAACGGTGAAATGGGCTCAAACAAGGAGCCTATAGCCAAAATAATAGGGCATCCAGGCAAATTCTCTAAAGATTCCTTTTTGATTAAATAGCCAGCCTCATGGCCAAGTTGAATCAAAGGATCAACTTTGCTCTTAAGTGTGGTCGTGGGATCTTTGTCCAGGCGCATGTAAAACTGATTGTCACTAAGTTGCCTCTTAATTTCTGATATACAATCCTTATGGTTCATTATCACTATAGCACCCCCCTATAGTCTGTTCGGAGAGAATTAAGAGCCATCTTCTGCTCATAAGAAGCGTTGTGATAAACCCGGTGGCGTTTGCCCTCAAGGTCAGAAATACATCCGAGAACCACTTTTTCAAAAACATCAATGGCCAGATTGGTACTGTTCAGTGGAATCCATGTGGATTTATTCTGTACTCTAGATTGGTCAGTCACAGAATCAGCAAGATTGCTAAAAAAATCTTTTAGTTTAAGCTTCCTAATGATTTTAAAGAGGTCCACTTGAGTGTTAAAAGGATCATATCGTGTAGAGGATACGAAGGAGAGACCTTTATTTAAAATCTCCCATTGTACAGGTGTTACTGAAACAGACAAATTTAAAACATACCCCATTATTCCTGCTGCCACTCTCCGCGTCCCCTGCTGCCATCTCCCGCCTCGGCATCTGCCCTTCTATTGTATCTGTTCCGAAGCTTTGTTTTGTCTTGTTCCAATTTCTTGGATTATGGGTGGGGTTTGTCCTTCCCCTCTCCCTTCCACAGCCTGTCCATCAATAAATCTGAACTGGGAATATTTTTACCTGAACTAAAAAGGGGTGCAGAGGGGTCAATGGGTTCCTTGAAATGACTCCTGCTACGCTACTTAACTGGTGCAGCTCCCACATCCCTAAATTCCTCTATCAGATGGGAGTCTCTTCCTATTGTTATTTCTAGGTCTCCAATAGTTATCCTCAGAATTACCTTTCTTTTTACTCCAACGATAGACATATCCAAATTTGTAATCATCTTTGTCTCGTCTGAATTTGGTGAGGTTTCTTTTTATTTTTGATGTCCTTTTCATAATAGTCTAAATTTTTATTAAAATCCAATAAAGTTTCTCATATCTAGATTCTTGTTCTTTGAGTGATTGTACCTTAGCTTCAGTATCTTCCTTATTCTGTTGTGATTGTTTCTCTGATGTCCAAATCAAGAGGATCATAAGATCCAATGAAGGATTTGTTCAAAATTGCTTTCCAATTATTTGATGCTAGCTTTAACATTATACAGTTGTCAGATTTTATTACTTCCACTTTGCTTAAGCTCCCGGTGACGTCGGATATGTGGTCACCATGCCTCGTTTTAAAATAGGCATCATACGGGCTTTCCCTTTCATTCATTTTTTAGTGCCGGATGCTTGCAACAGGTATGTGCTCTTTAAATATGTTGTCTCTTTACTACTTCTTAACGTTTCTTGGTGGGTTGAATGGCAGGCTGTCTTTCTGGCGAAAATGCCAGCACCAATATAATGTATTTTCTGCCATAGTGCTAAATTTTACCAAGACACCATGTACGAGGCAACCTGGGTGCCGCCAGCTACTACTGGTTCGCAGTCCCAGTGTCATGACTGCACGATCCAGATTTTCCACAATCTGATTTTCTTATTCAAGCTAATCTTATTAGTCCCTTTGATGTCAGATAGTCTCTATTACACCCTTTTAAAGTTCCCAGTGACGTTGAAGATGAGGTCACTGGGTCTCAATTTGGACTGTATGTTGTTAAGTGCTGTCGAGTCGGTGTCGACTCCTGGCGACCCTTTGGATAGTAGATCTAAACTTTGTTCGGTCTTCAGCCAAGTGCCTCATAGTTAATAACTGCCTTTCCGACATTGCTGCCTGGATGTCTCACCGCCGCCTGAAGCTGAACATGGCCAAGACTGAACTCCTTATCTTTCCCCCAAAACCTTCCCTCCTCTTCCTCCTTTCTCAGTCTCTGTTGAAAACTCAGTAATCCTTCCTATTTCCTCGGCCCGCAATCTGGGGGTTTTCTTTGACTCTTCTCTCTCTTTCTCTACACATATGCAGCTCGTAGCTAAGACCTGCCGTTTCTTTCTCTACAATATCGGCAAGATCCGCCCCTTCCTTTCTGAGCATACTACTAAAACCCTTATCCACTCCTTAGTCACCTCTCGTCTTGAATACTGCAACCTGCTCCTTGCTGGTCTCCCTCTGAATCATCTCTTTCCCCTTCAATCTATTCAACATTCTGCTGCACGACTAATCTTCTCTCAGCCTCGCTATACCCACATCACTCCTCTTCTCAAGTCACTTCACTGGCTCCCTGTCCGCTTTCGCATCCAGTTCAAACTTCTCCTCCTGACCTTTAAGTGCATTCACTCTGCGGCTCCTCAGTACCTTTCATCTCTTATCTCTCCTTACAACCCCTCTCGGGAACTCCGCTGTTCTAACAAACTACTTCTGTCTATACCCTTCACTCCTACTGCTAACTCCAGACTTCGCTCCTTTCACCTTGCTGCACCTTAAGCCTGGAACATGCTACCGGTGTCTATACGCCAGGCACCCTTCTCTAGCCCTCTTTAAATTCAGGTTGAAATCTCACCTCTTCTCTGTTGCTTTCAGATATTGACTTCTGTGTCATGACTAGATTGTATGTACCGTGTTTTGTCCTGACTTGATTATTACCTCTGTGTTTGTCTTGATTAGATTGTAAGCTCTGACGAGCAGGGACTGTCTCTTACATATCTGTACAGCGCTGCGTACGACTGGTAGCGCTATATAAATGCTCAATAGTAGTAGCAGTATTAGTAGTAGTAATAGAATGGTATCCATAGCTGCTGCTGTTCTATCGATCCATCTCATTGCCAGCCTTCCTCTTTTACGGTGACCTTCTACCTTGCCAAGCATTGTCTTTCTCCAATTATCTCTCTCTTCACATGATATGTCCAAAGTATGAAAGTCGACGTCTTGTCATCTAGGCTTCTAAGGAAAGCTTAGGTTTGATCTCCTCTAGT
Source organism: Ichthyophis bannanicus (assembly GCA_033557465.1). Taxonomy (NCBI): domain Eukaryota; kingdom Metazoa; phylum Chordata; class Amphibia; order Gymnophiona; family Ichthyophiidae; genus Ichthyophis; species Ichthyophis bannanicus. Next base: position 324,924,292 of record CM066034.1, on the reverse strand, counting down.
ACTAACTGGTTTTGTTCTTCGGGCAGTCCACAGTATACACAGTATTCGTTGCCAGCACCATAATTCAAAGGCATCAATTTTCTTCCTTTCTATCTTTTTCACTGTCCAACATTCGCATCTATATGACGTTATTACAAATACCATGGCCTGGACAAGTCAAATCTTTGTACAGAGAGAAACATCTCTGCTCTTGAGGATCTTGTCTAGGTTCTTCATAGCCATTCTACCAACAGCAATATGTTGTCGGATTTCTTGACTGCTAGTCCTTTCTTTGATTGTTGATCCAGGTAAGTTAAAGCTGTTCGCTATTTCAATTTCTTCTCCATCAATGATGAACTTTTTGATTTTGCCAGTTGTCAGGATCTTTGTCTTCTTAACGTTAAAGTGCAGACCCATTTTAAGACTATGTTCCTTAATCTTGAAGCAAACATTTCAAATCATCTTCACTTTCAGCCAGTAATATGGTATCAGCAGCATAGTGAAGATTGTTGATGAATCTTCCACCAATCTTCACACTTCTGCTGTCTTCATACAGTCCTGCTTCTCTGATGAGTGTATACAGTTTGGATTTCCGCCTTACATTTATTTTTGGTGCTGGATGTTTGCCAGAAGTACGTGCCATTTAAACCCGCTGTTTTTTTTCACTATTCTCTAATACCTTTCAGAGTTTTGAATGGCAGACTGTTTCTCTGGTAGTTTGTTAGTACAGACATAGAGTTGCTTTCAATAGATTGTTAAATTCTATTAGACTGCCGTCCATGAGGAGAATGCAACCTGGCTGTCCAAGACTCAACGTTATTTCTCCCTGTTGCACCCCCTTGCACACGGGCTATTGTCTATGACTTTTCTTCACTTTCATTGTGATTTTTATGTTGAGCTTCATTTTGGTGATCTGGTTTCTCAAGTTTGGCTTCCATATCAATGAATATAATATATATGCATGCAACTCCCTTTCATACAATATTCTTTCCATCAATTATGCAATCCCCTGCTGCTCTCTCCACTCAGTGAGTTTCCATGTGCGATTATTATGCAGTTTTTAGAGGTATGTTTACTAAACAGAGGTAGCGGCTTCCGTGCGATATTGGAGCCGCTAGTGCTGTTTAGTAAACATACTCCTTAGTATTTATTATGATTTCTGTTCATTGAGTCTCATTTACCTTGGGCAAATATGATGAACATTACACAACAACATATTCACTCCTGCCTGCCCATATGGGCAACAAGACCAATGAGATCCAATTGGACTATTACCATAGGATAAAATGTCATTAACTTCTAATTGTGCTGACCTTGGTCCACCATTCTGGTTTCTAATTAGGACGCAGAATCCAACTATAGTCTCTCAGTCATATTTTATTATTACATATTGATGATATAACCAATAATCAAATGACCATGCTATCATAAACGCAGTACACTTCTCTGTGCCCTTTTAACATGTCTATCTTTGGTATTGTTCAGTTTGCTTAATTCATTGGTTTCTCCTCTTCCCCTTTTTCACTTGTTGCTTAGGCATATTTAGTGTTGACTAGTCCTCTTGCTTTACAGTACATCAAGTGGTGAGTAATTAGAAGCCCTTTGGCCCCCTATCCATTTTTCAGATGTCTTTTGTAATTGTCCTATTTTTCGTCTTGACTTTGCTGTATTTATAATTTTACTACTGATCATTAAATATTTATTGACATATATGTCACATAAAAATGTCTTACATACTACATCTTTATGTATATTTCCCTTTGGTTATTTATTTATTGAAGAATACCCGTGATCTGGCCACAATACCATGGCTCTTTCGTTCTCTGGTCCCTCAAGCAGTGAGAAATAAGCAGAGAGTAACACAGAACACAATCACCCACAAAGTGCTACTTTCTTTGAGCTCAGAGGGAAAGAAACAGAAGGTCCATGGACACAGCACGGTTCCACCTCTGTTGGATTCAAAGTCTTCCTCCCTTGAAGTCCTTTTTATCAAAGAAAAAGGGGAAGTAACACAGTCATTAATCATAAACATGAAATAACACAAGGTGTCGCTAGAATTCTTTTACAGAGTAAGAGCTGATTACAATGTATTAGATGAAATATAGTAATTACACTTACCTGGTAATTGTAGCTCCTTGAGTGACGACAGCTTAGTCCTCTACGTATGGGTAGTGCACCTCCTCCTGCAGAATGAAGACTGGACCAATCAAATTTCAGCATCACTGGATCCAGCATCCTGGCTAGCCCTTCAACTCCAGTGAACTATTGTCAAAGCAAACTCAAACAGACAGCTAACCTTAAAGAAACAATTGCAATGATTGAGTATACAATTGAGGTGGTGAGAATTTTTTTTATTTTTTTATTTTATAAAGTTTACGAGAGATATATAAACCATACCAGACCGCCTCCATTCCTAAAAGAGAGGAGGGAAAAATGAGACCACAGCCAACCGAGGATCCCACGCCTGCCGCACCAGAAGCAGTCAGCAAGAGCAAAAAAGGCAAGAAAAAAAGTGATAGCAAACAAGACACACCAGAAACACTCACCTGTGAATACTGACTTCCGTACCAAAGGCGTGCCGAGGCAAAACAGCCCCCCAAGGGAGGGAAGGAGGACTAAGCTGTCGTCACTCAAGGAACTACAATTACCAGGTAAGTGTAATTACTATTTCCTTATCATTCCTCCAGCTTAGTCCTCTACGTATGGGATGTAACAGAGCAGCCTTAACGGGAGGGATTCTGCCAATCGGCACGCAACACTGCGGAGCCAAAACAGGCATCACATGCCACCAAGACATCAAGACGATAGTGCTTACTGAAAGTTTGTAGGGACGACCACGTCGCCACTTTACAAATCTCCACCGGCGACACTAAGCTATATTCCGCCCAGGACGCCGCTTGAGCTCTCGTAGAATGAGCCCTCAACCCTAGCGGCGCAACACGCCCCTGCAACAGATAGGCCGAGGCAATCGCCTCCTTAATCCACCGAGAAATGGAGGCTTTCGCTGCCGCCTCACCTTTCCTGGAACCGCCGAACAGGACAAACAAATGATCCGACTTGCAGAAGGCTTCGGTGACCTTTAAATACCGACGCAAAACTCTCTTAAGGTCCAAACGACTAAGACCGCGATCAGAGGCCTGCTCCCCCGACGCATGCAACACCAGGAGCGACACCACCTGATTCAAGTGAAAAGGAGAAGACACTTTAGGCAAAAAGGAAGGTACTGGCCGAAGAACCACCTTCTGATCCGAGAAAGATAGGAAAGGTTCCCTGCAAGAACGAGCTTGAAGCTCAGAAATGCGCCGCGCCGAACAAATCGCCACAAGAAACACAGTCTTAAGGGTCAAATCTTTTATCGAAACTCGAGAGAGAGGCTCAAACGGCACGGCAGAAAGCGCGCGCAAGACCAAGTTGAGATCCCACGAAGGGACGGAAACGCGGCGCGGAGGGCGCAGTCGAGAAACCGCCTTCAGGAAACGGATCACATCGGCATGGGTGCCCAGCGCGACCCCTTGTATTTTACCCCTGTAACAGGAAAGAGCCGCTAGCTGCACCCGCAAGGAACTGGCGGCCAAACCTTTATCAAAACCGTCCTGCAAAAAGTCCATCATCACCGGAAGAGAGGCCGTAGCCGCCCGAACCTGACGCCTGGAACACCAATCCTCAAACATACGCCAAACTCGGACATAAGCCAGCGAAGTAGACCTCTTTCGGGCTTGAAGTAACGTCGCCACAACAGACTTCGAATAACCTTTCTTCCTCAGCCGTGACCATTCAATAGCCAGGCCGTAAGAGAGAATCTCTCCACTTGCGGCATGCGAAGAGGACCCTGACACAACAGATCTAGAGCAAGCGGAAGCCGCCATGGAGAATCGCTCAACAACCGTACCAGGGCGGCATACCAGGGACGATGGGGCCAATCCGGCGCTATCAACAATACTCGTCCCCTGTGAGACTCGATCCGCTGAATCACCCGCCCCAGAAGAGGCCACGGGGGAAACACATAAAGAAGGCCGGTGGAGGGCCAGGTCTGTAAAAGAGCATCGATGCCCTCGGACATGGGTTCTAGTCGACGGCTGTAAAAACGAGGCACTTTTGTGGATCGAAAGGTGGCCATCAGGTCCATCACAGGCTGACCCCAACGACGCACTAACTGTTGGAATACCGCAGGATTCAGCTCCCATTCGCCGGCATCCACGTGAACGCGACTGAGAAAATCCGCCGTAACATTGTCCTTCCCCGCAATGTGCGCCGCCGATATCGTCTGCAACCAGGGCTCTATCCACGCGAACAGCAACTGGGCTTCCGCTCCCAAGCCCACGCTTCCGGTACCGCCCTGTTGATTTATGTAAGCCACGGTCGCGGCATTGTCTGAGAGAACTCGTACCGCTCGATGCGTTACCTGGAGTTCGAAGCTTTGCAGCGCCAACCGAACGGCTCTCAGCTCTAAACGATTGATCGACCAACCACTCTCCTGCTGTGACCAGCGACCCTGCGCCACCAGCTCCCCGCAGTGCGCGCCCCAGCCCGTGAGACAGACATCCGTCAACAGCGGAACCCAGTCCGGCTGTTCCAAGGGCATCCCCCGCTTGGAGCGAGGATGGGCGCAACCACCATTTCAGATCCGTGCATACCGTCCGCGGACAGGGAAGACGCTTGTTCAACGAATCGGTCTGATTGGACCAGCGACGGAGCAAGGCCCTCTGTAAGGATCGCATGTGGAAGTGAGCCCAAGGCACCACTTCCAAGGATGCCGCCATCGTTCCCAACAGCTGCAGATAGTGCCAAGCTGACGGAGCCGAGGCCCTCCGAAAGCAGCGCACGAGAGACTGGAGAGCTAGCACTTTTTTCATTCTGGGAGAAACACGGCAACCCTGCAAGTATCGAATAGCACCCCCAGGTACTCGAGCGACTGAGTCAGATCCAAGTGACTCTTGCCCGGGTTGACTACCCAGCCGAGAGAAGCCCGACGACCCTCGCCGTGGCTGTCTCGCTCTCCGAGCAAGTTTTTCCGCGTATCAACCAATCGTCCAGATAGGGATGAACCAGTACCCCTCCTGACGTAAGGCCGCCGCCACCACCACCATGATTTTGGTGAACACCTGGGGAGCGGTGGCCAGCCCAAATGGCAACGCTTGGAACTGGAAGTGACCCCACGGAAGTGCGAACCGGAGATACTTTTGATGGGACTCTCGGATGGGTATATGGAGATAGGCCTCGGTCAGGTCAAGAGAGGTAAGAAACTCGCCTTTGCAGACCGCTACAATTACGGACCGCAGGGTTTCCATCCGAAAATGTGGAACTTGAAGACAGCGATTCACACCTTTGAGATCTAAAATGGGACGAAGAGCATCATCCTTCTTTGGCACCACGAAATAAATGGAGTACCTGCCGAGACCATACTCTGCCGGCGGAACGGGGCAAGCGATCAAGGGTTTGGCGAACATGAGCAGTCTTCACAGGGCCCCGGCAGGGTGACGCCACGAAGGAATCGAGAATGGGTCTGGCTAGATCTAAGGCATACCCGTCCCGAATAATTTCCAAAACCCAGCGATCGGACGTGATACGGGTCCAAGCAGAGAGAAACTGCCGGAGGTGACCCCCAATCGCAGGAATCTCCGCCTGGACCCGCAGCCCTTCATTGGGGCTTGCGAGCGGCTGAAGGGGCCGCGGCAGCGAATCCTCTAGAGGCCCCTCGAAAGCCGCGAAAGCTGGGAGATCTCGAGAGATACCTGCCGCACTGCGACCCCACAAAACGGGGCGACCGAAATCTACGAAAGTCCCGAAACTGACCCCGATGGGAAGGAAGGGACCTCCCTCTCTTCGGGCGATCCTCTGGCAGGCGACCGCCCTTGGATTCACCCAACTCCTTGACCAACTTATCAAGATCCTCTCCAAAGAGCAGCTTGCCTTTAAAAGGCAACTTGCCCAGGCGAGACTTAGAAGAAGCATCCGCCGCCCAACTCTTTAACCAAAGGGCTCGGCGAGTCGCCACCAAAGAACCCATACTATTAGAAAGCGCCCGGATAAGGTCATAATGGACATCCACCAGATATGCCGAACCAGACTCCAAGCGCTGAAGCTCGGCCAAGTCCCCGGTTTCCGTGGACGCCGCCTGTCGAAGACGCTGAACCCAGCGAAGACAGGCGCGAGCAACCCAAGCGCCACAAATGGAGGCCTGCAACGCTACAGCGTCCGCTTCAAACGATTGTTTCAACAAACCGTTCATCTTCCGGTCCTGAGGCTCCTTTAAGGCCGCACTACCTTCGACAGGTATTGTGGTCTTCTTAGTAACAGCCGAGACTGCCGCATCCACCTTAGGCGAGCGGAACCGGTCGAGATCCTTGTCTGCCAACGGATACAGCTTTTGCATGATCTTTATCCCCTTGAGACCAGATTCTGGGACATCCCACTCTGTTTGTATCATTTGGTCAATGACTCGGTGCATGGGGAAAACCACTTGTGTCTGACGTACAGCCTGAATGATGGGGTCCGCACCGTCGTCCTCCTCCGCCGGCGGTGCTGGAACCAGACCAAGAGTCTGAAGCGCCTCAGAAAGGAGTGCGGGTAACTCCTCTCTGCGAAAGACTCGTATGATTTTCGACTGATCTTCTGGCTCAGGAAGCTCGCCTTCTTCTAAGGCCTCCTCCTCCATGTCCAACTCCGGATCTTCTCCTTCTATCCAATCCGAATCGGACAACATGGGCTCCTGCAGGTGCTGCCGCTTAGACGCTCGTACGCCTGCTAAAACACACTCCGTCGCAGAAGGTTGCGCAGCCGTTACCTGCTCCGAAAGGGAACCCAGTGCAACCCCTTGACGTCTGCGACAAAATGCTTGATGCATTAGTAAAATAAAATCGGGAGAAAAGTCTTCCAAGAGGGAAGCACCTCCGAGATCAACGCGCCTACAGGAAGAGCAGGGGCCGTCCCCGAGGGACCTTCCAAGGGCGAGTCCGTCACCATAGGCACGGTAGCGGACGGAGAAGAAACCGCCAAGGAAGTCTCTAGCCGCTGCTCCATACTGAGGGACACGGAGGCACAGCGCTGACAGACGCCCGTCTCTGCAGAAGCGCCCCTCCGAGAACCACAAATGACACACAGGGACCCCGATGGCATGAAAGCCAAAACACCCGGCCTCCCAGGGACGTAAAAAGAGATCACCTGCGCCCAGGCTCTGGAGAGAGAGAACGCCAACTCCCAGAAGAACCAAGCCACTAGCCAGACACTGGGTGGCTGCTAGCAAGGAGAGCCCACTGGTTCTTGTTTTATAAGTTGTTTTTTTTGTTGTTGTTGTTTTTTTTTTTGTTAAATAGAAACGGAGAAAACGCAGGCAGGCTTCTCAGCACGCTAAGAATGATCTCCCAGCAGCCCAAAACAGTCCCGCAGAAGGGGAGAGCCCAACTAAAGAAAGTAAAACAAAAAACGAAAACAAAGAAAGTAAAAGGTAAAAGAAACCGAAATAAAGAAAAAGTACAACGGAGGCACCATAGATAGGGCCTGCGGAGAGACGCCCGTGACTCCGGGACAGCCTACCTCGGCCGCGTGGACTGCTTTGATGAGAGAACCGCGCTGAACAAAATGGCCGCGGTTACTCACAAAGTTGAAGCGCGGGAGGAATTTGGCGCCGAAAAGACCAGCCCGGGCAAGGCCCCGACGAAATAGAACGGTCCTGCCCGTATAGGTAAAGATCCGGGAAAAAGAAAACAGCTCCGAAAAACCAACGCTAAAGAAAAGAAAAAAATGCGATAAAGGCAAATACAGGGGCGGTTGCACGAACCGTGCCTGCCCCCGAGAAGCCCATCAGCACTCTCACACGTACAGATTCCTACCTGACAGGAACTGTGGCGCTGGACAGCTGCCGCAGGAGCTCTGCCCCGAACAGTCTTGAGCACAGAGATCCAAGCCAAGCAAAAGGAAAAAGTAATGTAACTGCATGCAGCTTTTGGCTGAGCAGGAGAGGGACCTCTGCTGAGCCCCCCTCCTCCGGAGTGCCGGTTTCCACAGAAAAATTAAAGAGACAGGTACTCCTAACCTATAGGAAAGAAAAAGAAACCCCAATAGGGACCAAAGAAATTAAAAATTAAAGGTTAGCTAGAAAACTAAGCCCTAAACTGACTGACTAGTGAGCCCAGCCAGGCTCACAAACATCTTCCTGCTGCATGAAGACTGGACACACTGGAGTTGAAGGGCTAGCCAGGATGCTGGATCCAGTGATGCTGAAATTTGATTGGTCCAGTCTTCATGCTGCAGGAGGAGGTGCACTACCCATACGTAGAGGACTAAGCTGGAGGAACGATAAGGAATTACTTGATTATGACAGAATTATTTTTAATTGCACAGTTGCAGAAATTATGCTGTGCCAGCAGTGACCTATAGTTGACTGTACAATGAACTATGGTTGCACAGTTCATAGCCTATGTTTACTCTTTATGCTTGCGTTAACAATGTTCTCAAACTATTTTAAAGACAGTTACACAGAACTCATGATCATGATATCCTATTCTATTTAAGAAAAAGTAGGTGAAAGGATAAACTTGTGAGTGACAGTCATTGTTAACAAAAGTTCTTCTATCAGCACATTTTAGAGATCTGTATCAAGAAATTCATCTATCTTCAATTACATATTGGGGATTCTGGTATCCCTTTACCTGTACACTCCTACATTTATTATTTTTTTATCATTACTATATGTATAGTCTATGGGGGTCATTCTGAGCCACGTTTAGCGGGTCTGGATATCCGATTCAGATGTCCAGACCAGCTAAACGCCCAGATCTTGTGGCAGTCAGGAGAACTCCCCGCACATATTGCTGATTTATGCAGGGAACTCCGTTTGTGGGCGGGAAGAGGAGAGTCATGTGAAGAAAGAGGGCAAGCAGTGGGTGAGAACATGACCCCAGACGTACAAGACTGATTCTGAGGTTGGCCCTGTATATCCGGGTTGGCCTGGTAGATGGGGGACCTATTCCATTTCAAAGGTGTAATAAGTCCCCCTGGATGTCGGTGAACAGCTGAGCCCAGCAGGACCAAAGAGGTGAGAGAGTACAGGGGATTCCCCACAGCCAGCCCCAGGCCATGGAAGGTCAGATCCTGGGTCGGGTGCAGGGAAAGAAGATAGTCCTTTGAAACCAGGATCGCAGCTCCATAATGGATCTGCGGTACCATAGCATCGAGACACCATGGCTCCATTACGAAGCCTGGCTGAGTTAGCCGGGGATCTGCTGGGCATGCGGCGTCAGAATCGGGGCCTGGCCTGCACGTCCACAGCAGTATACCAGAATCTGATCCTGCGAGAACATCTAGCCCCAGCAGGATGAGAATTGTGTGCTACCGCTGTATGCCCCAATTTTGAGGGGGTCGCAGAGAGGCTAGACGACCAAAATCGAATTGGCCTCTATATGTATATGTGTTATGAACAATTATTTGTTGTGCATGTACGTCTTACCTAAGACATTAGGTTCTTGTTTTTATGATTGTTTTACATATTTAAATTACAGAATATATGTAATTGTTTTTTTATGTTTTTCAAGTGTTCAAATTGATTTTATTTATTTTTGGAGGTCATCTTCCCCTGAAGAAACCATTGGCCGAAACACATGTCGGGCTGACCTTTAGTTCCTAATAAAGTATCCTCAACTCCATGGTGTGTCCTGTCCTGTTCTTTTTGTGCCTAGGTTCCCTAAAAGGTACACAGATTCCACAATGCTTATCCCGATATAAGCAGTGGATTACCTGGTTCCCCTTTAATAATGGAATTTGTCAAAACCTTTTTTTAAACCCAGCTACACTAACAGGTTTTATCACATCTTCCGATAACAAAATTCCAGTTTGATTAATTGAGTGAAAAATTATTTTCTCTTATTAATCTTAAATAGGCTACACATTGTTCCCTAGTCTTTCAACTTTCTGAAGGAGTAAACAATGGATTTAAGTTTACCCGTTCCACGCCATTCATTAATTTATAGACCTCTATCATATCTCCCCTCAGCCATCTCTTTTCCAAGTTGAAGAGACCTAACCTTTTCAGCCTCTCCTCATGGGGGGGAGGGAGAGGGTATCCTTCCATCCCCTTTACCATTTGGGTGGATCTTCTCTATATGTTTTCTAATTCTGCTATATGTTATTGACATATGCCATAGCTTGGCATTGTCCAAAAAATGGAAATTACACTTACCTGATAATTGTGGTTCCTTGAGGGAATCCAATTTAGTCCTCTACTTCTGGGTAGTGCACCTCCTCCTGCAGCTTGGAGATTGGGCATGTCCAAAAACGTGACATCACTGCATGTAGTCCACCGGCTCTCCCAACAACCCCCAGTGAACTATTGACAAAGCACACTTAAAGGAGCAACAAATAAGTAGCTAATAACGCCATTGAATATATAACAATAAACCCGTAAGAATAAAACATGAAAAAATGTCTTTTTTTTTTTTAATGCAGACAGGCATTTTTCCTTATGCCTGCCTCCGAGCTCTTGTAGCAAAGCCATAGACAGAAAAAAAGAAAGAGAAGGCTGCATCAGGGCATCGATTCCCTCTGACATCCTTTCTCGCAGTCTGCTGAAGAATCAACTCGATTTTGCTGACTGGAAGATCGCCATGAGATCCATGATTGGTGACCCCCATCTATGGACCATCTGTGCAAACACATCCGGATACAACTCCCATTCCCCGGCATCCACTTGCACCCTGCTGAGAAAGTCCGCCATCACATAGTCCTTCCCTGCGATATGTGCTGCTGATATCGCCAGCAGCCGAGTTTCCAGCCACTCGAAGAGCGCCTCTGCTTCCGCTTCCATGGGCATACTTCCCGTGCCGCCCTAGTGATTGATGTAGGCTACTGTCGCCGAGTTGTCGGACAGCACACAGATCACTCTTCCCGTCACGATGGACTCGAATGCTTGAAGCACCAGTGTCACCGCCCTCAGATACAACTTGTTGATCAACCACGCGGCCTCCTGAGCTGACCAGAGTCTCTGCGTGAAGAGTTGTCCGCAATGCGCTCCCCAGCCCATGAGACTTGCATCCGTCAGCAATGGAAGCCACTCTGGCTGTTCCAGATGCATCCCAGAGGTAAAAGAGCGCGGAAGCAGCAACCAGCGTAGCGCTCTTTTGACCTTGAGAGGACAAGTAAGTCTCGTGTTTAGCGAGCTCTCCTGGTGGGACCACCGGCAAAGCAGTGCTCCTTGCAACGGACGCATATGAAACCTGACCCATGGCACTGCCTCCAACATCATCGCCATGGTCCCCAGCAGTTGAAGGTAATTCCAAGCCGAAGGCGCCGGAGTGGCCAAGAACCGACGAATCAACGCTGTTAAGTATTGCACTCGCCAGGACGGCAGAAACACTGTCCCGTTACGAGTGTTGATCCATACCCACAGATACTCGAGATCCTGTGACAGTACCAGGTGACTTTTTGTAAGATTGACCACCATCAAGTCAAACCCAAAACTAAGGAACTGCTACTCTAATGCTCCTGAATTGTTCCCTAAAGTGAGCCCAGCACTAGGCTCACTACGTCCTCCTGCTGCATGGAGACTTGACACACTGGGGGGGTTGATGGGAGAGCCGGTGGACTACATGCAGTGATGTCACGTTTTTGGACATGCCAAGTCTCCAAGCTGCAGGAGGAGGTACACTACCCAGAAGTAGAGGACTAAACTGGATGACTGACAAGGAACACGCCAACTGCTTGGCCTGCTAGGAGAAGCTAGAATTTTGGTAGCTCCAGGCAGATCAGTTTGGCCTCCAACTAGTAGACTGACTAAGAAGCCTCCCGAGGGGACCAAAATCTCTGAGAAAACTGACTTAGTGAGCTCTCCCCAAGATCCAAGATGGCTGCCATTGCATGAGGCTACTAAGCCCAGCCCTCACTTGGTTTGCAGCTTGTCGTGCTGTGAGGGCTTGTGTGCATCAGTGATGCTGAGAGCTAAACTATCGATAGTTTAACTACTGGCAGGGTCTCCCAAGATGGACAGGTCTCAGCTGAGGTGCCAGACCAAGACAAACCACCCATCTGGGTAGCAGCAGAATGGGATAGTGTTGACGGCGGAGGATCACATTTCTGTGACAACGGCAACACCACCAAACTTAAACTGTGCGGAGGAAAGGCCCGGCAATCTACTTCTGTATCTTGCCATGAAAACCCAATGGATAGTTGCAACAAAACAAATTGTGCTCTAGTGCTGGAAGATCAGACCCCCCAGTCGGAAGGCACTCAACTAGCTACTGGGGAAGAGCTGAAGACTTTTCAGAGTAAAGCCAGCATTTATAATGTGGTTGGATCAAAGCCCTCGGGACATCTGACTGCTGATGTAGCTGCACATGAAATGAGAGTCAGAAGCTGTAAAGATGTCTTAGACATTGGAACATGGAACGTACAAAGCATGAACCAAGGGAAGTTGGAGGTGGTCAAGGATGAAATGGAACGTGCACAACTTGATCTGTTGGGTGTCAGCGAACTGAAATGGACTGGCATCGTGCACTTTGCATCAGATGATCACATGGTCTACTATGCTGGAAATGAAAGACAAAGAAGAAATGGTGTTGCATTTATAATAAAGAAGAAACTTGCAAGAACTGTAATGAAATACAAAGCTTAATCTCTATTCGTCTACGAGGAATGCCTATCAACACAACTATAATTCAAGCATATGCCCCAATAACAGCTGCAGAAGAGAATGAAATTGAAGAGTTCTATGAAGTACAAGCTGAAATTGACAGAACATGCAAACAGGATATCCTGATAGTCATGGGTGACTGTAACGCAAAAGTTGGCAACAAAGAAGAAGGCAAAGTAGTTGGAAAAGATGGACTTGGCAACAGAAATGAAGCTGGAGAAAGACTGATAGAATTCTGCAAGACCAACGATCTATTCATCTCAAACACCTTCTTCCAGCAACACAAGCGGCGACTATACACATGGACTTCACCCAATGGATTGTATAAAAGTCAAATTGACTACATCTGTGGAAGTCAACGATGGAAAAGCTCTGTAATATCAACAAAGACAAAACCTGGAGCTGACTGTGGTACAGATCATCAACTACTAGTATGCAAACTCAAGCTAAAGTTGAAAAAGAGCAAACCACTCATGAATGCAGCAAAATATGACCTTGAGAACATACCACTGGAATTTAAAGACTGCCTGCAAAATCAATTTGCTGCTTTAGATACAAATGACAGAGCTCCAGAAGAGTTATGGAATGACATCAAGAAGGTTGTGTTGGAAGAAAGCGAGAAGTCTCTATAAAAGGTGAAAAAGCAAAAAACAGCAAAATGGATGATGGAAGAAACTGAAAATTGCCCAGAAATGCAGAGAAGCTAAAGCCAGAGGAGAAAGACAATCACAGAACTCAGAGATTTCCAACGTGCAGCAAGACAGGACAAGGAAAAGTACTACAATGATGCATGCAAGGAAATAGAAGCAGAAAATATTAGAGGAAGAACAAGATCGGCTTTCCTAAAGCTACGAGAGTTAAAGAAAAAGGTCCAGCCTCGAATTGGAATGTTACAAGATGCTCAAGGTTCTATGTTGAATGATGCTGAGGAGATCAAGAAAAGGTGGAAGGAATATACAGAGTTTTTATATGATAAAGATCAAGTGGACCAACAGCCATTTCAACCTGTACCTTATGATCAGGAACCATTGGTGATGAAAGAAGAAGTTGAAGCAGCACTGAAAGCCTTATCAAAGAACAAAGCACCAGGCATTGATAGCATTCCCATAGAAGTATTACAGCAATCTGATGAGCTGTTACCGTACTTACAAGGCTCTGCCAAGAAATATGGAAGACAACATCATGGCCAACTGACTGGAAAAGATCTGTGTTTATACCAATACTAAAAAAAGGTGATCCAACTGCCTGTGGAAATTATTGCACAATCGCTCTGATACCACATGCCAGCAAGATTATACTGAAGATTATTCAAAAGAGACTACACCCATACCTGGAACAAGAACTACCTGAAGTACAAGCAGGGTTCAGGAAAGGGCGAGGAACGAGAGACATCATTGCAGATGTAAGATGGATCCTTGAAAAGACTAAAGAATAGCAAAAGGATATCTATTTGTGCTTTATCGACTATAGCAAGGCTTTTGACTTTGTAAACCATAAGAAACTCTGGGCCACATTAAGAAGCATGGGTATACCAGAACACCTGATCGTTCTGCACAATCTGTAAATTGATCAAGAAGCAACAGTTTGAATGGAACAAGAGGAAACAGAATGGTTTAAAATAAGCAAAGGTGTAAGACAAGGCTGCATACTTTCCCCCTACCTGTTTAATTTATATGCAGAACAAATCATCAGAGAAGCAGGACTGTATGAAGACAACAGAGGTGTGAAGGTTGGTGGAAGACTCATCAACAACCTTCGCTATGTTGATGATACCACATTACTGGCTGAAAGTGAAGATGATCTGAAACATTTGCTTCTCACAATCAAAGAACATATTCTCAAAATGGGCCTGCACCTTAATGTAAAGACGACAAAGATCATGACAACTGGCATAATCAACAGGTTCATCATTGAAGGAGAAGAAATTGAAATTGTGAACAACTTTAACCTACTTGGATCAACTATCAATAAAGAGGCAACAAACAGTCAAGAAATCAGACAGCGCATTGCTCTTGGCAGAATGGCTATGAAAGACCTAGATACTATTCTCAAGAGCAGAGATCTCTCTCTCTATACAAAGATTTGACTTGTTCAAGCCATGGTATTTTCAATAACATCATATGGATGTGAAAGCTGGATAGTGAAAAAGATAGACAGGAAGAAAATTAATGCCTTTGAATTATGGTGCTGGCGGCGAATACTGTGTATACCATGGACTGCCTGAAGAACAAACCAGTCGGTACTAGAGGAGATCAAACCTAAGCTTTCTTTAGAAGCTCAGATGACAAGACTTTGACTTTCATACTCTGGACACATCATGCAAAGAGAGAGATCATTAGAGAAAGACATCATGCTTGGCAAGATAGAAGGTCAACGCAAAAGAGGAAGGCCAGCAATGAGATGGATCGATACAATAACAGCAGCTACGGGTACCAGTCTGTCAACAATGAGCCGCCTGACTGAAAACCGAACACAATTTACGATAGCTATCCAGAGGGTCGCCATGAGTCGACTCTGACTCGACGGGACTTAACAACAACACTCAGCCCAGTCTCAATTTTAGGTCACATGCTTCCTCTATGAAGTTATCTTTTAATTTACTTAATGGCAAAAAGGAAGGAGAAATCCTTTTTTTCCAATAGTAGCGACATGCCAGACATCCATATTACCATTTTTTGTGAAAAGGAGGTGTGGCTTAGTGGTTACAACAGCAGCCTGGTAACCAAAGAGAACAGAGTTCAAATCCTTGTGGCCTTGGGCAAGCCACTTAACGCACCATTGCCTTGGGCACACACTTAGATTGTAAGCCTTCTAAGGACAGAGAAATAATTACCGTAACCGAATGTAACTCACCTCATACAACTACTGAAAAGATGGGAGTAAAATAAATAAAAAGGGATTCATTGAGGATCTTTCCCCTGATTTTAGACTCATCCCTGTGATAGGCGATAGCCTAGTTCATCTTGTAAGAGTAGAGTTGCAGCAGCTATCAGCTAGGCCTGAGTCCCCCTCCCCTACTGTAGAATATTATAGCTGACTTTGGAATATTACAGAAAATGCCAGTAGCTGAAGTAGAGAAACAGCTTTGCTCTGCCTTGATAAGAACTACTTCTGATAAGGAAGTAAAACGAGAAAGTAAAACTTTTCCACTGTTTCTTGTTATGATAACCACAGATGTCTTTTCAGTATTATTGCTTTCACGCTGTATCTCTGCCAGTACACTGACCTTGCAAAGCATAGCAGCATGTAATTTTGAAGAATATATTATGGCTAGAGATTTGAGCCATGGCTAAAAAGATTTGCACAGGGGGGGGGAACAGGTATAAGCCCGGTCAAAGATGGCTATTGGATGAAGGTAGCTGGGCCACCGAGACCAATGAGGAGTTTGGCCTGTATTAGATTGGAGAAGAAAAGAATAAATGCTGTTGTTTCACTCAGCTCAGGGCTCAGCCATTTTGTATGTAACTTTTGCCTGAGTCTGTGCACATTAAACTGGTTTGAATTCTAGTCAATAGACTCCTGGTTTTATTGGTTGCGGACACTTCGCTATTACATCCCCAGTCCAGATATAGTGCATCCTTCCAAATCTGCTAGATGGGAATCAAAAATAACTTTACATTTATCCGAATATAACAGTGATGTTTCCTGCACTGCTTCTACTCCACCTGGTGTCAGGAATGCTTTTACCTATGGGCAAAAGGGGCACCTGTCCCAGGCCCTGAGAAATAGGGGGCCCATAATTAAAGCAATCCTGCTGCTTTAAGTATGCAAAATAGCAGTGTGGAGAGGCACGTAGAGTCTGAAAACCGGAGAATGCACTTCCTTACATAAGTTTTCCCAATACCCTACCTTGCTGTGCTCTCAGTAAGAACATAAGATCTGCCATACTGGGTCAGATCAAGGTCCATCAAGCCCAGTATCCTGTTTCCAACAGTGGCCAATCTAGGTCATAAGTACCTAGCAGTCTCCCCAAAAGACACAGGTTCCTCAATGCTTGTATTGGGTCAAGCAGCGAAATCCTGGGTCCCTTTTAATAATGGTATATGGACCTTTCCTCCAGGAACTTGTCCAAACCTTTTTTAAACCCAGCTACACTAGCAGCTTTTACTACATCCTCCAGTAACAAATTCCAGAGTTTGATTACACGTTGAGTGAAAAAATATTTTCTGTTATTAGTCTTAAATAGGTTACCATGTAGCTTCATTGCATGTCCCCTAGTCTTTTTATATTCTGACGACGTAAACAATCGATCTACACTTACCCGTTCCACTCCATTCATTAATTTATAGACCTCTATCATATCTATAGAACCGTGTGTATGGTGATCTGCCACCAGAGCCTGGAGTTCATTCACTCTGCGAGCGGATGTGAGGGGCACTAGAAAAGCCACCTTCCATGTCAGGTACCGAAGGTGATAAGTGGCCAGAGGCTGGAATGGTGGTTTGGTGAGCTGGGAGAGCACCATGTTGAGGTCTCTCTCTGCTGCTGGTGGGCGGAGAGAGGACTTGGATAACAAGAGGCCCTAGAAAAAAATAGAGGCCAGGGGCTGGCTTGAGAGGTGTTTTCCCTCTATAGGGTTGTGGTGCATGGCTATGGCGCTCAGGAGCACCCTCACTGAGTTTGATTTCAGCTCGGTGTGTGACAGATGTAGGAGATACTGAAGAACGAATGGCACCTGGCTGGAGAAGGGGTTCTCCTCCTTCTCCGCACAACAGATAGAGAACCTTCGCCACTTAAAGGCATACGTCCTTCTGGAGGAGGGTTTTTGGGAGGCCAGTAGGACCTCCTCAACTTCCTCAGGAAGATTGAAAGGGGCCAAAGCTACCTTTTCAGCAGCCATGCTGTTAGTGCCCCAGTTGGGGTGCAGGAGTCCTCCTCCTGGGACAGGAGGTCCGAGGCCCGGCCCAGTAGGACTGGGAGTGCCACCGACAAGGAAAGCAGCACAGGGAACCACGGTTGCCTGGGCCACCTGGGGGCGATCAGTATCATTGATGCCCTCTTGCTCTGGACTTTGAAGAGGGTCTTGGTGATGGGGGGGGGGAGAGGGTCTTGGTGATGGGGGGGAGAAAGAGGGTCTTGGCGAGCGGGGGGGGGGGGGCGCGGTGGAAACGCAAAGAGTAGGCCTTCTGACCACGGGATCAGGAAGGTGTCTGCTGCCACTTTCCCTGGTACGCTTGGCGCAAGCAAAAGCAAGGTAGCTGCATGTTGTCTGGGGAGATGAAGAGGTCTATCACAGGCCTGCCCCTATGGTGGTAGAGTTGCTTCATTACCCTGGGGTTCAAACGCTACTCGTGTGGGCGAAGGATTCTGCTCAACTTGTCTGCTAAGCAGTTGTCCTGCCTAAACTGCTCGTAGGAGCATACCGTTGTGCACTGCAAAGGAGAGGAGGGCTATTGCCTCCTGGCAGAGGGAGTACAAGTCTGTGCCTCCCTGCCTGTTGATGTAAAACATGACAACCTGGTTGTCTGTCTGGATCAACAAAGGTAGGTGCCACAGGCAATGACGGAATGCTAGCAGGCCCAGGAAAATTTACCAGAGTTCTAGGAAGTTGATCTTTAAAAGGGACTCCCTCCTGGGACCAGCTGTCTTGTGTGCCGCTGTCCCTGCAATGCGCTCCCCAACCCAGGAGAGAGGCATCTGTTATTAGGGTCCTCTGTGGCATGGGTGCCTGGAAAGGCCTTCCCGCCTGGAGGTGGCACACGTTTTGCCACCAGGTGAGTGACTCCACCAAGTGGTGTGTGGCACTGACCCTGTCCCGTAGCCTGCCCATGGCTTGAGTCCACTGTGAACGGAGGCACCATTGGGCTATCTGCATGTGCAGGCTGGCTAATGGTGTGACATGGACCTTTGAGGCGATGTGGCACAAACAGATGGAGGAGGAGGCAAGCCAGTACTGAGCGGCAGTGTTGTACCTCCCCTGCCAGTTGTATGAGGTGGTCTGCCTTTTCTCTTGGGAGGATGGCAATGACTTGCAATGTGTTAAACTGAGCCCCTATGATTTTGGACTGGAGAGATATGGGATTTGGGGTAGTTGATGACAAACCCCAGGTGCTGCAGTAGGAGGGTTGTTCTCTCTGCGGCCTGACTGACCTCTGAGGCTGAACCCCCTCCGATTAGCCAGTCATCCAGGTAGGGGAAGATGAAAGCCCCTTGTAGGCAAAGGTGTGCAGCTACCGCTGCCAAGCATTTGGTAAAAACCTTTGGTGAGGAGGCCAGGCCGAAGGGCAGCACTCTGTACTGGTAATGCTCTCCTCCCACAACAAATCATAGGTACTGCCTGTGGAAGGGATGGATTAGGATATATGTGTACACATCCTTTCAAGGAGCACAGCCAATCTCCCTGGTGGAGTTATGGCAGAAGTGTTCCAAGGGAGAGCATCTTGAATTTCTCCCTCACCAGAAACTCGTTTAATTTTCTCAGGTCTAGTATGGGCCCGAGGCCCCCAGTTCTTTTTGGGACAAGGAAGTACCTTGAGTTGAAGCCTTTTTCCTGTAGGTGTTTGGGTACAGGCTCCACTGCCTTGTCCCTGAGCAGACCTGCAAGCTCTGAGAGCAGAAGGGTCTGCTGAAGGAGAGGTCACACAGGCTCTCCTGGGAAGAACTTGGGTGGTAACTGTTGTAAATGGAGGAGGGATCCCTCCTTTACCATCTGCTGCACCCACTGGTCTGAGGTGATCTTGGCCCAACTGTGGGCAAAGAGTGCCAGGTGGCTGCCTGTGGGCTGGTGAAGGTCTCCCAGGTGAGGGGAGAACCTGCCATGGGAGTCAAAGCTCCCCCCTGGTTGAGCTGGGACTTGAGGTTGGGGTTTCTGAGCCTTGCGCTTCTGAGCTCCCTGTCCCTGTCTCTTGGGGTGAGAAGCCTTCTGTTGGCCCGAGAAGGGCTGGTAGCGGTGACTGCTGAAAATGCCCCTTTTTCCCTTGGAACAGGGGCTTTTTCCCCCGAGGGTTTCTTACGAGGAAAGAAAGAGCTCTTTTTTGAGAGCCTCTGTCAGGTTACCACTTTGGCTTCTATCTCAGCCACCTCGTCGGCCATGGATTTGTCAAACAGGTCTGGATGAGAAGCCAACAAAAAAACCTTGCACACAACCTTGGTAACATGCCAAGGCAGCCACCTGAACATGCAAGGAATTAAAAGCCAGACCCTTCTCCAAACCTGCCTGCAAAAGGCTAGCAAATCCAGCATTGAGGCTGAGAGAACCCAAAGACCTCTCTCTTCACACCAGGCTTCAAATACATGCCAAACCCTAACACAGGATAAAGGGGCTGAGTAGCTCCAAGTAAAGTCGTGATGATCTGAGGAGTGGCCTTTCATTTCAACCTAGCCCTTTCAAGAGGCAGGCCATAAGCAAGAACCAATCCACTTGCGGAATGAGTATTGGACTCTGGGAAAAGAAAATTGTGCACCACTGGAAGATGCCACGGAATGCTCACCAAGAGACAGATTAGGTCTGCACACCAAGGCCTCAGAGATCAGTCCGGTCCCACCAAAATCACTAACCCTCAGTGTGCTTCTATTTTTTGCAAAAGACAGCCTATTAAAGGCCATGAAGGAAAAACGTACAACAGGTTGATGCATGGCCATGCCTGAGATACAGCATCCAGCCCCTCAGACATTGGTTGCCTTCTGCGGCTGAAGAACTGTTCCATTTTGGCAATGGAGGCAGATGCCATCAGATCCATTATCGGCCAACTCCAGCACTGAACTATTTTGAGAAACACTGACTGCTCCAGAGACTTCTCCCCTGGGTCCAAGTGATGAAGGCTGAGGAAGTCTGAACATTTTCTTTTCCTGCAACATGAGCTGCTGACAAGGCTTGCAGATTCATCTCCACCCAGTGAAGGAGAAGAGATAATTCTGCTGCCAGAGCTGCACTGCCTATGCCCCCTAACGATTGATGTATGGTTGCATTGTCTGAGAAGATCCTGACCACTTTACGCTGAAGCATCGGAGAGAAGTACTGGAAAGCCGCAAAAGCTGCCCACATCTCTAAACTTTTTATGGACCTAGAGCTCTCTCTCTGAAGGCCACTGACCCTGAGCCTCCTGAATTTGAAAGTGCACCCCCCATCCCGACAGGCTTTCACTGGTGGTGACTATCACCCACTCAGGTGGTTCCAGCAGCATCCCCAATTGCAGTTTAGGGGATCCAACCACCAGAGTAGACTCACCTTTACCTGCTCAGGCATGGCAACTTTTTTGAGAGTGCATGCTTCTGTGGGGACCACTGGGTCAAGAGTGCTCCCTGAAACAGATGAGCTCTGGCCCAGGGCACCAGATCCTAGGAGCTGAAGGTAGTACCAAGCGAATGGGGACTGCATCTGATTGAACTGTCTGATTTGACTTTGCAGCTTCCTGACCCAGTCTGCTAGAAGGAATAGCAGACCTCTTTCCATGTCAAACCGAGCTCCTAAAGAAATTAGCTCCTGTGTTGGAACTAAGGAGCTCTTGCTGAAGTTGATCACCCATCCTAGACTTTGCAAAAAGGCCACCACTCATTGCATTACCTCTTAACTCTCCTGAGCGGACTTTGTCCTGATTAGCCAATTGTCGAGGTACGGATGGACCAGGCTACACTGAGATCAAAAGGCGGCAGCCACTAACACTATCATCTTTGTGAAAGTTTGAGGTGCCATGGCCAGACCGAATGGCAATGCACAAAACTGAAAACACCCCATAGGAATGGCAAAGCAAAAAGTATTGCTGATGATCTGGCCAAATGTATAGGTGTAGATAGCCTTGGTGAGATCCAGAGATGTCAAAAACTCGCCCTTTCGCACCACCACAATCAATAAACGTAAGGTTTCCATATGAAAATGAGGTACACGCAAGGCTCAGTTGACATGGTTGAGAATGGGATAAAAAGTACCTTCCTTCTTGGCGTATCAACCTTGGCCAAGCTGGTCTGAGGGGACTTAGACCACCACTCATAGCTGAATCAACCTCTCTAGTGTGTCCACTACTGTCTTTGCTTTGACCAAAGCCTTGCAGGGAGACGACATAAAAGCATCAGAGAAAGGATGCGCCAACTCAAGAGCATAGCGGTTGTGAACAACTTCCAAGACTCACTGATCGGATGTAACCTGGACCCGTGGAGTAAAAGGCTTGAAGTTGACCTCCTATCAGAGTGAATTCCGCCCGGGCCCTCCTCACTTCATTGGAGGCACCTGCCCTTGCTGAATAGCCTTTACCTGTTCCTCTACATCCCATAAAGGGAATTCCCTGGAAGGATAGAGAGACCTATGAAAAGGAGCAAAGTGAATCATGCAAAAGCAACAAAAATCTCTCAACTGGCTCCTCGTCGAAGCTGTAGACTTTCCAGCCTTAGGTTTATCCTCCAGAAGCCTAGGCACTTTAGCCTTGCCCAAATCCTTAACCAACATCCAGAACTTCCCCAAAAAGTAGTTTTTCCTTGAAAGAAAGCTTATTGAGGTGAGAAGCCATATCTGCCAACCAATTGCAAAGCCAGAGAAAATGACGAGCCAACACCAACGAAGCCATACTCTTAGCAGAAGCTCTAAACCAAATCATACAACACATCTGCGAGGTATGCAGATCCCTATTCTAGCTTAGCCGCCTCAGACAACATCTCCTGATTCCCAGAATCAGACTCCGGCAAACTCTGCACCCATCTCAACCAAGCCCAAGTGACATAAGACCACAAATAGACATTTGCAATATCAAGGCATTGATCTGAAAATACTGCTTCAACAAAGTTTCCAGCTTTCTATCCTAAGCATCCTTCAAGGCGACCCCCACCTTCCACAGAAATTGTAGTCTTTTTGGTCATTGCTGAAACCAATGCATTCACCTTTGGCAACTGAGGAATCAAGTACAAACGATACATAGCTCTGCTACCATGCAAACTAGCCTCAGGTACTTCCCATTCAATATCAATCATTTCCTTAATAGCTTTAAGTACCAGAAAGGACCTCTGAGGCTTTTGAATACCTTGCAATAAAGGATCCTCTAAGTTTTCTTCCACCACTGGAGAAGTAAGAAGAATAATAAGGGCCAACAAAAATTGAGCAATGAGGACTGACAAGTCCTCCCGAGGAAAGATCCAAATAATGTTGGGGTCATTGCCTGGAGCAATTTCTCCCTCTTCTAGATCTGCCCCAGCAGGGTCCCTCCACAAATTAGTGGGGCCTTCTAAGGGATCATCTAATGCTCCGGGCAAAACTGATGCATGCTCTTCCCAAAAGTCTTCCAGTATCCAAAAGCGCTTAGCTGAAGGTTCAAGTGAATCCTTAGAGGAGGAAAATGCAACTTTCAACAAGCTGGGCGTTACATTTCTGGAAAGGAGCCTCTGCCAGGCCTTGCTTCATGCAGTAAGCTTGGTGTAATAATAGAACAAAGTGTGTGGAAAAACGGCAGACTTGAAGACTTGCCCCACTGATTCATCTGATCTTCTCTGGAACCCCGCCCCCCCTCCCAGTAGCAGGAACTGAACCCTGCATGCTGGAGAGGTCCCTTGCCTCTGCTGCTGGTAGCAATAATGTGGCCGCGGTTCCTGCAAAATCTGTGGGCTCCCGCAGCTCAGGTGAAGTGTGAGAGGTTTGCACCTCTGTCACGGGAACTTCACCCACAACTAGCTTAGCAGTCTTTACACTGCTTTTCATATTGTTTTTCCCTGGTATCTGTTTCCACATGAAGATGTCAAACCCCCCGATGTCAACAAGAAAGCCTGGTGGCTGCGCCAGCTGTGCAAACCACTTGAGACCCTGACAGTAAACAAACTCTGTGACAGAGGCAAAAAAAATAAAAACACCTTAAAATTCTTACCTCAAAAGCCAATTCATAGTAATTCGGTGCCATGGGAAAGCAAACCATTCAGCCAAGGAATGCTTTTCTCCTCCATCTCCTCTTACTGGCGTTTTCTTTTTCTTTTTTTTAGAGGCAGAATCAGCAAAACCAAAAAAAACTTCTGGGTCCCCTCCGAAAAGAAGACGAGGGTAAACCCAGGACTACTCACCACCTAAAATACAATTGTGAGAGGAGAATTTGCTGTGCGGGGAGGGACCTGGACCACCCGGTTCTGCACCCCAGAAAAAGGGCCAACTTAACAGTATTGGTTTTCTATGGAAGAACAAATCCTTTTTTCTTAAATGAAAATAGTAAGAACCAATCTTTTTTTTAACCCAAACTTGTGGAGTCCAAACTGCACAGAAGCTGTTCACCATCTGCTGGAGAATGAAATACTGGTCTGAGAGGATATGCACAGAATCCGTATGGTGAGATATCATCAAAACCCATGGTTCTCAGTCTCCATCTGCTGGTGATAGGGCATAACCCATTTGTCTGGACTGGACTGGAGGGATAATAAGAAAGGGGCAGTGTTAGAGTAGTTACTTACCTGTAACAGGTGTTTTCCAGGAGCAGCAGGAATCAGTCCTCACATATGGGTGACGTCGGCGCCGACGGAGCCCCCATGTGGAGCATTTCCCCAGCTTTCAAAGAAAGCCTTTGGGAATGCAGGCACGCATGCGCGGTCCCCTTCCCGCCCAAAGGTGCCATCTTGCTCAGTCTGATGACATAGCTAAAAGGCAGCACAAAAAAGAAAATGAACTATATACAACTGCAACTCCAAGGGGAGGAGGGAGGGTCGTGAGGACTGATTCCTGCTGCTCCTGGAGAACACCTGTTACAGGTGAGTAATTACTCTTTCTCCAGGACCCAGCAGGAAGTCAGTCCTCACATATGGGTGACTCCCTAGCTCTGGGCTACCAGGAACCCAGGCTGAAAAATAGAGCACCCTCTAGAGCCTCAGCAACAGTGAGAGAATCTTCTCCGAGAGCACACCTGAACGGTAGCCCAACACCAGGGCTGGAGGGTAGGAGTTGCCTAAACCTCAAAGAGATTACGGAGTACCGCTTGCCCGAAAGCACTGTCCCTACGGGACTCCCTCTCGAGGCAGTAGTGGTCCACAAAAGTCTGGCTTGAAGACCAAGTAGCGGCCCGGCAGATGTCTGCCAACGGAACAGAACGGAAGTGAGCTACTGATGAGGCCTTCGCCCTGACCCGGTGGGCCGTGACTCGACCCTCCAGGGAGAGGCCGGCTGTCCTGTACGCCCAGGCGATACAGTCTGCCACCCAGATGGACAACATGCGCTTAGTGACAGGCAACCCCAATTTATTAGGGTCAAAGGAAATGAAGAGCTGAGAAGCCCTTCTATACCCCTGCGTACGTTCTAGGTAAAAGGACAGTGCCCTTCTACAATCCAGGGTATGAAAGACAGTTTCGGCCCTACTGGCGTGCGGCCTGGGAAAGAACGTCGGAAGTACCACCTCCTAGTTGAGGTGGAAGGAGGACACTACCTTTGGAAGGAACAGGATGAGTCCGCAAGACTACCCCTGTTCCTATAGAACCTGGTATACGGCCTATCCGAGACCAGGGCCTGAAGCTTACTCACCCGCCTTGCCGAGGTGAGTGCCACAAGGAACAACACCTTCCAGGTAACATAAGTGGCAGGTAGCCATCGGCTCAAAAGGTGAGTGAGTCAGTTGCTGCAAGACCACACTGAGATCCCACTCAGTGGCCAGTGGACGAATAGGAGGCTTAAGCAGAAGCACCTCTGAGAAAGTGAGACACCAGAGGGTGGCCTGAGAGAGATCGTCCATCCACCTGCGAGTGGTGAGCTGAGAGGGCACTGAGGTGAACCCGGACAGAGTTGGACTGAAGTCCTAGGTTGGATAGGTGGAGCAGGTATTGTAGCACCACCTGGACCAAGCAGGAGAAGGGATCCTCCTGCTGTTGAGAACACCAAGTAGAAAACCTACCCCACTTCAGAGCATAGGCCTTCCTAGTGGAATGCTTCCTGGAGGCCAACACACCTCTTCAACCTCCTTTGGTAGGAGCACGGGAGCAAGTACTACCCTTTCAGCAGCCAGGCCATCAAATTGAGGGATTTGAGGTTGGGATGCAAGAGGGATCCTGAGTCAGAAGGTCGGGTTGCAACCCCAGAGGAAATGGAGTATCCACCGCCAACTGCAGAAGAAGAGGGAACCACGGCTTCCTGGGCCACTGGGGGGCTATCAGGATCACCATGGCTCGGTCCTGCTGGATTTTGAATAGAGTCCGGGCCACCAGAGGCGTGGGAGGAAACGCATACAGCAGGCCCTCTGACCAGGGGATCAGGAATGCATCTGCCGCTGTTCTCAAGGGATGCGGTTGCCTGGAATAGAACCTGGGTAGTTGCCTGTTCAGCAGATTGGCAAAAAGATCCATGGTTGGAAGTCCCCACTTCAGAAAGATCTGTTGAACTACCCGAGGATCCAACTGCCACTCGTGAGGCTGCAGGAGTCTGCTTAGCCTGTCCGCCAGGTAGTTTTCCTGGCCTGGGAGGTAGACCGCCCTGAGGGTCATGCCCTGATTGATAGCCCAGGAGCAGAGAGCTTGTGCTTCCAGGCACAGGAGTCAGGATCCTGTGCCTCCCTGTTTGTTGACGTAGAACATAGCTACCTGGTTGTCCGTCTGAACTAGGACAGACTGGTGAGAGAAGACCCGAGAGAAAGTCCGTAAGGCTAGTCGAATGGCTCTCAATTCCAACAGGTTGATCTGTTGGGCGGCCTCCCATTGAGACCACAGGCCTTGGGTGCAGGCCCCCTGGCAGTGTGCCCCCAGCCCTGCAGGGAAGCATCGGTTGTCAGTACCTGAGTGTGAGGGGAGGCCCGAAAAGGAACTCCCCCGACCAGGTTTGGGAGATGCCTCCACCAGCGTAAGGAGTCCACCAAGAGTTTGGACACCTTTATCCTGTCTGACAATTTCCCAGTGGCCTGTAGCCACTGTGCCCTGAGGCACCACTGAGCCGGCCTCATATGTAGCCGGGCATTTGGGGTGACATGCACTGTGGAAGCCATGTGACCTAAGAGCTGGAGGAAGTGTCTTGCCGAGACCATAGAGTTCGCCCGAAACTGGCCGGCCAACTTTATCAGCCTGTGAGCTCTGTCCACAGGCAAATAGGCCTTTGCATGGATGGTATCCAATCTTGCCCCTATGAACTCCACGTCCTGTGAGGGGACTAAAGTGGACTTTGGGAAGTTTATTACGAACCCCAGGTGCTGAAGCAGGGATATGGTTCGGAAGGTGGCCTGCCTGGCCTCCTGTGAAGACTGGCCCCTGATAAGCCAGTCGTCCAGGTAAGGGAACACAAAGATCCCCTGGTTCCTGAGGTAGGCCGCAACTACCGCCAGACATTTTGTAAAAACCCTGGGGGCGGAGGTGAGGCCAAAGGGAAGCATCCTGTACTGGAAGTGTTTCCCTCCCACCACAAATCTGAGGAATTGTCTGTGACTTGGATGGATGAGGATGTGAGTATAAGCATCCTTCAGGTCTAAGGAGCATAGCCAATCTCCCTGCTGGAGGTAGGGCAGTAAGATTCCAAGGGTAAGCATCTTGAACTTTTCCCTCTCCAGAAACTTGTTCAGATTTCTCAGGTCCAGGATGGGTCTGAGGCCTCCTGTTCTCTTTGGTACCAGGAAGTACCTTGAGTAGAAGCCTTGCCCTTCCAGGTGGTGGGGCACCGGTTCCACCGCCTGGTCCTGTAGCAGACCTTCTAACTCCTAAAGGAGCAAGTTTCTGTGGAGAGGGGGTCTTGGTGGCTCCCCTGGAAAGTAGGAGGGGGGTATCTGGGTGAAGTGGAGCAGATAGCCCTTCTGGATGATGCTTAACACCCAAGTATCCCCTGTGATGGCTGGCCACCTGTCTGCGTACAGGGTCAGCTGACCTCCTGTGCCCTGTAGAGGAGGAGAGGCTATGCTGGCATAGTCAAAAAACCCCTCCCTGCTGAGCAGGAGCTGGAGTAGGAGGCTTGGGAGCCTTCTGCCTACGGGGCCCATGACCCTGCCCCTTGGCCTGCTGGCCCTGTTGGGGAGCTGCAGAGGCCTGGTAGTGAGGGTAGGTTTTGTAGGCAGTGGTCTTCCTCGGGTAAAAGGCCTTTTTCCCCGAGCCCTTCTTCTTCTGAGAAGGGACAGAGGTTTTCCTGGACAGCCTTGTCTGGGTAAGAGTCTCTGTCTCGAGTTCTGCAGCCTTTTCGGCCATGGGCTTGCCAAAGAGGTTTTCACCTCGGCAAGGGGCATCGACCAACTTGTCCTGTACCCATGGCTCGAGGTCCGAGGATTGTAGCCAGGCCTGGCGGCGTGTACCAACGCCGGCCCCTGCTACTCGGGCCAAAGCCTCAAATCCATCGTAGGCTGCTCGAGAGATAAACTTCAAGCACTCTCGAATACCAGAAGACAAGGCCTTGAACCTCTGCAAAGGTTCCTCGGACAGACCAGCAGAGAACATGGCAATCTCCTTTGCCAGGTCTCGAAGGTGCATGCCCATGTACAGCTGGTAGGTTTGGACACGGCAAGCAAGCATAGAGCCCTGGAAGCACTTTCTACCGAGGGCATCCAGGTTCCGGGCTTCCCTGCCAGGAGGCACCGAAGAGTGCATCTTCTGACTCTTCAGGCGATGCATGTCCGATTCCACAACCATGGAGTGGTGCGGTAGCTGTGCCTTTTGAAACCCGGGGCTCTTGCGGACTCGATAGATGGAAATCGACCCGCTTGCTTAGAACCGGCATCGAGGCCGGCACCTCCCACATGCAGAAGAGCAACCGCTCCAGCATCGGAGGAACCGGGACAGTAAAGGCCTCCTTGGGAGGAGAGTCATACTGCAGAGCCTCGGGCTCCTCCTCGGGATCCACAGGGAATGCGAATGCCTTGGCCATGTCCCTTACGAAATCCAAGAACCTGGTATCCTTCAGGGGGGACCTTGTCCGAGGCTCGGATCCCAGTGAGTCCGAAGGGACACACAGAATCCGGAAGGTGTCAGGGGACTCCTCCTCCTTCGTTTCCCATGCCGATTCCTCCGAAGAGGAATCGAGTGGCTCTGAGTGGGCAGGCACCGACACCATCTGCCCCGAAGCCGAGGGTACCGGCGTCGTCGACCTCGGTCCCGAACGGGAGGCCGAGGGTGACCTCGGCCGAGGATCGACTCGAGTTCGCATGGTCTCGAGGATCGACTCGGCCTCCGGGGTCGACTTGGACGTCGATGTCCCAGTGGTCGGGGCAGATGCGCCGGTGAGACCGGCAATCAGCACCCGCTGCTGCTCCATGAAGGCAGACAGACAATCTGCTCTCCAAGGCTGTCAACCTGAGTCCGAGCTCAGGAGACCCAGCAGCCTCCGACTCGGGCCCTGACGGCATTGGGCCCGACGTCGGCTCCCCCGGAGGAGAGTCCACGAAGACTACAGTACTCACATGACTCGGGGCCTCCGACTCTACACGAGGATGCTTTGCAGGCCCTCTCCGACTCCGAAGACCCGGGATGGCGATCGGGGCTATGCGACCTGGCCCTCGAGGAGCCAAGAGCGTCCACCAATGCTGCCCTCGCGGGTTTCTTCTTCCTTCGACGCTCCCTCGAGGGGGACTCCCTTTCAGAGGAGCCCCGACGATGTTCGGGGTCAGACTCCCGAGACGTCGAGGCCTCTGACGAAGTCCGGACCCGTCCAGAGGCAGATTCGGAGAAGATCCTCTCACGCTGGTGCTGACGGCTCCGTAATGCCTTGGAAGACATTTTGCCAAAGGGGCTACAGACCGTAGAATCATGGTCTGGCCCTAGGCACCGGAGGCAGCAGTCATGTGTGTCGGTGAGAGACATGAGTTTCTTGCACCGATCACACTTCTTAAAGTCACTGGCAGCCATCGGGGGGATAAAGTGCCCCTGCAAGATCAAAAAATTGGGCTGCCAGGGAAAAGAAAAAAGGCGCGAACACAGTCTCTAAGGACAAAAACCGAAAAGAGATATCCGGACTCGGCACCGGTGTACAGAGTCCAGGCGGGAAAGGAACCGATGTCGAACCGAAGAAAAAGCTCGACCCAACGCAGAAAAATCAACTTTTTTCACTGGTGACAAGGACAGGCATCCGTAGGGCTCCGCATAAAAAAGAAGACTGAGCAAGATGGCACCTTTGAGCGGGAAGGGGACCGCGCATGCGTGCCTGCATTCCCAAAGGCTTTCTTTGAAAGCTAGGGAAATGCTCCGCATGGGGGCTCCTTCGGCGCCAACGTCACCCATATGCGAGGATTGACTTCCTGCTTGGTTCTGGAGAAAGTGATAATTTTATTGGATGGAACTTTCTGTTTTTTTAGGTATTACTTTACACTAGTACGCTTGTGTTTTGAGAGATTTTAAACAGTAGCCTGTTGCTATTCATTCTGCAGTTTTATCTCTGGAGTTGTGAAATTTGTTAACTGGATTCTTGCATGTTATTATTTATGGTTATATGAATTTTTAGTTGTTTATTTTTAGTGCCGTCAAGTCGGTGCTAACTCCAGGCAACCCAGCTGCCTGTGGGTTTTCTTGGCAATGTATCACCGGAAGTAGATTGCCAGACCTTTTCTTCTGAGGTAATGGAGGGTAAAGTGACTTGCCCAAGGTCACAAAGAGTGTCATTGGGAATCAAACCCTTGATCTTCTAGGTAACTAGGCAGTTGCTCTAATTACTAGGCTACTCCTCCACTTATTGTCCTGTTTATGCTGTATTTCCACTTTAAAACATGAAAAACTGGCATAGAAATGCAATACATTTCAGAAGCCAGTAATTATGTCACTAAATTTGTGGCCTGGTAGTTCCTGCCAAACTGAAGAACAGTCCATGGAAATGCATGCTCTCTTATAAACTACTGCAGGTTAGAAGGCAAAGCAGAGATGGTTAAAAAAAAACACCTCAAAAAACATACAAACACTCTTCAGTGGAAAGCAATTTATTTTAAATCTTGTCATCTAGAAGTGTAAAATCTATTTAGTCACACTGTAGATAATTATTGCAAGATTTTTACCCATTCAAAAAAAGGCCAGATTAAATCGATACTTTAAAGCTTTTTCATAATACCCAAAATAGATTATCTGGCAATAGGATGTTTAAATCAGTCTAGACAAAGCCATAGAACTCAAAATCCTATTCATTCCTTCCATCCCTAGATTGCTGGATCTACAAAATATAACCATTACAACTGCCACTTTATTTGATGCTAGACAAAACATCTAGAACTGAAAGTCATGTTCTTACCCCTAGATAGTAAGGTCACATTTTACTTACCAGATGATTTCCTTTCCTTGAGGTCCTAATGTAATATAAACCTCAAAGCACCTGATATAGTGAAAGCTGTACAAAAGAAAGAAAGGCCAGTGCAAAAAAAAAAAACCACACAGGGCACTGGAACTTAACACCACTGCTGTAGAAAACAATATAAATTGACAATACATGCTACAAAAAACACCATCATAGGTCAGAAAAAAGCTCCACTTGTTAAATATGTGAGACAAAATGGCATGATACCGTGCACACTATGTAAACAAACATCATTATGCAGGCATAACATCAGCATACAGATATATAAGCAACGCGGCAGTCATTTAGCTGGCACAAAACCACTTAGCTGGAATAGAATTTTAACGTTGTCAACTCTAAACATTTGGCCACACGCCGACGCCAGAGCTGCATCAGGGAGGACACTTGCCAAATGAAATCAAACAGTAAAGTAGGTCTTATTTCACGAGGGTTTTGGTTTACCAAAATAAAGAGTGAAAATGTGAACACCCTCAGTAAATAAAAGGAATGAGGTCCAATTTTCTAATGCTGTGCTCTTCTTAACATTTTATTGTACCTTTTTTTATGTTTCTAAGTTAAGTTAATCAGTATTCAGCATTGAAAGAACCCATGGTCTCAGACTAGGTCGGCAGCACTTCTGAATGAAAAGTTTTACAGAAGATATATGCCTATATTGCATCAACGACCATTTTTACTAACAGTTCTTTTAGGACTTTCCTTATTATTATCTCAGATAATTAAGAGATTGTGCTTATCTTAGAGAAGGAAAAATAAAATCAAACAGCTATCCGTAGCTTTTTGTGACTGGGAGTCCCTAAATTGGTTGTGGAGAAAACTTGTAAGAGAATGACCGTAGTTGGTTGCTGTTCACTTCGGGTTCCCAGTCATAAAACCAAAAAGGACGTGACGGGATCAATGACCCTTGTTTTTTGCATTTTGTGACCAAGTATACACCATTTAATGGGTCGTTGCGTCAGATGATTTTTTTCACATTTTGTAGTTTTGCACACGATCCCAGGATTGAGTATAGACCTTGGATGGTGTTTTCCTGTGGGCGTAATTTACTTGATGTTCTTAGCCCTACGGTTGTTAAATGTAGGAAGTGGCCTTTGGAGGAGGGCCATTCTGCTTGTGGGACTTGTTCGGTTTGCAAAATCATAGTGTCCTTGCATTCGTTCGTACACCATGATTGTGATTATAAGCTACGATAGAAGACAGATTGTCGGTCAGATTTTGTGGTATACATTCTAGTGTGCCCATGTGGTTTGGCATATGTTGGTAAGACATCTTAACAATTGCGTATTGATCTGTTAGAACATTGTAGCAAGTTGAAACACGCAATTCCCCATGCTCCTCTTGTGGACCATTGTCAATGAATAGAGTGTTGGGTGGGTTGCATGTTAGGTTATTGAGGCACGGGAAACATGTTTTGCTTGTTTTTTGGGTTTTACAATTCGTTCCATTATTGCAGGTGCCGCTTCTGCTTCGTTGCCATAGAATGAGCCCGATTTCATTTGATGATCCTTCTCCCTGATGCAGCTCTGGAAAAATGCCCAGCGGAGGAGTGTGGACAAATGTTTAGAGTGGACAATGTTAAAATTCTGTTACAGCTACAGTAAGTGGTTTTGTGCCAACTAAATGACTGCCGCATTGCTTATACATCTGTAATGCTGATGTTATGCCTGCATAGTGATTTTTGTTTACATAGTGCTCTGTTTGCACAGTATCATGCCATTTGTCTTACATATATAACAAGTGGAGGTTTTTTTTCTGACCTATGATGGTGTCGTTTTGTAGCATGTATTGGCAATTTATATTGTTTTCTACAGCTACTTTGATATAGAGCCATTGCGTTGGCTTGGTGACAGTAATTACTGAGGTCTTTTTTCTAAAAGTGCGAGCATTAGCAGTGGTGTTAAGTTCCAGTTCCGTGCGAGTTTGTTTTTTGTTGCACCAGTTTTTCTTTCTTTCCTCGAGTCCTGCCAGGCCAGTCCAGACAGGTGGGTTGTATTCCCCTACCAGTAGAGGTGGAGACAGAAGAAATCTACAGTTTTCTTACGACCTCAACCTGCAACCATATCTGAGGAAGCTAGGTGCATACTACCCCAGTATTCGTACCTAGGTCATGGACAAGACCTCTGACCGCATACAACAAGAACCAACTGTCCAAGGAAGATAACTAAACAAAGGCATGGGGAGGGGTGACCTGCACGGAACGGCAGGTGAACCTACTCTTGCCACCTTGCTGGGCAGACTAGATGGACCATGGTGGTCTTTATCTGCCGCCATATAGTATGTTACTCCTACTGGAATTCTGCACACAATAATTCAAATTTTTACACTTTTTTGTGATAAGTTAAAATACAATGCAGAAAAAAGTAATACTCAGAACAATAAGTTTTGCTATTTTAACTAACCAAGCATACAGAATTCAGCATAATTCAGACCTTTTGACAAAGATGTTTGAATGCTGTACCATATACAGAACACCCTTCGGAGAGAAGGTCATAAGAACATAAGAAATGTCATACTGGGTCAAACCAAAGTCTATCAAGCCCAGTATACTGTCTCCAAAAGTAGCTAATCCAAGTCACAAGTACCTGTCAGGTTCCCAAAAAGGTACATAGGTTCCACAATGCTTATCCAGGGGTGAGCAGTAGATTTCCCTGGTCCTCTTTAATAATGGTTTATGGACTGTGATAGGGTATACAGGAAATTACCCGTCCTTCTCCAAGGGAAAGGTTTTACAGCTTCAAACTCAGGTCTGGGAGGGTATGACCCAGACAGAGGGATTAAGAATCCAGCTGGGTGTAAGAGAGAGAGAGAGAGGTCCTTGGAGACAGAAAACCCTTCCAAGTCAAGCTGGGCAAAGGAGTCCTGCTCTGAAGCAGGAGAGTTAAAAAGAGAGACTCATATCACTTTAGCAGGTTAGGATCAGACAGGAGTCAGATCTACGGGTAGCACTTGAGCAAGGAAGGAAGTCAGCTGCCTGGAAAGACTGCTCTAACTTTGCCCTTGTTAGGGCATGGTTGGGAACTATATTCACAGGCACCGAAGCCCAAGCCGGTGACTGGACTTTATTCTGGGCCGGGAGGAGCACGAGAACCAGCTTTGTGAAGTCAACAAGCTGGGGGAATGACATGCTGGACAGCTGGAGCATAATAGAAGCATGTCAGCAGAAAAAGTGGTTCTGGTTTGGCCTTAACTGTTGCTTACCTGGTATTTTTATGAATGCCTTGTCACCAACCGCCATGCTATACCACATGGACCTTTTCTCCAAAATGTGTCCAAATGTTTTTTAAACTCAGCTACACTAACATCTTTTGCTACATCCTCTGGTAAATTCCAGAGTTTATTTTTTTCACTCAGCGTGTAATCTTATTAATCTTAAATGAGTTACATTATAGCTTCATTACGTACCCCCTAGTGAGTCTTTCTATTTTTTGATGGACTAAACAATCTATGTTTACCCTTTCCACTCCATTCATTAATTTAAAGACCTCTATCATATCTTCCCTCAGCCATCTTTTTTCCAAGTTGAAGAGCCCTAACCTTTTAAGCCTTTCTTCATAAGTTTCTGCATTCAGTTCAAACTTGTCCTGCTGACCTAAAAATGCATTCACTCTGCAGCTTCTCACTACCTTTCCTCTCTTATCTCTCCCTACACCCCTCCTCGGGAACTCTGCTATTTTGGCAAATCCCTTCTATCTGTGCCCTTCTCTTCTATTGCCAACTCCAGACTTCGCTCCTTTCACCTTGCTGCTCCTTATGCCTGGAACAAACTACCTGAGTCTGTATGTCAGGTGCCTTCTCTGACCCTTTTCAAAAACAGGCTGAAAACTCACCCCTTCACTGCCGCTTACGGATCTTGATTCACCTAATGTCCTCTGTGGTTCCTTAGTATCCCCCCTATACCTACTGTGTTGTCTGTCTCTATTAGATTGTAAGCTCTGATGAGCAGGAACCGTTTTTTACTTGTCTCTGTGCAGCACTGCATACGCCTTGTAGTGCTACACAAATGTTCAATAGTAGTAGTAGTACTAGTAGTATCCCTTCCATCCCCTTTACCATTTTGGTGGCTCTTCTCTGTATATTTCCTAATTCTGCTATATCCATTTTAAGATATGGCAGCCAGAACTGCAAACAATATTCAAGGTGCAGTAGCACCATGGAATGATACAGAGGCATTATAATATCTTTGATTTTATTCTCCATTTCCTTCCTTATGATTCCTAGCATTCTACAGTATTTGCTTGCTTGGACACCACTGCACATTGGACAGAGGGTTTCACTGTATTTCCACGATGACACCTAAATCCTTTGCCTAGGTGGTGGTTCCTAATGTAGAACCTTGCATCGTATAACCATAGTTTGGGTTGCTCTTCCCTAAGTGCATAACTTTGCACTTGTCCACATTATTTATTTTATTTATTTAACGTCTCCTCTACACCGTGCTATTCACATCAGTGCGGTGTACATTTAACAGAACCTTATACAATGCAGTCGGGGCTGCACTGTATTTACAAGTAAACAGGGACTGTAACTTGGACATAACTGGGGTAACTTTCTACAAATTATTTACACTAATAAATATACTATACACCTGACGTCTACTTGGAGTTGCACGAGTCAAGGTGATTAGTGAGAGTGTTTGCAGGTTGATCTTTGAGGCTGATCTCAGTGTAGTGCCGTTTGAATAGGTGGTGCTTCAGTGCCTTCCTGAATTGGGCCAGGTTGGTGATTGCTCGGATGGGTGTGGGGAGGGCATTCCAACATCTGGGTGCAAAGAGCATGAAAGCCCTATTAGATGTCGCCTGGGTGCACTTCGTTGTTTCCTTTGGAATTATCAATATATTGACAGCTGTCGATCTTCTGAATCTGTTCGGGGGTGTGAGGTGGATTAGCTCAGAGATGGAGGTGGAGGGTTGATTGTTTATGGCTTTAAAGATCATCACTAGGATCTTGTAACAGTCTGCCATGGATTGGTAACCAGTGGAGTTTCTTCAGGATTAGTGTATTGTGGTCCATTCTTGAGACTCCGTATAGAACTCTAGCATTGATTGCAAGCTGGAGTGGGTTCAGTGATGTTTGAGGGAGTCCGTATAGGATTGCATTGGCGTAATCAAAGTGTGGGGTTACTAGGGCTTGATAGATTGTTCGAAAGTCATTGGGGTCCAGTAGAAGTCGTAGATGCCGTAGTGTATGTATTTTATGGTATATTGTCTTGACTGTGTTACTTATGTGGGTTTTCATGTCCAGCCATTGGTCCAAGGTCACACCTAGGTATCGGATTGTGGGTTTGGTTATCAGCTCGGCATTCTTCACCTTTAAGGAGGGTGGGGGGGTGAATCCTTGGTTCCTCGTGATGAAGAGGACGTCTGTCTTGTTATGGTTTATTCGGAGATTTTCCGTATGGAGCCAGTCAGCAACTGCGTCGAAGCAGCTTGTTAGAGGGGAGAGGTCTGGCTGGTCTGTTGCAAATGGCATGTATAGTAGAACGTCATCTGTGTATTCCAGACAGGAGACGTTAAATGAGCAGATAATGGCGCAGATGGGTTGCATGTATAAGTTAAACATCAATGCCGATAGCAAGGACCCCTGAGGCACAACTTGTTTTTGTAGGAATGGTTCCAAGGTTGTGGTGCCAGTTCTCATGTGCTGCCATCTGTTGGACAGGTAGGAGTTGCACCAGCTTAGAGCTTAGATGGTAGCAAGCATGTCCTGTTTCTCGAAAGAAATAGGAAGTGCTTGTTACACCTGTAGAAATGCCACAGTCCAGCAGCTTGTAAGGCAGCAGAGCCACGGGAGCAAAGAGAAGTGTTCCCATGGCTGCTTAAATCGGCCGCTAGAGATGACTTTTGCAGGAACCGCAACAGATGAAGGGGGAAGGAAGGGGTTGGAAGGGAACTGACACCTGGTATGGTAACTGGAGGTGGACTGGAAGGGAGCTGACACCTGGGGATGGTACTGGAAGGTGTATGGGTCATGGGGGAGGGGGCTGGAAGGAAGCCAACACTGGGGAAGGGGTACTGGGACTGGAAGTGAGCAGACACCTGGGCTGGGGCTGAAAAGAGGAGGGGGACTGGAAGTGAGCTGGCATAGGGGGGTGGGGGGATGGCACTGGGACTTGAAGTGCGTTGACACCTGGGATGGTATTTGGACTAGGAGATGGACAATGGGGAATGAAAGGGAGCAGACATCAGTGGTGATGCTGGGAGTGCAAGGAGGTTGACATTGGAAAATACTATGAGGGGAGGACTAGAAAGAGGGCCGATACTGAGGAGGGGTAAAGGGATTGGAAACAGGCCGACACTGAGGGGGGTACAAGTACTGGAAGGGAGCTGAGGCTGAGGCTGAATAGGAAATGGGCTGATGCAGGGGAAACTGGAAAGGAACTGAACTGGAAGGGAACTGATGCTGGTATATATGCTAGGGTCAGGTCAGGGAAAAGAGGCAGAAACTGGGGGAGTGAAAATGGAAAGGGGGCAGATTTTGTGTATGTTGTGGGAAGAAAGAAACAAGTTTGCAGAGAGGCGCAGCACAGTGAGTTCCATTGGTGTGTGCTGTCTCCCATGGCCCAGGCAGAAGCCCCGGCCATGCTGTCCCCCTCCCCCATGCAGAACCACACCGCTGCCCCCCCCCACCACTGCCACTGATTCCAGTGGTGGGGTCAGGGGAGGCAGCTCAGCTCTGTGGCGGCAGTGGCAGGCCATGTGTTTCGGCACACTTGGCCTGCCAATTCCGACCTCCTCCCCCCCGAAGTTGTGTTGAAGGGGTAGTAAGAAGCAGTAGGCCATGTGTGTTGAAGCACATGATCTGCCGCCCTAGGTGGCTGCCTAGTCCACCTAGTGGAAGAGACAGCCCTACTGTCACTTCTGCTGAGTGTTGATTAACTGACTCAATTCAGCAAAGGCAGGGAGGCCACGTTGCCAAAGGCCTGGGACTGTCAACCAAGCAGGCCCAGACAGTGAGCCAGGGGGAGAGAAAGACACTGGATGGGGGGGGGGGGGGGTTAAGAAATGATAGACATGGAGCAGGGGAGAGAGAGTGAGCAAAAGACTGAGGAATAATGGACCAGGGAAAAGAGCTGGGTTATAGGAGGATTGGGGTGAAAGCTGAAAAGCGGTTGGTAGATGACTAAAAAAAAAGAGGGGGATTGAGAACTGGATAGTAGAAACAGAAATAAATGGAAGCTATAAGAAAACTGAGCTTATTATTTTTCCTCCTAAACTAACCTCCCCCTCCCTCCTTTCTCTATCTCTGTGTATAACACTGTTCTACTCCTCGTCTCCTCAGCTCGCAACTTTGGGGTCATCTTTGACTCCTCCCTCTCCTTCTCCATACACCTCCAACTGATAGCTAAAGCCTGTGGTTTCTTTCTCTATAATATCAGCAAAATTCGCACCTTCCTTTTTGAACACACTACTAAGACATTTATCCACTCTCTAGTCACCTCCCAGCTAGACTTTTTGCAAACTCCTCCTTGCTGGTCTCCCTCTGAATCATTTCTCTCCTCTTCAATCTGTTCAAAATGCAGCTGCGCGGATAATCTTCCACCAGCCCAGATATGCTCAAATAATCCCTCTTCTCAAGTCACTTCATTGGCTCCCCTTCCATTTCAAACTTCTCCTTCTGACCTATAAATACATTCATTCTGCTGCTCCTCACTACCTTTCCTCTCTCATCTCTCCCTACACCCGTCCTCGTGAACT
This sequence comes from Ichthyophis bannanicus, assembly GCA_033557465.1. Taxonomy (NCBI): domain Eukaryota; kingdom Metazoa; phylum Chordata; class Amphibia; order Gymnophiona; family Ichthyophiidae; genus Ichthyophis; species Ichthyophis bannanicus. Next base: position 324,885,888 of record CM066034.1, on the reverse strand, counting down.
CCGCTCTTCTGATGGATTACTCCTCTCTGTCCTCTTTTCTTCCACTGCCAAGTCCAGACTTTGATTCTTTCACCTCGCTGCTCCTTATAACTGGAACAAACTACCTGAATAGTTGCCCCTTTTCAAATCAATGCTAAAAGCTTACCTCTGAGGCTGCTTTTGGTTCCTGATCCGCTTAGTCTACTTAACAGTCCCTTGTATCCTTGTCCTCAGCTATTTTGTTGTCTGTCTTGACCAGACTGTAAGAGCCAATGAGCTGGGATTGTCTCTTATATGTATCTGTACGGTGCTTTATAAACAAACATTTGATAGTAGTAGTAGTAGTAGTAAAGGAAAAAAAATCAATATCTAGGATAGAAGCAAGTGAAGAAAATAAAAGGAGAGACAAGAAATGGCAGATGAACTACAGGCCATAGAAAGAGCTAAGAGAAGACAGAGGAAAGTAGAAGCCTCAGGTCAGGACCAGCCTGATCAGAGAATAAAATAATTATTTTTTCTACCTTTATTGTTTGACTATTTTTTCAATTTAGTGATTGGACTTTGCACTATCTTTATATTTTACACAATATGGGGGACTGCATCTCTTATTTCTCTGGTGTTGCACCACATATAGAGTCTGGCTTCTTGGTGTTCCATTTAATTTTTTTGTCTACATACAATATTTGTATTTTTACTTAAGGTTGTGGTTACTTATTCTGTTTTTCATGAGGGTCTGTATTCTGAGTGTGTGATCAAGGCCAGGTGTTCTGTTAACATGGAGTTTGTACGTAGGGATCTGTACTGTAGTAATTTGACTTGTTCATTTATTACACAGGTACACTACCAAAAAACTGCCTCCAGTTTTGCAACTGATTCCTATAGATTTTGGGGTGCTGAATCCAGGAAAAATAGCCAAAATGTTCCATCACGTCACGTTTTCTTGCAAAATTAGATTTCTTAACCATATAAGGAATGTTCACATAATTTCTTTTTAGCCGACTGCAGTTTATTTTCTTGGCCCAAAATAGAGGTTGTAATGGTTAACTAACTAGAAACACTCCCTCATGATATTTTAGAGTGTTTTGTATTCATTTTATACATTAACAGGACAATTGGGAGGCGGGGGCTAAATCCAGTACTCGCGCTGGCGCATGTTCTTTCCTGTTCGCCTCGCCTCGTTCGCTCGCTCAAACACGGTGGTTGCGACATGAACGTTCCTGTCAAATTTCAGTTTCTTGCAAGTTCATTATTACCTTTTGTTTGCTCAGTCATAATCCAGCTTTATTCCGAAGTGGTTCACTACAGTTGTAGTTTGCAGTGCTGTGTATTTGTGATGGCTCACAGAGCCAGAGGTTGCATCAACTCTCCGGACAGTTTTTGTTTTATTTGTGGGGAATATACCGTGAAAAAGCGGCAGAGGAACATTTCTGCATTTATTAAAAAAGTATATTTCGCCTATTTCGGTTTGAAGTTAGGCGATCAAGACAAATCGTGGGCTCCTCACAAAGTGTGCAAGACATGTGAGGAAGATCTACGCTTATGGATGAAAGGTAAAAAACAAGCATTTCGTTTCGGAATACCTATGATGTGGCGTGAACAAAGAGACCACAGCAGTGACTGCTATTTTTGCTCTTGCATTGTGAAGGGATACAACTTAAAAAATAAGAACGTAATAAGTTACCCCAACCTTCCCTCAGCAATTAGGCCTATGCCTCATAGCAACGAAGTACCTGTGCCTGAACCACCAAAATCTTTGGATCATATTTGTGTGGACGGTTCTGATCATGATGAGACTCATCAGATGGCTTTTCCCGATGAGTCCAGTACTTCCGAGTTTGAAACTGAACCAGATCCGAAACCTGAACTTTTCTCTCAAGCTGAATTGAATGATCTAGTCCGGGATTTAGGACTCCCAAAAGATGCTGCCCAACTGCTAGGTTCTCGGCTTAAACAGAAAAATCTATTGTCACCAGGAACAACTTTTTATTGGTACCGCAACCGCGAGACACAATTTTTGAAGTATTTCAGCAAAGAGGAAGATTTGGTATTTTGCAACGATATATACGGAGTGATGGAAAAGTTTAAACTCAAGTATGATCCTGCTGAATGGCAGCTGTTCATTGATTCGTCAAAAGACAGCATAAAAGGTGTTCTTCTTCATAATGGCAACACATTCGCTTCAGTTCCTATTGCTCACTCTGTTATTCTCCAAGAAAAATACGAGAATTTGGCCCTGATTCTTCAGAAGATTCGTTATGATGAGCATAAGTGGATGATTTGTGGAGACTTTAAAATTCTATCCATGCTATTAGGGCAGCAATCCGGTTTCACCAAATATCCCTGCTTCCTTTGCTTGTGGGATAGCCGGGCCCGCGACCTACACTGGGGGAAAAAAGACTGGCCAATTCGGGAGTATTTGAGACCCGGTGAGAAAAATGTTCTTCATGAGAGCTTGGTACCTCGTGATAAAATTTTATTACCACCTCTCCACATTAAGTTGGGTCTCATTAAGCAATTCATCAAGTCCCTTCCAAAAGATGGTGAGTGCTTTCGGTACCTTTGCTCAAAGTTCCCCCGACTTTCTGAAGCAAAGCTAAAGGAAGGAGTGTTTGTTGGCCCTGATATAAGGAAACTCATTTCAGATGGAGCATTCGCTGAAACGATGTCTGAGAAGGAAAAAGAAGCCTGGGATTCCTCCAAGGATGTTGTTCTCAAATTCTTGGGGAACAGGCGGGATGAGAACTATAAGGATATTGTTGCCAGGATGCTCAATGCCTTCAAAGAACAAGGCTGTAACATGAGCCTGAAAGTCCATTTCTTGCACTCCCATGTGAACTACTTTCCCGAAAACTTGGGGGCGTACAGTGAAGAACAAGGTGAAAGGTTTCACCAGGACATCAAGGACACAGAGAGAAGGTACCAAGGAAGATGGAACACCACTATGATGGCTGATTTCTGCTGGTTGCTGCTGCGGGAAACCCCAGATGAAAAATACGCCAAGCAGCGCACCAAGAGAAGCATTCGGGGGAGGAAGAAACGGGCCCACCAGGAGATTGATTGACCCAAGAATGACTTTAAAATCTAAACTGTGTTGACAAATATCGTGTTTTTACTAAACTTTGAAATAAAAATTTGCTAGTTATTACCACAGTGTCGGATCTCATTTATTAGAATTTTATTTTCACACCATCGGGTGTTTGTCTTCATGTATTGCAATGGTGCGGTTTGCGGTTTCTATTCTTACATACATACATGTACAACATTTTTTGCACATTTCTTTGCTTTGCTTTGTGTCTAACCTCGCTCTTATATGCTCAATGTTTGTGCACATGTATGTGGCTGTTTTAAGTGCAGACAATTTTGCTACCATCACAGTGTGTTTTGTTGACATTACTCTATTCTTATGTGCTGCCTTGTTACAATTTTCTTTATTCTTATTTGAATAACTACTAAACAATTAGTATAAAGAATTCATCCAAGAAACTTTTATCTCGATCGCACTCAATCTGAAACGTTCACCTCAAACTGCTAACCCAATGTAGCAAAAAATCTGTACGTGATGGAGCAAATTGGTTACCAGATTTGGATTCAGCACACCAAAAAACGTAAAAATCAATCGAAACATTAGAGGCAGTTTAAAAAAAAATTTTTTTAGTGTACCTGTGTTATTTATTAGTAGTACTTCATTCACGCCTTTCCAGGAGAATTTCAAGGCAAGCCACATTCAGGTACAGTATTTCAAATAGGTGTATGGATGTTCTAGAGACTGCTGCAGTATATATAGTGCTGCTTTTTTATGGGTAGGCCCCTTGTTGTATGAGTTTTGGAAGTTTATAATGGTATGGTATGGTAGATTTGGCCTTGTAAATCTTTGGTGACTTTTGTAGGGTTTTATATTAGTTCACAATATGCCTGGAAGTGGAGAATGTTTGTTGTTGTTAGGGAGATGTCCAGAATCAGATTTTCTTTTTAAATATATTGAGTTGTGTGGGTGAAAGTCCTACTTCTGCTCTGCACCCATTGTCGAGGGAAAGGGGGTCTGTGGATGCAGTATATATATTCAAAATGAAAAAGTGAGAACCATAACACAGTTAATAACAAAATAAAATGAGTTATAATTTTATAATTTGGTGTTCGAACATCTTGCATTTGTTTATGTTTTCTGCAGAATATATATTTACATTAACATGCTGGTTTCAGGAGTTATGTTGGGCTTGCCAAGCCCTTCTTGGTGTTTACGTTGGGGTCACAAAATCCCTCTTGCTTTTCAGAGGGTGGGAAGTGCTGTGTAGGGGCCGCTGAGCCTCTCATTTTTGTGAAGGTGGAAAATGTTGGGTTGGGGCTCGAAGTCGCTCTTGTTTTTGTGAAAGTGGGAGATGCTGCATGGGTGCTGGTGAGTCCCTCTTTTTAACATATTTAGCAGCATGTTTCCTAAGCTCTGTGTTGGTAGCATATGTTTGGTTCCATGAACGATGCATTTCCAAAAAAGAAATGAGGTTTTTAATTGTGCCATCGCCGTGTATACCCCGTTTCTATCTTTTGCCTAAGATACATAAGAGTTTGTTACGACCCCCAGGGAGGTCCATAGTATCTACACGGGGCTCGGTATTGGAGCCTCTGTCGATGCTATTGGATTCCTTTTTACGTCCATTATTAGTTACCATTCCTTCCTATGTGCGTGACACCATGCATTTTTTGAATATTTTGATGGAGGCTTCTGCATGGGCTGATAATGCTTCTGTTGTGTTGGTGACTTTGGACGTGCAAGCTCTATATACCAGCATTCCACAATTGGCGGCCCTGGAAGTGATTAGATCGGGTTTGGTTTAACGTGGTGATGTGGGTGATTCACTAATGGGATTTTTGATGCGGTTTGCTGAATTAGCTTTGGGTAGAAATTATTTTTGTTTTGGGGATAATTTGTTTCAGCAGATCAGTGGGATTGCTATGGGGGTTTCTTTTGCCCCTTCTGTGGCTAATTTATTCATGGCCCAGTATGAACAACGGTGGATGTTAGACTCTCCTTATTCTTCTCAGATAAAGATCTGTCGGAGGTATATAGATGATGTTTTTATGTTGTGGGAGGGTTCTACGGCCTCTTTAGAGCTGTTTCATAATTGGCTGAACACACTTGATCCCCATATACAGTTCACTATGAGTTTTGGGCTAGATGAGATTGTTGTTTTGGTGTTCCGCCAGCCGGGTGGTTGGGGTACATCTTGTATAAGAAGAAAATAGATAGAAACACTTTTTTGCATTTTTCCAGCACGCATCCATTGAACCTCCTTAAGGGGTTGCCTTTTTCCCAATATATTAGGTATAGGTGTAATTGTTCATTTTTGAGCGATTTTAAGTTGCAGGCTAAGTCCCTCCGTCAGGATTTTTTGAATAGAGGTTACCCTGAATCTGTGGTATGCAAAGCATACAAGAGGGCGCTTCATAATGATAGGAGTTGGTTGTTATCCCCAGGATCGAAGGAACGGCAGGCTGATGACTGTGTAAACTTAATTTCTCGGTTTTCTAAGTTTAGTGGTCATATACAGGGCATTGTGCGACATCACGCTTCTGTGTTACGCACGGTACCGGGTTTTGAGTCTAAACGTCTTTGTTGTGTTTGGCAGCTCAATTTAAATCTCAAGGAGATTTTGAGTCCTTCTGGATTGCGCCCTGCTGGTTTGGGTGTTGCGAGTCGACCAGGGCATGTCAAATGCGGGCATTGTTCTGTATGTGCGGTCGTATGGGAAATGGATCACTTTTCTTATAATTATAGGGAATATCTTCTAAGATCAGAGACTCCTTGTGATTCGAATTATGTGGTATATGGGATTTTCTGCCCCTGCCGACTGTTATACATCGGTAAAACGATCCGCTCGTTTCGAGTTCGGATCGGGGAACATAAAAGCCGGTTGCATTGTAAACGGCGTGAGGCCCCCTTGGTTGATCACTGTCTTATGAAGGGTCATGGGTTTTTGGAACTCCGATGTTTTTGTTTAGAGCAGGTTTGTGCTGGTTCTAGGGGGAGAACACGTGATCAACATTTGCTTTATAGGGAACAGCGTTGTATTTTTCAACTTGGTACTGTGGCACCGGATGGATTGAATTCTGGGGTTGATTGGAGTGCTTGTGTCTAGATTCAGTTTATTGATTGGATGAGTGAAGATGTGGGAGGAGTTTGAGTGGTGCTTTTAAATCGATACATGATATGGGACGTTTGGATTGGTATGCTGAAACGCCAGTAGTGGTTGTGAGCTTGCCTGTGGAGAACGTCTTTGTTTGGCGGTGTTATTTGTTGAAGATGTTCAGGTAGGTGGGGTCTTGTGTTAGATGGTTTGCTGGTTAGTAGGTGGTATTCTTGTAGGTTGGTAGTAAATTAAAATATGTTTGTGGTATGTTTTATTTTTAGAATCATTTTCCCCTGATGCAGCAGCAGCAGCAGCAGCAGCAGCAGCAGCAGCGAAACGCAAGAGGAACGTTTTGGCAGGTGTCGGGTTTTGATCTGGGCTGTTCAGAACCAGGAGTTCTACTCAACAAGACTTTGACTTTTGAGCACTTTAGATGTATGGTTACATTGTGACATTAGGATACATGTTTACGTTGAATACTGTATACGTTTGGTCACGTTGTGACATTAGGATGTGTGCGCATATTGTGTCAATTTTGTGAAGTTTAGGCTTTGATGCCATGCGTTGGGTATTTTGAAAACAGTTGTTTTTGGGGTTGGGTAGCACTCCTGTGAGTTTAAGTGTGGAGGATTAGCGAACCATTGATGTATTTAACCCCATTTGTACACCTGAGCTCACTTAGTGTGAACTGTGGGAGGTTTTGGAGGGCTCTGAGGTTCGCTTCTCCATCTTTTTAGATTATAACATACTTAACTGTAAGAAACTGTATTACTACTGAGAGTTAGTAAGTGGAGCTGGGGTTTTTTGTTTTCAGTGGGTCACATTAGCAGCATGGGGCCATAGACTAACTGCAGGGAGGCAGTTACATCGCCCTGCAGTTACTGTATTTCAACGTGGCAAAACAGCTGCCAGTGCAACTAAGGCCACCCACTAAAGTGGCCTTAGTTGCACCCACACTACATGCGCCGAGCCATTACGTTAGTTTCTGCCTACAATGCAGATACCTGCAAGTGAGAGTTCTTTCCCTCGCCTCCCTCTAGAGTAAAGTATAATTTTGGAAAGAAATCCTGAAAACCTAAGAGTTATGAATAAAAGCATGGCTTACTCCTTGGTCTAACCATTAATCTTGCTTTTCCCAATCCGTTTTAAATAAGCAGTCCTCAAAAACACTGGATCAAACATATAAACCTTCACACATGTGGCAGCCTCCGGATATACACCACAGGTATTCAACAAACAAACAGTAAATAGATGAAAAATGAAAAGTAAAAAAAGTGCTGGAGGAAAAAGGCCTCAGGGTTCATATACCAACGCAATGGCAACAGTTAAATATAACATAACTCTGCATCAGCCAACATTGGCATACCGCAGTCACAATCCCAATATCATAGGTCATAAAAAACCTCCAGCACCATCATAATCCAAATATATATGTCTTTTCACACACACAACTATTGAAAAGGCTTAGCTTATTTAAGTCATATAAAAACAATACAAAGCAACCTTCTAACGAGTATGCAACCAGATTGCTGTACTTACCTGTAGACAGTTTTAGACACACTGCGGATCCACTTCAACATGCCATTGGTTCAACTCAGACACTGGGCGTTTCACCATTGCTGCTTCAGGGAGCTAAACCCATCTTTCATAGTGCCAATATCTTCAAAACAACCAGCCGGATACAGCCTACACAAAAATCAATGCCATCAGTTATCCAGAAGCATAAAACAACCCTAACAATTACCACAACCAACTGTTACTAATACAGCCCCAAAACAGAAACTTACCAGGTACAGCGTAAGATGCCCAAATTCAGACAATTTACCAGCATGCACTTATCTTTAAACAAAAAGCTGCTGGAAGGACGCCTCACATGCACAATATATACCCGGTTGGACACACCTCCATCTACCCATATTATCCAATTGAAAAATACCCATTCAAACGGACTAGCCCTAAACTCCTCTCGAAACTACACAATAAAATCCATAGTGAAAAATTCTTGGCCTTAAAAAACCCTAAATATATCTACAAACAGACTCTTCACCAATCACAAACACTCATATCGCTATCCTGGCAAATTCAACCGAGAAAACTAAACGTATAAACCCACCCACACTGTCAATTCCAATATATAACAGCACAAAAATGACTACTTCCAGGGCCAGTCTCAATCAACCCGCACTAACCACAACTCCACAAACTATAGAACCCTTAGAAACAGCAGTCAGCAAATCAGCCAATACACACCTCCCACCTTCCCCATACAATTCAGACTACCACCTCAATAAACACACTTTCCAGTCTATACCTTCATTTAAACTACCAGGACTTACAGTATCAAAGTTAAAGATAAAAAAATTGTTCTCTACACAAACACAGAGCCCAATTACCCTCACTTGTACTGAGACTAGAGATATGATCTATAACTACACACTAGTCTTGGAACCCATGATCCGCTGCCTATGAGAAACATAGAAACATGATGACAGAAAAAGACCACATGGCCTATCTAGTCTTTCCTTAAATATCAACCACTACAACAGTCCCCTTTTTTCCTTTAGAGATCCTCTGTGTTTGTCCCATGCTTCTTTGAATTCAGATACTGTCCTCATCTCTACCACCTCCACTGGGAGACTATTCCACGGATTCACCACTCTTTCTGTAAAGAAATATTTCCGCATATCACTCCTGAATCTATCCCCTTTCACCCTCATCCCATGTCCCCTTGTAGCAGAGCTTGCTTTGAATAGAAAGAGGCTCTCCTCTGGTGCATTTGTGCCACGGAGGTATTTAAACGTCTCAATCATATCACCTCTATCCTGCCTTTCCTCAAAGGTGTACATATTAAGATCCTTTAGTCTGTCCTCATATGCTTTATAATGAAGACCACTAACCATTTTAGTAGCCACCCTCTATACCGACTCCAGCCTGTTTATATCCTTTTGAAGGTGCGATCTCCAAAATTGCATACAATACTCTAAATGAGGTCACACCAAAGACTTATACAAAGGCACTATCACCTCCTTTCTTCTGCTGGCCATTCCTCTCCTTATGCACCAAGCATCCTTCTAGCTTTTGCCATCACCTTTTCTACCTATTTAGCTACTTTAAAATCATCAGACACAATCATGTCTAGGTCCCGCTCTTCTTTAGTGGACAAGGTACTTCACCCCCTATACTATATTGCTCCCTTGGATTGCTGCAGCCCAAATGCATGACCTTGCATTTTTTAGCATTAAATCTCAGCTGCCAAATTCTAGATTATTCTTCAAGCTCATGTTATCTACACCTTCCTGGGTGTCTACTCTATTGCAGATTTTAGTATCATCCGCAAAGAGGCAAACCTTACCCGACAGCCCTTTCGCTATATCACTAACAAAGATGTTAAAAAGTATCGGACAAAGGACAGGTCCCCGGGGCACACCACTGGTAACCTCCTTCTCCTCAGTGAGCTCCATTTACCGGTACTCTTTGTTGCCTACCACCCAACCAATTTCTAACCCAAGCAGTTACTTTAGGTCCATCCCTATGGTGCAAAGTTTGTTTATAAGTCTCCTGTGAGGAACGGTGTCAAAGGCTTTACTGAAATCTGAATACACCACATCTAGGGCTCTCCCTCGGTCCAACTCCCTGGTCACCCAGTCAAAGAAATCAATCAGATTTGTCTGACAAGACCTGCCTCTGGTGAATCCATGCTACCTTGGATTTTGTAATCTGCTGGACTCCAGAAACCTCACTATTTTCTCTTTCAGCAGTGCTTCCAATAATTTACTCCCCACTGAAGTTAAACTAACCAGCCTGTAGTTTTCAACTACATCCTTACTACGAGCAGAGCCCCTTCAACATTACATTTAAGTTTACTACGGTGTTCAATGAGCCGGACGTGCAACTGACGTGTAGTCTTACGAATATATACCAACCCACATGAGCATATCAGCGCACATAGGACATACTCAGACCGTCACATGATCTGCCAATGTAAACACCAATATACATCATGGCATTCAAAAGTCACAGTCTCTAACATCATAAAACATAACGAGCAAGATCCACAACCACTGAGACCAAGTTGATCATTCAATTTATTACTTTCAACAGGCACTGTTAGAAGTAATATATCCCATAAGTTGCGCCCCCTAATATATACCATTCTAGGACACAACTCCCCAAAACCAGGTATTACAGAAAGTATAGGAAAGTGGGTCCTAATGATCTTCTCTGAGGCTATTTCAGCCTTTTGTGGGCCTGAAAAAATACAAAAAATGTCTGTCCAACTTTCGGAAGGAGTTAGGAAATAGTCAGGTACTGAAGAAGCACTCTCCTAATGTCCACCAGGCAAAAGTTCTTATCTTTCCCCTGGCACTGTTTCTTCAGGAATGAAGGCAGGATTGATGTGGAAAGACTATACCACTTTGGGCAAGAGGGAAGGAATGGGCTTCTTCTGAAAATGACGACAATTGCATAAACATAAATAGGGATCTCAGCATGACAAGGTCTGCAACTCCGAGATACTGCTTTCCGAGCAGACCATGACCAAAAGAAGACAGCCTTGAGGAACAAATCCTTGAGCATGTTCCTCCTCAAGGGCTCAAATGGCTGAGCCATCAAGACCTGAAGAAGCAAACTGAGATCCAAAGAAGGAACAACCAATCACAGAGGAGGACATAAGTGTTAAACTGCCTGCAGGAAACTGGCCACATCCTGGTGTGAGGCCACCAAGCGCCCCGCCACCAGCCCTCTGAAACAAGACAAGGCTGCCATCTGAACCCTGAGGGAGAGGTTCTTGTCAAATCCATTCTGAAGGAAGGAGAGCGGAACCAGCAAGTCCACAGCACTAGGGCTGACTTGATGCTCACGACACCAATGCTCAAAAAGGCTCCAAATGCACACATAGGTGAAACAAGGGGAGCTTCTTTTTGCTTTTAGAAGTGTGGAAACAGCAGAATAGCCCTTACGCAGTAGGCGTTGCATCTCAAGAGCCAAACTGTAAGCGAAACAGGAACTGATCATCTAACAGGACCACCTCTGCCTTAAGAGCCGCAGAACAGACAGAAGGCAAAGGGGGAGCCCCTGCTATAGGTGCATCAGACCCGTATACTATAGCCTCCTTGGCCAATCCAGCACCACCAGAACTACTGGACCCTGATGGTGCTCTATATGACGAACCACTCATCCTATGAAAGGCCACAGAAGAAGCATGTAAAGCAGAAGCTGCTTTGGCCAAAGTTGAACTAGGTCGTCCACACCCTCAGAGCCTGTTTTTTTATGGCAGCTGAAGAACCTTTGCACCTTGCCACTAGCTCAAGTCACCATCCCATCCATCTCAAAGTAATCCCAAGATCCTCTGGAATGCCATTCAGCTCAATCCCCACTCTCTGGGATCGAGGGAGTGCCGACTGAGATAGTCTGCATCCATGCTGTCCACTCCCGCAATATGTTGCACTGACAGTGCCAGGATGTTCCGCTCCACCAGCTGGAGAGTCATTTTCCAGGCAACTCTTTGTGCCCCTGTGTATGTTGACACAGGCTACTGCTGTGGTATTGTCTGATCACTTTATCAAGGGGTCTCTCTTAGAACGTTTTCTGATGCAAAAAAAATGGTTACGTTCAACTCAAACAATGTAAGGAACTTATAGAACCATGGTTTAATGTAGTTCTTATTCTGACCACACATAAAATACAGTAGGCAGAAAAAGGTCTCAGACTTAAATCGGCACTAGAAACAGACTTCCGTCTTGTTATATGGCGCCTAATAGCATCAATGACCTTTGTTATTTCAAATTCTTGTCACTGTTTTTCTCAAAAATGCCTCTTAGTGGAAATAGCTAAATGCTTAATTTTCTCCAACCGTTATAGATAGCAGCAAACTAATGAACAATAGCTTATTATTTTCTACTTAGCCTCTTTCCAACCGTGGGCTCTTAATGCAGGTCTCTCTTAGTTAGTGCAGATCTCAACGCTCTCCCTGGGCACCATTAAGGCGTTTCACCATCAGACATCAGCTGAGAGAGCAGCTTCTCTGCTCTCTTCTGGGGCAGCTAGACCATTCCTGAACCTGTGTTGAACCATGCCCCAAGGTATTCTAGTAGCTGGGTAGGCTCCAAGTAGCTCTTGTAGTTGAACAACCAGCCCAGACTCTCCAGAAACTATACCACTCGGGCCGATGCCCAAAGTGCCTCCAAGTGCAACCTAGCCCATGTAAGCTAGTTGTCAAGATAAGGATGAACATAAATCCCTTTATGCCGCAATGCGGCAGCAGCCACCACCATAATCTTTGGGAACATTACTGAAGGGTAGAGCTGCAAAGTCCAAGCCAAGCACAGAGAAGCACAGGAGGCATTGCTGATTCTCATAAATGGGTGATGTTGAAATAGGCTTCAGCCAAAGTCAGAGATGTGAGAAACTCCCCTTGCTGGACTGCTCAGAGACTGACCCTAATGTCTCCATGTGGAAGTGAAAGGGCAAACATTGATGCCCTTGTGATCTAAGATCAGGCAGAATAATGTATCCTCTTTGAGCACCATAAAGTAAATGAAATACCGGCCCTTGCCCCTTTTGGCAGATGGCATCAGCATAACAGTCTAGAGGCTGAGCAGTCTCTCCAGGGTAGGTTGAACAGCGGCTTCCTTGGCCGCAGACCTGCATGAAGACATCACAATGACATTTGCATTCTAGCACATAGCCGTACTAAATGATGTCAAGCAACTCATCAGTACGAGATCATATGGGCCTATTCCTGGAAGAAGTGACGGCATCGACCGCCTACAGGAGGCCCCAGAATGGGCCTCCAACCCATTGTGTTTGAGTGGAAAACCCATATCTGGAACAGGAGGGAGCCTCACAGGGCACACAAGCCTCTTGAAAGGGCCCGTCTGGGAATGAAAGCCTGAGAGAGGAAAGGATGGCCTCCCAATACTTCCAGGAGTCCTGGAAACCCCAGGAATCTAGGTAGCAGGGGAGAGAAGAATGACAGAGGAGGAGGGGCCACGTTTCCCAGGCTCTTTAGGTCTATCCTCTGGAAAATTATGCAATATGGAGGCTCACAGCATTTTGACCAGCTTCTTCAAGTCCTTCCCAAAAACAAAGCACTCTCACCTGCTGCGAACATAAATAAAAATTGTTCAACACTCATCTGTCACACACACTCACCTGCTGCCACCAATTTAGTTATCTCAAACGTAATGCTGTAAACTGTCTCATAATCTCTCTGTAAATATGTTCATGATTATAAATAAGCTACTATGAATTACCCTGTACAAAATGTGATTTAATTTTAGTTGTGATCACTGTTCTCTGTAAAAGTTATGGTTCTCTGTAAACCTCTTTGATTATAAGATGGTATAAAAAACAACTAAATAAATTAAAAAAAAAAAATAGTTTCCCCCTGAAAGAAAACTTAGATAATGAGGACCTGGATGCCATGTCCGTTGCCCAATGGCTAAGCCAAAGCCAGCAACATGTCATCATGGAAAATGCAATATCTTTGGCTGCCAGATTAACATACATGGCATCTGACAAGAAGGTCACTGCCAACTCCAGAAGCATTGAATTATCATTCTGAGGTAGTGACTGGATCCAATGGAGAAGGGCACATGCTGTAAATCCCCCCCCCCCCCCCCACACACACAAATAACTGTCTGGATAATAAAGGAGGAGGCCAAAAACTGGCCCTTCAGGAAAGCTTCAATCTTGTGATTCACTGGGTCTTTGAGGGCCGCACCACCCTCCACTGGGATGGTACTGGGGTAACCAAATGCAAACAGCAAGGTCCTCCTGAGGAAGAGCATAAAGTCTACTCGTGACCCTGCCCCTTTCAATGCACTATCAGGTGAGCCCCATTCCATATGCAGCATGCTCTTAAGAATCTCCGGGAAAGGAAATGTCCAGGAGGGTTGTCAAATTCCCTGCAAGAGGGGATGCACTTGTGGCTCCTGCTCCACCGACGCAGCATCCAACAGCCATAGGGCAGAGGAAACTTAATGAATCAGTGCTGCCAGCTCCTCTTTCCGAAATAAACAGATGAGACTCATCTTGGTCGTCCAGCACCAGACGTTTGCTGGACACATGAAGTAATTGTCAGATTTGTCAAAGCTCAAGGCAAGTTCCCGAGCATAGGAGAGATGATCAGAGTCCCGCAGATCCACCCTCCTCTGGGGATGCTTCTGCGGAGGAGCCCCAGCAGTGTTCTGTCTGCCCTGCGAAGAGGAGCTTTCCTCTGATCAAGAGGAAAAGGAACAGAAAGACCCTGAGGCTGCAGGATCCGAAATGCCACACCAGAAAGGAGCATGCTTGTGGAAAAGAAAAGAATTCTGGAGATGATGGGCTAGAGGCTTGGAAGTTTCCGCCAGCCTTGGTTGTCCGCTTCGCAGAAGGCAGACCGGCCACTGGAGGACCCCACTGGAAAGCTTCAGGAAGGCTGAGAACAAAGGAGCGAGCAGAGGAATCCCAAGCAAGGGCACTGTCTCTCTCTCCACCTGACACTGTTGCACTCATGGAGCTGAAGGAGTTCCATCTCCACCAACTATAAAGGACGATACTTCTGAGGTGAGCAAAACCTTCCATGCCAAGATCACAGAGGGAGGTCAGCAATGAAGCATCTCCTCCCAGAAGACAAGCACCTATCGCAAACAGAGCAGCTTCCTTCCTTGCTCAATAAAGGCGCCCTGCGCAGGGCTACACTTAAGAGCACACGTACCAATAATGTGGATCTACATGTGTTATAGAGGTAGTGCTCAAACAGTGCGCACTCAAAACGTGTTGAAAGAATGTAGATATCATGTGTTACAAACACACACAGCACAGAACTCAGGTTAAGGCATAGCCCGGAGCTGACAACACACTCATGCAGCACAAGCACGAGACAGGAACTGGAGGAGGGGGTGGAACCCTCACATGATTAATCAACGGCTCTGCTCCCAGACCCATGGATGAGGTGGGCAATCCCCAGACAACTTTAAACAAGCAAAGAAGCATAGATTTCGGATAGAAAACAGAACTTAAATCTGGTACTCGCTGCCAGGGAGTTCCAAGCAGACAGTGCTGGGCTCAATGTTACTCCCCTGCTTCCAAGGCCTGCAGACACATACTTCTGAAGATCGTCATGCAGATCTTCAGGGAAGAGCCAAAGGGAGGAGGAGGGAAAAGGCACGAAGGCTGTGCAATCAATGATTCCTCTAGGGTTCTGATCCAACAATTCTGGCTGTTCAACCAGCCCTTAGCAGGATAAGGATAGGGAACTGAACAGACACCTCTCTTCCTTAGGCAAATCCAGGAGGGCATCAGTTTAAAGGGTGACTCAATGGGAACTTTCCACGTCGAGCTTCTCAGCATACATCAGCATGGCATAGGTGTCATGGCTTTTTCCCCAGACCTTGGATTTCATGCAGCTTTGTTACTCTGGTGATATCAGTCTCCAAAGTTAATGAGGGTAGTTTACAAGATGAGATTAACTCTGACCCCCTGGTGATGTCAGTCTCCGGACTGATGAGATTGGTCTGCAGCCCCTCCTTGCTAAATCAAGAATAGCAGACCTCAAAGGGAGGTGACTGGAAACAATAGCAAGTAGCCTTCAAGGCTACTTACCACCGGCACTTAAACATGCACAAATCCGCCCAATTCTAAAAAACTGCAAACTCAATAAAACTTCCCCAGGTTCATACAGACCCATCTCAAGTATACCATTTTTAGCCAAAATAATTGAAAAAGTTGTACAAATACAGACACAAGAATACTTAGACTTATCCTACCCTCTTGATGAACAATATGGATTTCGGCCCCGCCATGGAGTTGTAACACTCCTAACAGTGTTTACTGATGCTCTTTTAAGAGGAATTGACAACCACAAACAAGCATTCATCCTCCCTTTTATTGATATATCAGCAGCCTTTGATAGAGTACACCACACCATAATGCTTAATTAACCTGAGACAAATAGGCATAAACTCTACAGTACATAAATGGTTTACTTCTTATTTAAACAATAGAACACAAAATGTAAGAATAGGCAATCAAACCTCCACCACATATAAACAAGAAATTGGCTTACCACAAGGCTCAGCGTTATCAGCCCTCCTATTTAATATTTACATAAAACCGGTCTGTAATATCTTTAAAAAATTTGGAGTACACTATCATTTATACGCGGATGACATCATGATGTACATCCCATTCACGATCCCTAATCTACCGCTACAACTCCTATCTGACTGCTTTGATGAAGTCACAAATTGGCTAAAAGCACAAAACCTCCATATAAACCATTCTAAAACTGAAGTTCTGATAGTAACAAAAAATCAATCATATACTATACCAACCCACATAACTCTACAAAACCAAGAAATTAAAATAAAAAACGAAGTAAGATATCTAGGTGTTATTCTAGACACACACCTTACAATGGATACTCACATCAGAAACACCATAAAGAAAATTTATTTCAAGCTCAAAATTCTTAAACAACTACGCCCTCTAGTATTCTTACAAGACTTTATTAACATAATCCAGGCCACCATAACTCCTCACTTCGATTTTGCCAACCTAATACTAATAGGTATATCAAAGCAAAACATTAAAAAAATCCAGCTAGCACAAAATGCAGCAGCTAGAATCATAATGAAAGCACATGCTCTCCAACATATAACTACAATACTGGCTTCACTTCACTGGTTACCAATACAAAGTAGGCTAATATATAAAACAATGATAACAACATTCAAAGCTTTAAATGACATGGCTCCTGCCACACTATGTAAACTACTCGGTAAAGAATCTTCAAAACCCACTCACAGAAAAGGACAACTAAACAAACTAAAGACTCCGATAGATTTCATAAAAGCAAATAAATTAACAAATAACAGAGCCTTTTCACATGCTGCCCCAACCATGTGGAATTCCCTCCCAGAGGATCTACGTACTCTATCCGAGATAATGGAATTCCGTAAAAATATTGAAAACCTATTTACCAAGCATTACAACATCAAAGATAACCCCCTCACTCGATCTAGATAAAGGCTAACTAGTTAAGTGACTGACTCAAATAAAAGCCTACTCACTTAATTAGATAATATACTTAGATGAAATACATGATGATCCAATCCCTAATGTCTGCATACTTGTAAATAAATGTATATGGTTTACTCTGTTCTGTATTGGCATACACTGTTTTGATAATGCCCACATACTTTTACCTGTACATAGTTTATCCTGTTATGTATTTGCATACACTGTTTGACTTATACTATCTTTATTGATATAAGATGCTCCATGTAAAACAAACCATGCTTTGTTAATTGTTGTTTACTGTAAACCGCATCTGATCTCTGGAAGATGCGGTTTATAAATGAGTGTTAAATAAAAATAAATAAATAAAAATAGCAGACCTCAAAGGGAGGTGCTCGAGAAAATTCACTATAAAGGACAAACACTTCCTCTTGCTCTCTCTCTTCCTCTATTCATTGGACATGAAGGACAGGAGGCTCTGATAATCAATTATCTTCACCCTTCCCCCCTCTCTCTCTCTCTGATCTCTCTCACACACACATGCACACATATAGAGTCTTTCATATACTCTATTCTCTCTCTCACACTTCACACATGCGCGCGCACACACACACACAGATTCATTGATGTACACTGAAGCAGCTTTTTAACAACCACTATATAACTCTGTTCTGTACCTATGTAATAAGCCTATTTCTACATAAAGACCTGTTTCCAAGCCACACCTGGTTGGTTGTCTTATTTGTGCTGCTTACCCTACTGTCTCTGTGAAATGAACCCAGGACCAAACGGAGAGTAGACTAGAAGATTACAATTCAGAAGATTACATTTTCTGGGGGCTCGTCTCAGACTTCACAGCAGATCTCCAGTTGGGTAAGTAATAATTTTGTTTGATACATTAAAGTGGATTTCAGACAGGGTGCGACAGGAAAATCAAAAGCCCTTGTGACCATTTACAATTTTGGTTACAGGCTGGATTTAGTGAAAAGTTCCAGTGATAACTTTGTTTTGTGGGTTAGACAAGGTGAGATTTTTATTGTCAAAAGGCTCTGTAACAATCCTGAATTTCAATTATTACCTACACCTAGGGACATTACATAGGGTGGCTTGCAATTGTCTTATTTTTATGTATAGGCTTGCTACAGATTTTTCTATAGTATTTGAGCTGCTAAGAAAAGACAGAGTTACACAGGTAAAATAGTCCCTCATTGAATACAATATACATCTTTCCTGATAAAGCTATTACCTCCTGTCCCTTTTGCCTTTTATTTCTCAGTCTCCTGTCAGTAAGTATCTTAGTGAGAGCAGGCTTAAAGCTTGCTGCAATTGATACAATAACTGACAATTCTGTTAATCTCCTAACACCCTTCTTACTATAATTTCATCCTAAACTTCCACCCTGTTAAAAGCTGATAAGCACTTTTTATTCAGGTATAATTTTAAGGCGTGGTCGTTATGTCAGTACTCTTTACTGAACACCCATAAAATTTATGCCATTCCAACTATAATTCTAAGTCTCACTTCTTCATAAAAGTGAGCATTCCTCCTTCCAAGGTTGCACATTTGAGATAGTCCAACTACAGCCTTCTGCAGTCTCAAATATGGAAGACTTTGATTTTAAAGAACTTAAAGAAATTGTAGTTGCATACTGTAAGAGGAAAGGTGAATTCCCTGAGTCATCATGGTATAATATTCAAAGACAAATGTTAAACCATTATCAAGAATTCAAAAAGAAAACAAATAAAAGAAAATGCCTTTTTATCCAAGGCATGTGCAGGGGGCTCATTAGCATGAAACAGAACAATACTGAACTGACTTCGCATTGTACAAAACTAACCAAAGACCTTGAGGAGGCACAAATTTGCATCTCTATGCAAAGGACTCAAGTTATCCAAGCCACAAATTCTTTTATAACTGTTAGTGAGCAATTAGAAGCACTTAAACTTGAACTGAGGCACGTTAAGGATCAATTGGCCTCTGAAAGAGAAAAGAAATATACGCCCATTTCTCCCTCAGCCCCTTATGCCTATGACACACCCTATCAGCCATGCATACAAGCTATTGAGAAACAAAAGAATACTAAAGTATGCATAGCTGGACTTAGGAATGGAAAAAATAAAGCTGAATCAGAGGAAGAAAATCCTGATAGTTTATCTCAGCCAGAACAGAGCAATAATCAGGATCTGTGTCAGGAGGATAATTCATATGACTTAGACATGGCACCCAGTACTGAACTCAGAGCACCAGTTAAAGTGATGCTGCAGGACAATTTAAAAGACAGAGACATGGAAAGAATAGTTGAGAAAATTGGCCCTATGCTTTTTAATGTAAATGATTGGTGAAAATGGGCCATTGATATTCTGATTCACTGGGCTCTAGGGAAATACAGAAGAAAACAATCAGACTTTGATAGACTTATGCATCTGGCTCTGGGGCCACACTATTATAAAGTTGGCTCTCTCACTCACCCATACCAGTTGGTTAAAAGGGACATTGAGAAACTATTTCACTGTTCCCCAATGCAAGTATTTAAAATGATTTCACCTCTACCAAATGATACACTGGAAGAGTTTGCATATAGAGCCTGGATTTTAAAAGCAGTTCTTAATGAGCAGGAGTCCTGGCAGAAGATTATGGGGAGAGCATGCATAAGGCATTTTTATTAGAATTGCTATCCCCTGAGATTACAAAACACCTTCTGTTATTTTCTGAAGACCCTAAAGCAACCCCTTTTGATACTTTAATGCTCAGAATTGGGTCTGTTTGGAAGACCCAGCTCTCGCAGGTCATAACAGTATCAGAAGCACGGAAGTGGCAAGCTGAGGGATCCTCCCAATACACAAAACACACAGACAAAGGATACAGGGGACAGACACCTTGGAGAGGACAAAGCAGAGGTACTTTTAGAAATTCCTCAGGTTACATCCCCTTTCAAGAACTCAAAGCACAGAGAGATGGATTAGAAAAGGAGAAAATTAAATGGGAACAGGACAAATACATACTGCAGATAGAAATAGATAAATTAAAACAGGACTTACAAGCAGCACAGGACAACCACAAGGCTAGTGCATAGGGGTGTCCTGACCTCTTGGGTTCAGATATCAAAATGTCTCAAGCCTTCATAGCCCAGCCTGCCTCCGTTCTCTCAGCAGAGGACTCAATTCCAGAGCCTCTGGATGATGAAACAGATACAGGCCCAGAATACAGTTTAAGGCTTGTAACATCCTTGATACTGGACTCTTGTGGATGCCCCAATGTTATCAGTAGAATAGGGGGTCAGGATAAACTAGCTTTGATTGACACAGGGGCTGGAATTAGTTTTACAAACAGAGCTTCTCCCACTGCAGATC
Organism: Ichthyophis bannanicus; assembly: GCA_033557465.1. Classification (NCBI taxonomy): domain Eukaryota; kingdom Metazoa; phylum Chordata; class Amphibia; order Gymnophiona; family Ichthyophiidae; genus Ichthyophis; species Ichthyophis bannanicus. The sequence continues at coordinate 324,865,436 of CM066034.1, read as the reverse complement.
AGAAAAATATGGAAATTTATGAAATTCAAGGAATTAATGACACAGCTTCCAAATGTGTGGCTATCCCAGTTAAATGGGGTATCCCTGTGCACAGTGAACAAAACAAGGAAATGTTGGAAACCACTGTCTCCACTATAGTGAACACACCAAAAGAAATAATTGGAATTGACGTTCTCAACCAGTTAAATTTGGTGGTGGATATGGCTAATCTTAAATTGTGGCAGTATTCAGGAACTTCAAGTGCTTCTAAAACTTTAATGCATGAAGTCATTCCCATGCAGTTAGCAACTCAGTGCACCAAGGGAGCTCATCAGTATGATCTGTGTGTAATTCCCTCAGAGGTGGCTGATATTCCAGTCTGGGCTCAAGACAAGTTAGATTGTGGGAAAATGCACACAGAAATACTGTTGGAAGGCGAGGATCCTCCACCACAGAAACAATACCCAGTACCTCATCAGGCTATAGAACCAGTGACTAAAATTGTGAAGATACTGGAGGAGAGGGGTCTGATTAGACCTATTTCTTCCACATGCAATTCACCAGCCTGGCCGATAGTTAAACCGGGAGGTTCCTTCAGGCTCACTATGGACTTCCGTGCCCTGAATCAAGTTTCAAAATCTGTAGTGCCCGTGGTAGCCTCATACCCTGAAATGATCTCTAAACTGAACCCCAAATGTAAATTTTTCTCTGTTTTAGACATATCCAATGGGTTTTGGAGTCTGCCCCTGGCCCTTGAATGCCAGTACAAAACAGCCTTTCAGTGGCTGAATAAACAATATGCATGGACTGTGCTTCCACAGGGATATAAGGATTCCCCCTCAATATTTCATAAATACATGCAGGAAGCCCTGTCACTATTGTCTTGCAGAGATAATATAATTCAGTATGTAGATGACATTCTGATTCAGTCTGAGAATGAAGCTGTACACTGGAATCATGTAAGAGAAGTTTTAAAAGCCCTCTTACAAGCTAGTCTTAAAGTTAATCCTGCCAAGGCTCAACTGTGCAAATCACAGGTTTCCTTTTTAGGGGTTACTATTGGCCAGGATGGTAAATCTGTAGATTCTCAGAGGATAGAGCTGATACAAAAATTGCCACTTCCTACAGATCAGAAATCACTCCAGTCATTTCTAGGGCTCACTGGTTTCTGTCGTGAAACCCTAACTATGCAATTTTTTACACGCTGGGGCATTCCCAAGACTATTGATTCTGATAATGGTCCTGCATTTGTTTCTCAGCTCATCAAGGAATTGTTTGATTTTCTAGGCATTGAACAACAACTCCACATTCCATACCATCCACAGGCAGCAGGGCAGGTAGAAAGAATGAATCAAACAATTAAGGCCCACCTCAGCCCTATGCTTAATCTGACCGGGAAAAATTGGGATTTGGTGCTCCCTTTGGTCCTCATGCGTATCAGAGCTAATGTCTGTAAATCCACAGGTTTTGCACCCTATGAAGCCTTAATGGGAAGGCCAATGCAACGGTGGGAAAATATATTGAGTCCTTTTCTTCCAGAGGACCAGACAGTAATTCTCACCAATGAGTGGATGAAATCCCTGCAAGAACATCTAAAAGAAAGTCAGACCACTGTGCTAGCTAACACAGAAAAAGCTAGAGATTATTTGCAGGAGGTACATGCAAAAGGTTCTGATTTAAGGCCCCTCAAGGTTGGGAGTAAAGTGATGATTCTGAGACCTAGACCAAACCTCCCCTTTGGAACTGCAAAGTGGGAAGGACCATACTTAGTTACTGATACCTTAGGCCCAAGCCTATACCAAATCCTAATGCCCGACAACCAGCAGTATTGGAAACACATCACCCAGTTGAAACCATATGGGTAATACGTGTTTTATCAGTCTTTGTTTTCAGATACCACCTGAAGACAGCACGGACAGCTGCTTTCTGAACAAAAGTCGCTTGAGGACGGTAACTATTTACTTTTGCTGTATAGTTGATGTGTCCTATATAATGGACATGTGTCTAATAGTTATGTAAATAAGTAGTAAACATTATTTCTGTTGTTACATAGTATAAGTGGGGAGCATTAGTTTACTCCCTAGTAGAGTGAAACAAGTTAGCTTTTATTATGTCTCGGTTTCCTGTTGTTCTGGTATCTGCTCTCATCTACCCCAGTCTCATTACAGGAACTATCATCCGAATATGCACGATTGGCTGGGCTAACTCCACAGGTGGGGCATATAATTTCAAGAAATACCCTCACCTTTCCCGGAAGGAAAGGATCTGGTCATCCTGAGTTTCTGTTCCGTACAGGACAAGCCAGTGTTCTATTCATTAAACATCACTCAAGTACAGTGGGAGCCACCAGTTTCCACTTCTCTAGAAAGGACACAAGAATTGAGGGCACCTCCAGAACATTACTTTCTAGGTCCTCCTGCTTTGATTTTGTACAATATTTCCTGTCAGGACAGAGGTACCTGGAAAATAACTTATACATGGGTTGTGAGTGATCAACAGCACATCACTGAGACTTCATTTCTTTTGGATGTATCTTGTTTACCTACCACCCCTCATCCCACCCCTCCTGCTCCTCCTGTACTCTACCTTTCTGATATCCATCCATTTCAGGAAGGACATCCCTTTCAGAATAAATATGATACACCACACAATGTTTTATATGATGTGGAATACCATTTTCTTACTTGGCATCTATTTCCCAAATTGTTTCTAGTTACTCACAAATATCCAAATTGCTCTCAGTTTGCTGCCAACCACATACAAATGCTCAATACTTGGTTTGATATGCAGTCAGTAACACCCCGAGCCAAGCAATTTCGACACAAGCGTGAATTAATTGATACAATTTTAGGTGGCACAGGGACTGCACTGGGTACCCTTAATATAATTGATATAGAGGTGCTCCGTAATAAAATGGGATCCACTGCTCAGCATGCTGCTGATGGTTTTACCTCACAACATATTAATGAAGCTTCCTCTAAACTGTCCAATGTAGTTGTAGATACCTTTGCTCTTATATCTCCCATTATAGAACAGAAAATTGTTACCTTAGCACATGCAGAATATAGATTGGGAAAGAATATTTCCTGGGCTTTTGCCTGTTGTCAGGTACAGATCGAGCTTATTACTATACTAAAGGAAATTCTGATCACTGCTAAGTTAGGACACTGGCCACCATCTCTCGTCCATATGGCTAGTACCAAAATACCTGAATTTGCTATAGCTCACCTTGATTGGTGGACAGTTAGTGTTCCCATTTGTTCACCACAAGGCTGCTCTATCTGTACTTTGATCCCATGGTCAGGACAACACACAGATATTTATCCTATTGTTAATATTGGGGTGCAGTTTGATAATATGCTTATGTATCTTGTGGACCATCTCACATGGGTGCAGCCACTGGACGACACCTGGACTTCATTCAAGCCAATGGACCCCAGTTTGTGTGAGCAGACTACATTTCAGTTCAAGTGTCAACCTCACCAGTTTAAAGAGGCTGACACCTCCTGCTGGAACAATTCCTCCTCTGGCTCCCTGACTGTTACGCTCTCATATTCCCTGACTACCTCACACAGTTTGTATTACCTTGGAGCTGGACACTTTTGTTTTCATCTGTTCTTTCCCCAGAATGTTTCTTTTTCGATTGCTCCCAGAATGCATGACATTCGCCTTCCCAAGAACACTTTGTTGTACAGTTCAAACTATTTACCAAACAATAACTGGTGCAGTCATACACCACTGGTCTCCATCACCATTAACGGGACAACTTATTCCACACCGCTGGTTACCAATGACTCTATGGACATTCCAGACTTTATCTCTTATGCTGTGCATCCATTACCACTTTCATGGGAGAAGAGACACTACATAAACTGCTCAACTTTAGAGAACTCCATGCCTATATTTATCACCTTAAAACAACATCCACTGAAGTGAATCACACCATCGCTTATGAGAATGGACACATTCAACAAATTGTTGGACACTTGCTACAAGATACTCATGTGTCTGTGTGGGAATTGTTATTTGGTTACTCACCTACTGCTGATCATGTCTTTAATGTTTTTATTCACCCTATTATTATTTTAACTGCTGTACAAATATTGCTATGCATTATCATAATTTTCCTGTGTTGTAAAATGAAACAAATGTACATGTATGTCCTTGCAGCGCATGTCCTACAGAACAACAACATTTTAAGGTAGTTACACTGAATTTCTCCAGCATCTACCCCTACATCCAGGCTCATTTGGCCTGCTAATTTGGCTAATTTGGCATTTCCTATTACACTGAATACCAGAGTCAGCTGCAGTCTAGTATTACTTCCTATCCTCACTCACAGCATCCTGGTACCTTTTGGCTTTAACCTCCTCAAAAATTCCTGCAGCCCTTATGCACTGTTCACTCTCTCTAAGACGGGCACGGAGGTAGCATATTGGGTTCCCCCCCACAGTAGTGGCTGCCCTACCTAAGACACGAGGTTTGGACTCATAAGGGGACTTGTTTATCTCTAGAACACTAGAGACAGTACTGTGCAGGACAGGGGACCTGCTAGACACAGCAAGGTATTTAATACAGGAGGTATTAGTCAAGCTGCCTACTATCATGTAATTGCAGCTGGGACAGGTACCACAGGTTTGCTTCCACCATTTCCAAGCACAAATAATAAATAAAAATAAAAAAAAGGTGTGGGAGATGTCAGCATACATCAGCGTGGCATAGGTGTCATGGCTTTTTCCCCAGACCTTGGATTTCATGCAGCTTTGTTACTCTGGTGATATCAGTCTCCAAAGTTAATGAGGGTAGTTTACAAGATGAGATTAACTCTGACCCCCTGGTGATGTCAGTCTCCGGACTGATGAGATTGGTCTGCAGCCCCTCCTTGCTTAATCAAGAATAGCAGACCTCAAAGGGAGGTGACTAGAAACAATAGCAGACCTCAAAGGGAGGTGCTAGAGAAAATTCACTATAAAGGACAGAAATACTTCCTCTTGCTCTCTCTCTTCCTCTATTCATCGGACATGAAGAACAGGAGGCTCTGATAATCAATTCTCTTCACCTTTCCCCCCTCTCTCTCTCTCTGATCTCTCTCACACACACATGCACACATATAGAGTCTTTCATATACTCTATTCTCTCTCACACTTCACACATGCACACACACACACAGATTCATTGATGTACACTGAAGCAGCTTTTTAACAACCACTATATAACTCTGTTCTGTACCTATGTAATAAGCCTATTTCTACATAAAGACCTGTTTCCAAGCCACACCTGGTTGGTTGTCTTATTTGTGCTGCTTACCCTACTGTCTCTGTGAAATGAACCCAGGACCAAACAGAGAGTAGACTAGAAGATTACAATTCAGAAGATTACAGAGCTGAAATGAGGAAGTCTCCCCTAAGAACAATTACTCATGAGCTAAATCAAATTTTCCTCTAAATTTTCACAGAGCTGCTCAGATGTATCCAGCTGGAGACAGAGAAATACTGGGATAATATGCCCCTAGCTGCCTCAGATATGGTTGTAGGATGAGGTCATAAGAAACATCTAGATTTTTTCTCTATCTCCAACTCTGCTGATAGGACAACACAACCCTCTTGTCTAGACTGGCCTAGCAAGACGATATGGAATGGGACAATATACGAAGCACCATATTGCTACTTTAGTTTCACTTGTCATGCTGATATTTTATTTTCCAGAGGTGAACCTGCTAGTACCAATACAAATTGGTCACAAAAAGTAAAAACATGAACATGGTATGCCTAATCTGTTTGAATAGTTGTTCTTACCTGGTCTTCAGAAACAATGCCCAATCTGAAGTTTAAAATAAGATCAAAAAGAAAGAACATATCTGTGAACAAGTTGAGACTAATCCATGTGCTGAAGCGATTGGTTTTATCATCTTGAAAAGCCATGGTGAGAGGAGTGATGAAAAGGCTCAGTATAGTCAGGATAATCATAAAGACAACATAGTAAACCCTGCAAAACACATAAGAAAAACAATAAGGATTGGCTTAGTGGCTCAATGATGTGGAGGAAGTGATCTGGGATCAATTAGCTAGCCTATGTTCCATTTTTTGAAATTGCTAGAACTGGAACACCTACGTCTCACCAATCGACAAATATAGTGGTCTCTGCTAATATGCAGGTTTTGCAACCACAAATTGGCTGTAACGTGATGGAAAACAGATTGGCCTGCATCACCACCAAAAGGCTCTGCTGGCAAACAGAATCACCTGCGTCACAGAGTAAATATCACATGATAAATTGAATGCTTTCTCAAGTAAAGTGTTTACTGTATTATTCCATTATTGTTTATTGTTTACAGAACATTTGATATACCGCCCCCCATTATATCGGGGCGGTTTATAATATAAATAAAACATTAGATAAGAGAGAAAAAGAAATTACAACAAATTAGAGGAAAGAAGAGATAGCGAGTAGAGGGTTTAAAGAAGGAGAGGAGAGCAGGGTTATGAGGTGTCAGAGAGTCATGAAAAGCGGAGGAGAAAAAAATGGGTTTTGAGGAGAGAGCAGAATTTGGGGTAGGATTCTTCCAAACGGAGTGCCGTGGGTAGTGAATTCCAAAGGGAGGGACCGAGGTAGAAAAAAGCTGATTTAACATTAATATAACATGTACTTAAATGTGCTGGCCTTTGTGTTATGCAAACTAATAAAAACATTTTGATAAGTAATATTTGTGCATTTCCCCCAACCCTGTCTTTTTTCTCATAAACCTTATTTAGGATGCACAATTTTCTATAACATAAGGTTTAGAAACATAGAAACATGACAGCAGAAATGGCCTATCTAGTCTGCCCTTAAAGAGAACACATGGGATTCAAAATCCTCATCCATCACTTACTGAACTAGTGCTCTAACTATTCCGCTACACCCTCCACACTGTTATAATAGTCATGATCCTCAGGCTGGTCTTGAACCTGTGACCCTTTGCTCATAACACACAATGGCCTCTCTCATCAGCAGATGGAGACAGAGCTAAATTGTTGGGCTTCAGTATGTAGCCCGATGCAGCCAGGAAGTCAATCCTGTCCCTGTTCTCCTAAATGATAGCTCCTATCAGGTGTTCATATTCCTTGAGCAATAACCTTTGAGAAAGCAACCTACTTCTGTCAATATGTCCCCATGATCAAAAACTGATCCATTTTAGATCCTGCCTTCCTGGGCACCACAGCTTTCAAGGGCAGGAACCTGGACTGGTCTGGTTAGATTCAAGGAAAGAATCATCAGGTAACCATAACTGAACCTTCATTTTTGTCCTTGTAAGACAAGTCCAGACAAGCGGGGATGTACCAAAAGCTTTCCCCAGGCTCAGTGGAAGAAGGCCACAAAGCAAAATTAGACTTACCTGCTAATGTTGTTCCTTGAGGAACTCCAGTCCAGTCCCACACCTGCTAATGTTGTTCCTTGAGGAACTCCAGTCCAGTCCCACACCTCTGGGTAGTGCACCTTCTCCAGCAGCTTGAAGTCACCAGTACTAGTACGGCTGGCACCACCCACCAGCTCCCAGTAACCTATTGACAAAGCAGACTCAGAGGAGCAACAAATAAGTAGTTAAACAGGTAATAACCAGAGCAAATGACTAATCTAAACTTAACTGAACTAACACCTCCCCCTCCCTGGCCCCCAAGAGGAACTCAGTCACCCCACCCCCCCCCAACAAGAGAGGATGAGAGAGGAAGAGGCCCGCTTGAGGAATTTGACACCGAAGAGCTGCCAAGAGCTAGAGCACTCCCGGCCTGCCCCGGCACGCCAAAGCACCGGCGACTCCTCGCTATCCCAGCGCCACTGATGCCTACAGCAACTAAGCAGACAGACTGATCACAACGACCAAGGTCCTCACCAAAAACCCCTGGGTGGGATACGGGACTAGAATGGAGTTCCTCAAGGAACAATTAGCAGGTAAGTCTAATTTTGCTTTCCTTATCGTACCTCCAGGCCAGTCCCGCACCTCTGGGATGTACCTAATGGGAGGGACCTGCAATACCGGCATGCAGCACCGCTGCTCCAAAACAGACATCCCCCGCAGCCTGAACATCCAGACGATAGTGCTTTCTGAAAAGTATGCAGAGAGGACCAGGTCACTGCCCTGCAGATTTACACCAGCGGCACCGAGCTAAACTTGGCCCTAGAAGTCGCCTGAGCCCTTGTGGAATGAGCACGCAGACCCACCGGGACCTGATGTCCCTGCAAGATATACGCTGAAGTGATCGCTTCACGAATCCATCTGGAAATCGAGGCCTTAGCCACTCCCTCACCCCTGCGCAGACCCCCAAAGAGCACAAACAGGCGATCAGACTTGTGGAAACTTGCTGTTGCCTTCAGGTATCGCTTGAGAATCCTTTGCACATCCAAGAGACACAAGCTGAGGCTGGCGGCATCAGACTCCGAGCCCTCCAGGATGGGCAGGGAGACGGGTTGGTTGACGTGAAACGTGGAAACCACCTTAGGCAGGAAGGAAGGCACAGGACGCAACACCACTTTCTCACGCAAGAACGAAAGGTATGGCTCCCTACAAGATAAGCCTTGCAACTCCAAGATCCTATGCGCAGAGCAGATAGCTACCAAGAAAACCGCCTTCAGAGTTAGGTCTTTCAGCACGGCATGGCTCAAGGGCTCGAATAGCGCCCTAGCGAGTGCCAAGAGAACCATATTGAGATCCCACTGTGGCACCATCGCTCTGTGCGGTGGCTGCAAATGAGCTACCGCTCTCAAGAAACGCAAAACGTCCGGGTGAGAACCCAATGGCACCTGTTGCACCTTTCCACGATAACAGGCAATAGCCATCAGTTGCACCCACAATGAGCTGGCCACTAGGCCCTTATCAAAACCATCCTGTATGAAGGCCAAGATCTCCAGGACGGAAGCCGCCATGGGTCACGCCCGCCTCTCCGTGCACCAAGCCTCAAAAACTCGCCATATCCTAATATAGGCAAACGAGGTAGACCTCTTCCGCACCTTCAACAAGGTAGAAATCACTGGGCCCGAATAACCTTTCCTCCTCAACCGCACCCTTTCAAGGGCCAAGCCGTAAGTGAGAACCGATCCACCTGAGGCATAATCACTGGACCCTGCAACAGAAGGTCGGTTCGAGATGGCAGGGGCCATGGCCGATCCTCCAGAAGCCGAACCATGTCTGCATACCATGGATGCTGCGGCCAGTCCGGGACTATCAGAATGACACGCCCCCTCTGAGCCTCGATCAGCTGTACCACTCAGCCGATCAGCGCCCAAGGAGGGAAAACATACAATAGGCCCTCCGCAGGCCATTGCTGTAGAAAAGCATCTAGACTCTCGGACATTCTTTCCTGACTTCTGCTGAAAAACCGTCCCGCCTTGGCGGTCTCAAACGTGGCCATCATGTCCATGACAGGCATTTCCCACCTGCGCACCACCTGCATGAACACCTCCGCCTGGAGGGACCACTCCCCCGGGTCCACGTGCACCTGGCTGAGATGCTGACTCCTGCAATGTGCACCGCCGAGATCGCCTGAAGGCGAGGCTCCGCCCAGGCAAATAGCCACTCTGCCTCCTCTTCTAGAGCCACGCTGCCCATGCCTCCCTGACGGTTGAGGTAGACCACCATTATCACATTGTCCGAAAGGATTCTGACCGCCTTTCCTCGCAGACCCGACTTGAAGGTGCAGAGCGCCCGGTCCACAGCTCGCATCTCTAGCCGGTTGATCGACCACCGCGCCTCCTGTGCGCTCCAGGTCCCCTGGGCGAAGGACCCCTCGCAATAGGCCCCCCAACCCGTTAGACTTGTAAACGGGGGCGCTGGGTGAGAATGTCCACAGTCTTGGCAAAGGCAAATACTATTATGACTTGCAAAGGATTGTAGGGAATGTAGTCCATTCATACCAGAATCAGCCGTTCACAAAATAATGAGTTGTGTTGCTCGAGTGTAAGCAAAGAAAATATATTTTATTTATGGGGTTATTTCTCCCACACAGATTTACTTGGTAACACAAAAGGATACTTGCTTTCAGTATTGTACTTAGGAAAAACAAATCATGATATCAGCAACTGAACGTCTTAAGCAATCAAACAATAAAGACCTTGATGGAAAACAGAAAAGTCTTTCTGAGGGCTCCTGCAAATACCTTTTAGCAGTGCTCCAAAAGCAAAAACAAAACCCAAAAAGTAACCAAAAACTGTTCTTTTTCAAGGATAACTTTCTTGTATTTTCACACACAAACAGTAGTTTCCTTTCAGAGCTCACGTGCAACTGTGCATGGCTTAATTACCAATAATTAACCAGCTGCAAACCCTTTTGCTGGTTCACTTTCTCTACGTGGCTCAAATCCTACCCTAAAGCTTTCTTGTAAACTTTTCTGGGTAGATAAAAGAACAAGTTAGAGTTCCCTTTTTGATGGTTGTTGTATTTGTGAAAGTATTTTACCACAACAGCTTATTCAGAGAGCAATCCATGTATTCATTCTGATCATTTAAAATATCTCCTTCTTCTTCAACTATCATAGAATCAATATCATGGTCTGGCTCAGAGGAATTCCTTAATGTAGCACTCTCAGGACAATATCTGTTTCCCTGCTGTCTCCCAAGTGAAGAGCTAGGGCATAGATCAGTGTTCATACCTGAGCTTCCTTTGTTGTTAGGTTTCCTCTCCAGATATCCTGACAAGTAAGTAATCCAGCTTTTATGTCCAGCCTTCCAATCAAGATCCCTGGACACTGGGTCTCTATTCACATACATTCTTGCACTGGTCTTAGGGCCCCTTCCAAATGCAGCCATCTCCCTCACAGGTGCCGTCCGGGAATTCCTGGCTCTGTAACCCCACTCCTCTGGCTTCCTCCAGTCCAATGGAGTATGCTTGCCTCTGGAATGACTCCCAACACACGTACTGCTATGGGCTCCTTCTTTAGACCTCCAAGATGTTTTCCTCTTCTTCCTTCCACGTTGATGCTGCTGCTTCCTCTCTCTGCCCTTGAGCTCTGAGTTCCTCAACTCCATCTGTCTCTAAAATGCTTGTATGCAAATGCTAGAAGTCTACAAAACAAGATGGGAGAGTTAGAATATATAGCACTAAACGAGAGGTTAGATATGATTGGAATATCAGAGACATGGTGGAAGGAGAACAACCAGTGGGACAATGTGATACCTGGGTACAAACTATATCGTAATGATAGAGCTGATCAAATTGGTGGAGGGGTTGCGCTCTATGTTAGAGAGGGCATTGAGTCAGAAAGGATTAAAGTTTTGCAAGAAACAAAATTTGCTGTAGAATCTCTATGGATTGAAATTCCATGTAAAAAGGGGAAGGCGATGGCAGTGGGGGTGTACTATTGTCCGCCTGGCCAGAATGAACAAATGGATGATGAAATGCTCAAAGAAATCAAGGAAGCTAGCAAAAGTTACAGTGCAGTAATAATAATGGGTGATTTCAATTACCCCGGCATCGACTGGGTCAGTGTCACAACAGGACATGCTAGGGAGATAAAGTTCCTAGATGAAATAAATGACTGCTTCTTGGAGCAGCTGGTTCATGAACCGACCAGAGGGGAAGCAATATTAGACCTAGTCCTTAGTGGAACACCAGATGTAGTGTAAGAGATAAGGGTGTTGGGGCCACTTGGCAATAGTGATCATAGCATGATCACCTTTGATTTAATTAGTGGAGGAGGGATAGTAAGGAAATCCACAGTACTACCCTTTAACTTTCGAAAGGGAGACTATGATAAAATGAGGAAAACAGTTAAGAAAAAAATAAAAGGAGCAGTTGCGAAGGTTAAAGACGTACATCAAGCTTGGGTGTTGTTGAAAAATACTATCTTGGAAGCCCAGACCAGCTGTATTCCACGCTTTAAGAAAACTGGAAGGAAGTCCAAAAAACTGCCAGCATGGTTTAAAGGTGAGGTCAGAGAGGCTGTTGTTGCCAAAAAAGCATCTTTCAGGAAATGGAAAAAGAGCCAAACGATGAAACCTGGAAACAGCACAAGCACTGGCAAGTCAAATGCAAGGCATTGATAAGGCAGGCAAAGAGAGAATTTGAGAAGAAGCTTGCTGCGGAAGCAAAAACGCGAAATAAAGACCTTTTCAAGTACATTCGTAGCAAAAAACCTGTGAGAGAGTCAGTTGGTCCATTAGATGATAAAGGGGTTAAAGGAGCACTAAGAGGCGACAAGGCGATAGCAGAGAGACTGAATGAATTCTTTGCTTCGGTCTTTACTGAGGAAGATGTAGGGATGTTACCCATGACTGAAAAGGGTTCGAGGGGTGATCCGGGAAACTACAGACCGGTGAGCCTGACATCAGTACCGGGAAAAATGGTAGAAACCATCCTAAAGAGTAAAATTACTCAGCATGTAGATAGTCACGACCTAATGGGAGACAGCCAACATGGCTTTAGACAAGGAAGATCTTGTCTTACTAATCTGTTATGTTTTTTTGAAGGAGTGAATAAAACAGGTGGACAAAGGTGAGTCGGTTGATATTTATTTATTTATTTAACAATTCTTTTATACCGCGCTATTACAATCAATGCGGTGTACAATGAACAAGAACATACTACAATGCATACAAGTAACATTGAGTTTACAATGAACAGGGAAATTCAACAGTGGACAACCGGGGGAACTATGTACAGATTAACTTATTGATATATACAGTAATAATAAAACTCATTTGGATGTGTATCTGGACTTTCAGAAAGCCTTTGACAAGGTCCCTCATGAGGGACTTTTGGCAAAACTAAAGAGTCATGGGATAGGAGGCAGTGTACTATTGTGGATCAGGAACTGGTTAAAAGATAGAAAGCAGAGGGTAGGGCTAAATGGCCAATTTTCCCAATGGAGAAAGGTGAATAGTGGTGTACCCCAGGGATCTGTGCTGGGTCCGCTGCTTTTTGACATATTCATAAATGACCTGGAAAGTGGAATAACGAGTGAGGTTATCAAATTTGCAGATGACACAAAACTATTTAAAGTTGTTAAAACCCAGGAGGATTGTGGAAAATTGCAAGAGGATCTTGATAAATTGGAAGACTGGGCATCAAAATGGCAGATGAAATTTAATGTGGAGAAGTGCAAGGTTATGCACCTAGGGAAGAACAACCCAAACTATGGTTACACGATGCAAGGTTCCACATTAGGAACCACCACCCAGGAAAAAGATTTAGGCGTCATTGTGGATACCATGTTAAAACCCTCGGCCCAGTGTGCAGCGGCGGCCAAGAGAGCAAATAGAATGCTAGGTATGATAAGGAAAGGAATGGAAAATAAAACAAAAGATATTATAATGCCTCTATATCGTTCCATGGTGAGACCGCACCTTGAATATTGTGTGCAATTCTGGTCGCCGTATCTTAAAAAGGATATAGCGATTTTAGAAAAGGTTCAGAGAAGAGCCACCAAAATGGTAAAGGGGATGGAAGGCTACTCCTATGAAGAAAGGCTAAAAAGGTTGGGGCTCTTTAACCTGGAAAAGAGACGGCTGAGGGGAGATATGATAGAAGTCTATAAATTAATGAACGGAGTGGAACGGGTAAACGTAGATCGATTGTTTACCTTATCAGAATATAGAAAGACTAAGGGACATGCAATGAAGCTACAGGGTAAACTATTTAAGACTAATAAAAGAAAATATTTTTTCACTCAACGTGTAATCAAACTCTGGAATTTGTTACCGGAGGATGTAGTAAAGGCTGTTAGTGTAGCTGGGTTTAAAAAAGGTTTGGACAAGTTCCTGGAGGAAAGGTCCATAAACCATTATTAAGAAGGGACCCAGGATATCAATGCTTGAACCAATACAAGCATTGTGGAACCTGTGTCCCTTGGGGAAACTGCTAGGTACGTATGACCTAGATTGGCCACTGTTGGAAACAGAATACTGGGCTTGATGGACCTTGGTCTGACCCAGTATGGCATATCTTATGTTCTTATGTTCTGTGTAGAATCTGTTTTACTTTTAACTTGTTTAGAGGGATACTCCACCCTAGCACAGCTCAGCTGTGCTGAATCAAGGCCTGCCCTTGGAGATGAGTGATTGGGGATTACCTCATAGCTCTCCTGATTGAACACACGTTTCCCCACTTCAGCTCTTCTAGAGGCTGTTTGAAACCTGGTGCATTCTGGGACTGGTAGTCTTTTACGAAAACATTCTGTTTTAGTATTTCTACCAGCTAAGACAGGTTGCTTGTTCAGAGCCAATTCACCTCTATTACAGCTCCTTCCTGAACTATGATAAGCTTCCTTATCACAGACTGGCATCCGTGATCACCGGGATCCACTGCAGCACCTCGAGGGGTATGCCCGCTGCCAACTTCTATGGACAGTGCCACCACTGGAGCGCCCTCCTGACCCCCCGTGGGCAAGGGAGTCTCCGGGACAGGCAGTCCGTCTGATGCGACCACTGCCAGAGCAGGGCCCTCTGCAGAGGCCGCATATATGTTCTTGCCCACGGCACAACCTCCAGGGTAGCCACCATGGTCCCTAACACCTGCAGATACTGACAAGCCGTCGGCTCTGCCAGGCTCAGAAAATGATGCAGCAGCCAACGCAGTCCTCTGCTTCGGCAGAAAGACCCGACCCTGATGAGTGTCAAACCTTGCTGCCAAATATTGCAACGGGACCAAATGGCTCTTTGCCACGTTGACCACCCAGCCGAGGTCTTCGAGCACACTCACCACCCGCGAGGTTGCTAACACACTCTCAGCTTTGGACTTCGCCCGAATGAGCCAGTCACCGAGGTAAGGGTGTACGAGCAACCCCTCCTTGCGGAGTGCAGCGGCCACCACCACTATGACCCTGGTGAAGGTGCGGGGGCCGTCGCCAGGCTGAATGGCAAAGCCTGAAACTGGAAATGGCCCATTGGTGCCACAAAACACAGGAACCACTGGTGCTCTGACCTCATGGAAATATGAAGATATGCCTCAGTGAGATCGAGGGACGTGAGAAACTCCCCCTTTCTCACCGCAACCATCACCGACCACAAGGTTTCCATCCAGAAATACAGAACCCGTAGACAACAGTTCACTTGCTTGAGATCCAGAATCAGGCGAACGGGCCCGTCCTTTTTGGGGACCACAAAATAAATGGAGTATCGACCGCAGCCACACTGCTCCCGGGGAACAGGGACCACCGCCCCGAGCCGAAGCAGCTGCAACAGGGTATCCCGTACGGCTGCTGCCTTGCCGGGAGCTTTGCAGAGGGATCGGATGAAGGACTCGCTCACCGGTCAAGCAAACTTGAGGGCATAGCCTTCGCGGATAATTTCCAGGACGCACTGGTCGGATGTTATCTGAACCCAAGCAGAATAGAACTCCTGCAGCCGACCCCCCACGGGCTGCACCTCTGCCTCGGCCCCCTTTGCGTCATTGGGGCTTCTTGAACCCCGAGGCGGAGGCGGCAGAGAAACCCCTGCAGGCCCCTCAGAAACCACAGAATCCCTGCCCCCGAGCGGGAAACCTACCCCTCTGGAAGGAACCCAGGCGGGATGTATGAAACACCGAAAGTCACGGGCCTGGCCCTGAGATGGCGCCGAACTATGACCCTGCTTTTGCTTATCCTCCAGCAAACACCCACCTTTAGATTCTCCCAGATCCTTCACCAACTTTTCCAGGTCCTCCCCGAAGAGAAGCTTCCCCTTAAAGGGGAGCTTACTCAGCCGAGACTTGGAAGAGCTATCTGCTGCCCAATTACGCAGCCAGAGATAGCGACAGGCCACCACCACTGACACCATGTTTCTGGCGAGCCCACGAATAAGATCACAGTGAACATCGGTGAGGTAGGTGGCCCCGGACTCCAGCTTGGCCACCCCCCCAACGTGGAGTCCTCTGCCTGCTGCAGACGCTGCAATTAACACAGACAGGCCCTTGCCACCCAGGCCCCGCAGATTGAGGCCTGCAAGGCTAGGGCATTGACATCAAACACCTGCTTCAACAAGGTGTCAAGCTTTCTGTCCTGACCATCCTTCAGGGCCGCGACTCCTTCAACTGGGATGGTGGTCTTCTTTGTCACCACTGCCACTGCGGCATCCACTCGCGGGGACTGGAACACCTCGCACTCCTGATCCGCCAGGTGATAGAGTCGTGACATTGTCCTGGCCCCCTTAAGACCGCCTCTGGCAAGTCCCACTCATCTTGAATCATCTACTTGACCACCCGGTGCACCGGAAAGACAGACAGACTTCCACACCGCATGTATTAATGGGTCCTCCAGGGCATCCTCATCCACCACCGGGCAGGCGGGCAAATTGAGGAACTTAAGAGACTCTGCGATCAGGGCAGGCAACTCATGCCGAAACACCTGGACAATCCAAGCCTGATCTTCCGGCTCCGGGAGCTCTCCATCCTCGAGCTCGTCGCCATCTAAGTCTGGCTCAACCTCCAGCTCGTCCCCCTCCGGACCCTCGGACCCAGGAGATGACCGGCCACATCTCTGAAGGCCTGGCTTTCTTAACAGGCATCACATCAGGAGCTTCTCCCCTCCCCGCGGAGCCTCTTTCCACACCAACCCCCACTGGGGAGGGGTCCCCCCCGCTGCACCCTGCTGGTGCAAGAAGAAAGCCTGGTGCAACAGGAGCTCAAACTCTGGGGGAGAATCCCCCCAGAGCCCCGCGACACCCAGCCTTTGGGATGTTGAGGGCCAGGGAACTGCCCCCAGCGGAGAGGAAGGGGGCTCCAACAAGGTCTGAGCCTTCTGGACCAGCATAGACGCAGACTCTTGCGCCTTGTCCTGCATCGCCTGTTCCATGCTAGTAGTCTCTGACGCACAGCTACAGCACACACTTTGTCTGATATGGACCCTCGCCGGGTTCCACAGACCAGGCACTGTGGACGCGACGGCATGGGAGACCGCCCGCTACCCTCCAATCATCGACAGGGAAGGCCTGAGGCCCCCTATCCAACAGGCCGTGCAAAAGGAAATCCTGTCAGTGTTTATCTGCGTTAAGGGGTTTTTCCCCGCTAACCAAGGAAACCAAAGGCACAGGGGGGCATGAAGAAGCCCCCAACAGGAGCTGTCATACACCCCCAGCAGCAGAGTGGGCCACTCCCAGCGTCACAGAAAGCATGGGAAAAGCAAAGCAGTCCTGCTGTCCCACACCTCAGCCGCCAAAAACCACGAGGCACTAGGCCCAAACACCGGCAAAGCCTCTTCACGCCGAAGCTCACAGCACCACAGGAGACGATCTACTTGAAAGCACACTGGAAGGAAGAAGGGCCTTCTATGACTGCACCGGACCTCACCGCTCTCACTGCCAGTCAGTCCTCTGCACTTCCGCTGGCCTGACTGCCCTCCTCGCACTCAGCCTGTATGCATCTTCGGCATCGGGGAAGAAGCAGGAGCACTTACAACCCGCAGCACAGATGGCGCATCACCCACTCGCGGGATCGGGAGCCGTCCTCCAGCCCCGGATCCCTAGCAGATGCCTGAACACTCCTCCTAACCCAGCGAGGGCGGGGGGGTCCTCCTCAGCACAAGCCCTGCTCCTCAAGGCTGGAGCCTGCAGTATCTTCCCTGCTGCTTCTTTTTTTTTTTTTTTTTTAACTAAGAAATGAAATTTAAAGAAAGCTAACCAAAATAAACCCTAACCAAACAGACTCCTTATTTGCTCCTTCAGTGAGCCCAGCACCGTGGTTCACTACCTCCAGCTGCTTGGAGACTGAGCATACTGGGAGCTGGTGGGTGGTGCCAGCCATACTAGTGACTTAAAGTTTGGACATGCTCAGTCTCCAAGCTGCTGGAGGAAGTGCACTACCCAGAGGTGCGAGACTGGACTGGAGGGAAAATAAGGAACCGTCCTTTATATTAATATGTCCAGCTCAGCCTCCTCTGAGGTTCCTGAGCACCAAACAACCCTTCTGACCAAGTGTTGAGATAAGCCATTGGCCATCTTGCAGTGTTTTCTCCCATGCACTGCCTCCGCAATGCTGTGAATGCCACTGAACTGCCTCATGGTAATTGCTAGTCTTCAGTAACATAGGCTGCAGCACTGGTATTTCTAATATCTTAGGACATGGGATGTCTTAACCTGTCTCCCTCCTTACCAGGGTACCCTGAACCATAAGTGGGTCTGTCTGATGTCCTGAGAACATCACTCCCCAAGTGTCATCTTCCTATTTGTATGACCTCAGGCAAAACAGCATTTTTTTATGGCTCAGAGTAGCAACCATCTCATTTTTGACTCCCAGGCACCATGTAGAATCAGTAATCTTGGACACTAGGCCTTCCCAAATTGCAGAAGAGCACCTCTGGTGCTCACCTTCCAATCTCATGTACCTCTGGCAGTATGTGACATTGCATACTACTCGGTGATAACTCTGCAGCCTGAATTGGTGATGGGCCCATCTTTCACTATTATAATTGAGCCCATCTCTAGAATCTTTATCTTTATTTGTTTCTTTATATACCGCCCACATCATGGGTACCAGAGCGGTTTACAATAGGCAAAAACAGGGGTTAGATCAAGGTCACTGCAGAAAAAAAGAGGGATAGAAGAAACAGAACTCCACTGGTATAATAGGAAAAGGAGAGAAGTAAAGAGAATGCAAAAAAGTAGGCTGAGAGAAGAAAAAAACAGATAGAACCGACAGACAGACAGACAAACCGGAGCAGACAAGACACAATGAAGGGGCTTAAGGAGGGGCTGTGGGGATGGAGGGAGGGGGTGGGAGGTCATAGGCTGCACAGAAGAGGTGGGCTTTTAATCCGGTTTTGAATTTGGTAAATGATAGCTCAAGGCAGAGGGCGAAGAGGGGGGGGAAGAGTGAGTTCCAGAGCCTGGGGCCAAGGAAGAAGGCGGCGGATGAACGGGTGGAATCAAGACGGGCAGAAGCGGGAGAAGGGAGAAACATGCGGTTGGCATGGATGGAACGGAGGGAACGTTGGGGGACATGAAGATGAACTAAGTCGGAGAGATAGTGGGGAACACCGGTGTATAAGGCCCTATGAACAAAGGTGAGGACTTTGAATTGAATTTGATAGAGAATGGGAAGCCAGTGGAGACCAATAAGAAGGGGAGTGATGTGGTCGTAACAGGAAGCATGCGTGATAAGCCACGCTGCAGTGTTTTGGATGAGCTGCAGCCTCCGTACTTGATATTGGGGAAGTCCGGCAAAACAGATGTTACAATAGTCTAAGCGAGAAAGAATGAGAGAAAGGAGCAAGGTGGTCAATGAGGAGACAAGGAGGAAAGGATGGATGGCACGCAGCTGTCAGAGAGAAGGAGCGTTGAACTACAGAAGAAATATATTCGTGAAAGGACAGAGTCAAATCCAGGATAACCCCTAGGTAGCACAGAGAGGGGACAACAGGGATGGGAGAGGAAGAGGGGAAATAGAGGGAATGGGCCCACTGAGAGTGAACCAAATGGCCAGAGTTTTGAAGGGATTGATATGAAGAAAATTGGTCGACATCCAGGAGGTAATGGAGGAAATACAGGAGTTGAGTGGGGAGAGATCAGGTGAGAGTGGGTTGGTGTGGTAAAGGAGGAGGATATCGTCAGCATAGTAATATGCAGAAACACCAAATTGCTGCACCAAGAGAGTGAGGGGGCGAGGAAAACATTAAACAGATGAGGGGCCACAACAGAACCCTGAGGGACACCACAGGTGAGTGGGTGAGTAGGAGAGGAAGAGGAACCGGAGATAACAGAAAAGTCACGAAAGAGCGGAACCAGTGGAGAACAGAGCCCACGATCCCAGAGTCGCGGAGATGAGAGAGTAAAGCGTGGCGGTCGACAAGATCAAAAGCAGAGGACAGGTCGAGGGAAACAGCAATAGAGACATGACCATGTGCAGAGTGAAGTTCATTCATAACAGAAAGGAGGATAGATTCTGTGCTGTGCCCAGGACGGAAACCAGACTGACGAGGGTGAAGGGAAAGGGTGGCATCGAGGTGAGAGGAAAGCTGAAAGAAGACCAGTTTTTCCAAAAGCTTAGAAAGAAACGGGAGGTTGGAAATAGGACGCTAGTTTGCAGGAACAGAGGGATCAAGGTGGGTTTTTTAAGGATAGGCCTGATTAAAGCGTGTTTCCAGAGGGATGGGAAAGAACCGGTGAGGAGACTCGAGTTGAACATGGAGAGGGTAAGGGGAACAAGGGCCAAAGAAGAATCAGAGAGCCAAGTAGAGGGGATGGGATCGGAAGGGCAGGTTGTCTTACGAGTGGAATCCAGCTGCAAGATCCTCTGCTCCCTGTCCTGGGCTCAGGAAGCCATGCCTGGTTCAAGGTCAGAATAGGAATGGGCATCTTTATCTTTATTCAGTTTTTAATATACCGCTCAACACACAAGCATCTGAGCAGTTTACAATACAATAAAATGCTGCTTGGAAAGGAAAACAGAACACCATTGTTTAGACAGAAGAGAGATAGAGAGAGGAACACACAGAGGAGAATGGGGAAAGGGAGGGAACAGGGCATCACTGCAGGGGAGAGGTGGCAGGGGGGGAGATCAAAGGCGGTACAGGTGAGTTTTTTACATTGATTTGAAACTGGTAAAGGAGGGTTCCATACGGAGATTCAGAGGGAGGGAGTTCCAGAGTTTAGGGCCAAGAAAAAAAGAAGACAGATTTACGGGTGGACTCCAGATGTGCTCGAGACAGGGATGGGAGGAACATACAATTAGTGTGTATCGTCCTAAGTGAGCATTGGAGGGGCGTGGAGGTGGACGAGATTAGAGAGGTATTGCGGGGTCCCAGTGTAGATTGATTTGTGAACAAAAGTGAGGATCTTGTACTGTATTTGGAAGGCAACAGGGAGCCAGTGAAGATGGATGAGCAGGGGTATAATATGGTCCGAGCGAGAGGCATGCGTGATAATACGAGCTACTGTGTTCTGTACAAGTTGTAACCTACGTAACTGATACTGAGGAAGACCTGCGAGGGCAATATTACAATAGTCTAGCCGGGTCATGACGAGGGAGAGGAGCAGTGTAGTTAGGGAGGAAGTGGGAAGAAAGGGGAGGACGGCACGTATCTGTCTCAGGGAACAAAAGGAACAATGGATAATAGACGAAATGTGGTCAAGAAAGGTCAGTGCAGAATCCAGAGTAACACAGAGGTAACATAAGGTGGAGACCAGAGGAATTGGGGAAGAAGAAAACATCGGGGCTAGAGATGGGGAGGGTCTGCTGAACGTGAACCAGATAGCCATGGTTTTAGTGAGACGGATGTGAAGAAAGTTAGAGAACATCCATGAGTCAATATATGAGAGACAGGTGTTGAGGGGAGTAACATCGGGTGCAGAGAGATTGGTATGGTGAAGAAGAATGATATCATCTGCGTAGTAGTATGCAGAGATGCTATGCTGTTGAATCAGAAGGGTTAAGGGAGCCAGGAAGATGTTGAAAAGAAGGGGGGCTAGGACAGAACCTTGAGGGACACTGCAGGATAGTGGCATGACCGGTGAAGAGGCTAAACCAGAGAGAACAGAAAAGGACCTAGAGGTAAGGAAGGAGCGGAACCAACGAAGGACGGTGCCACAAATCCCAGCATCACGAAGACAGGTGAGTAGAGCGCAATGATCTACCAGATTGAAGGCAGAAGACAGGTCAAGTGAAACAGCTATGGAAATGGAGCTGTGGTCATGTGAAGTGTGAGGTTTGTTCAAGAAGGAGAGAAAATAGTTTCTGTGCTATGGCCTGGCCGGAAACTGATTAGCAGGGGTGAACTGCAAGGGTGGTATTGAGGTGGGACGATAACTGGGCAAAGACTCATTTTCCAGAAGATTGTGAAAGGGAAGATTATAAATGGAACGCCAGTGTGCAAGGACGAAGGGTCCATGGAAGCTTTCTTAAGAATTGGCTGAATCAGGGCGTGTTTCAAAGGGGAAGGAAAGGAGCCAGGTGTTGAACATATTCAATATGAGAGGAGAAAAGACTAAGGAGGGTTCAACCAGCCAGTGGGAGGGAATAGGATCAGACTGGCAGGTAGTCTTGCGGGAGATGGCAAGGGCCTTTGTTAGTTCAGCGGAAGTTATGGGCCAGAAGACTAGAGATGCAAAAGAGGGGGGCCATCCACAACAGATGTGCGAGTAGGTGGAGGGGAATCAAAGGTAGTAGTGGAGAGAGGAGGGAGACAAGTAGGAAAAGTTAAGCGTAGCGCTTGAACTTTGTCGTTGAAATAGGTGGCTAAGAGAGCAGAATCAGGCTAAGTGGAGGGGGGGGGGGGATGGACAAAGGTTGCAGAGGAGTGGGGGGTGCCAAAAGTGTACGTAGGACAGAATAGAGCTGGAGAGAGGAGTTGGAAGATGAGGAGATAAGTTCACAGGAATAGGATTATTTAGCAGAATGGAGAAGGCGGCGGTAATGATGACGGTAATGGAAATGGGCTAGAGAGTCTGGTGAAGGATGTTTGCGCCAGAGGCGCTCAGCATGGCGGAGGTAGGACCAGTGAAGGAGGAAACCAGAATGATACTAGGGATAGTGGTGGGACCGACAAGCTTGAGAGACAGGCTAAAAGGAAGCGGGCTTGTTACGGGCAGAAAGTAAAGTGGCATTCCAGGTCTGAACTTGGAGATCTGCAGGGAGAGTGGAAAAAAACTCAGCTGTGGAGGGAGGAAACTGCTGATGAGTTTCAAGTTTAATGCGATGTGCCAGCATGGGGAAACTGGCAGGGTTTCCAGAGGAGGTGGAAAGGGGGAAAGAGACGGGCGAAAAAAATAAAAAAGGCAGAAGTGGTCAGACCAGGGAACTCAAAATGTCAAGAGAACAAAGGGAGCAAAGGAGGAGCCTGGGGGAGTGATAACCAGATTGAGAGTGTGACCAGTGGAATGGGTTGGGAAGTGGAATGTTGCAAGGACAGGTCGACGAGGAGAGTGTGGAAGGTGACATCCTGAGGCTTGGAAGGGCAGTCTAGATGCATGTTAAAGTCTCCTAAGATCATAACGCGGGGATATAGGAGGGAAGCCTCGGAGAGGGTGAGGAGAAGCGAATCCCAGAGATATGGTTGCAATGAGGGAGGAGGGGAATAGATAAGAAGGAAATAAACAGGAGGTGAGGAGGCGAGACAAAGTAAGAGAGATTCAGGGTAATGTAGCACAGGAGAGGATAATTCCTGCCTAAGAAGAGTAGAATGGAACAGAATTGCTACCTCACCACCACTCCGGCCACGGCGGGGAGTAGAAAGGGCAGAATATCCTGGGGGAAGCCAACGGTTGAGGAGAGGTTCCTCACCGTCCCGGAGCAAAGTCTCAGTAAGGAATAGGAAGTCAAGGGAGTACTGCAACACAAGATGGTGGATGGGGATGGACTTTGAGCGTAATGAATGGCAGTTTAATAGTGCTAAGTGCATGAGGGGGAATAAGGGGAGAGGAGCATGACCTACATGAGGGGCAGTTGCAAAGGGCTGACAGGGTATAAGGATAGCGGTATTCCTTGCGAGAGGTCCTGGCAAAACCAGGGTAGGGGGAGCTGGGCACCAGACCCAGTGAGCTGGGATAGTGAGTATGAGCAGGAAGCACAAGATGGCAGGGAGCAAACAGGTGGAGACTCACATAGAGCAGCATCCTAGATGGGGGAAGGAATACAGGCACCAGGGGAGGGATAGCAGTTAAAAGGGAGCTTGAGGAGATGCCTTCAAGCTCACCACTGGATTTGCCCCAAGGAGTTCATGTTTCTAAAGCACCCCCCCCCCCCTTGCCCTGGACCTCTGGAACACAGAGGGCTCAATGATTCCTCAGTCTAGGGTGTGCTAATGCCACAATCCTAGACAAAAAATCTCTAAATGTCCGAAGGCAGATAGCCATCATGCCAGGCACATGCTTGAGAGGAGGATACAGCAAGCCCCATTTATAGTCAGTAGGGTCATGGCCCCAAACTCAAGCCACCAAGAAGATGGAGGAGAACCAAAGCACAACCAGATCGACTAGAGTATATGTCAAAACAGCGAGAGTACAATGAATTAATCCTTAACCGGAAGAGGCAACACAACACTAACATCATCATGAAATCTCTAAACCATCCTAGAGAACTCTTCTCCATAGTCAAAGATCTATCAAGAGCTCCCCCAACACCAAAACACAGATGCTTTAACTCCAGAGACCTTTGCATCTTATCTCCGGAACAAACTATACTGCCCACAAGCCTCAACAAGTCAACCTATCACGTCTCCATCTGATCCAAACCAACCAAACATATGGACATCTTTTTACTATGTCTTTGAAGACCTCTGCACCAATCTCCTGAAATCCTTGAACACATCCACGTCCCCCCTAGATCCATGCCCAACCCTTTGGATAAAAGTAATGGCTCAAGAATTAGCTCCTTCACTCTGCAAAATAAACGTATCCCTCTCACAAGGGATCCTGCCATCGCCACTGAAAATCTCTTCCATAAGACCACTACTGAAGAGCAACACCTTGGACCCATATCCAGCATACCGCTCTTATCCAAATTAATTGAAAAGACGGTCCAACGCCAGCTACTTTCCCTCTTGACCCGCAATAACATGTGTTCCGAGAGTGTCACAGGGTAGAAACTTTATTAACATCCCTTCTGAACACTGTACTCATGAGAATCGAAGATATCAGGAAAGGCTGTATCCTTATTTTCATAGGCATAACATCTGCCTTTGATTCTATAATCCACTCCACACTGCTAAAAAGACTAAGAAAAGTAGGAGTAAGTGACACGCCGCTGGCTAGGTTTCATTCTTACTTAGCTGATAGAACATCACGAGTCAAGATAAAATCCAATACATCAAGACCTTTCCCTCTAAAACAAGATCTTCCACAAGGCTCTGCACTCTCGACTCTCCTCTTCAACCTGTACATACAGCCAGTATGCAAAATATTACAGCAACATAGCACCCACTACCACCTATACGCAGACGATTTAATGATATACTCCACCCTAGACATGAAGAATCCAGACTAACCTGCCATCTCAGCCTGCATGACAGCAACCACCAAATGGTTATCACAACACAATCTAGAAATTAACTACAAGAAATCAGAGGCCCTCATAATCACGAGAGAGAGCACATTTAACCCACCTGACACCTTACCAATAGGAAACAGATCAATCCCAGTAAGGATCGAGGTAAAATACTTAGGAGTATACCTTGACCAGAGACTCACTTTCCAAGCCCACATCAGCAAAACAACTGCAAAAGTATATTACAAAATGAAGTTCCTGCAAAACCTTCAACCTTTACTGGAGCACAACCACTTTCGATCTGTATATCAGGTGCTAATTACACCGCACCTCGACTATTGCAATCTAATCCTACATAGTTTACCCACATACTCGATCCATGCCTTACAACTGGCACAAAACGCAGCAGCACACCTAATCAACAGAACTAACAAACACGCCCACATCACCCCCATACTTGAATCTCTCCATTGGTTTCCCATAAGCTAACGTATAAAATATAAGGCAATAATGATGGCATTCAAAATTCTGCACAACCAATCTGCCAGCTCTTGGAAAATCTAATTAGAAGAATCCCAGACAACAGATCACGTAGGACACAGCAGCAAAACTCCCTTGCAACCTCGATGATATCTAAGGGCACCTCCCAGAATGCACTACATAGAGTGTTCAAACTACTTACCATCCCTATGGAACTCCCTTCCACACCAGCTCAGAGCAACCAATGACATTGCAGACTTCAGGAAATACTTAAACACACATCTGTTTTCTCAGCACTTCACTACCATACAACTCAAATAACTGCACTGGCTATTGCAGCATAGAGACAATTGTAAAATCCTAAGCCCCTGTCCAGCTTAACCTCCAGTGTAAATAGTTAAAATGTTATTGGTTATTTGTATACACTGTTGATAATGGACATTGTAAATAGTTCTGGAAAGTTCTATGTAAGCAAAGTTAAGTTCTCTGTAAACCGCCTTGAGAATCTGAAAAATGTTAATTAAATAAATAAATAGTTGACAAATCAACGAAGTTTGCCTTGATGCTGTGCTGAGTCTAACGGAGCACTTTGATTAGTGCTAAAATGGCTAAGGTGCTCTCCTTTTTTTCACAAAAGTCAAGGAGCTCAACCTCAGTTTACGAGGGCCGCTCGCTTTTCGCTATAGCCAATTGTCCTTTAGTATTACCTTAGGCCCCTAACCAGTGCTGACTCCACCGAATGCTGGCTTTTACATAGCACTACCCTTTCCCTTGAAGCACTGTTATCGAGGGAGCCAGTATTGATAAATGCTATCATTCTCCTTGGCACCATTAACAGCAGTTAGTGTTTGCCCTTCACCTCTGTGTTGCTTGGCAATGCTTCAGTGCATATAACAAGAAATATTAGCTTTGACTTCTGCATATATCGCCTGCATGCATGCCAGTTTTCCTTTTGATGCAGACTGCATCAATGTGTGTGTCCTGCCTCCAGGTACTTCACTAATGAGCACTGGCCCTTTTATTTAGTGCACCTTGGCTTGATGGGTGCTATCATTTGCTCAGTGCGATCTGCATCAACAAGCGCTACCCTTTGTCCAGGACAGCTTGCCTCTATGGCCACTGATCTTTCTCAGCATTGCTGAGTATTCCCTTATTCAATATGGCCTCAACCCAGTCCTCGGGTCAAACCTAGCCAGTCAGGTTTTCAGAATAACCACAATGAATATGCATGAGAGAGATTTGTATACAAAGGAGGCAGTGCATGCAAATCTCTCTCGTGCATATTCATTGTGGTTATCCTAAAAACCTGACTGGCTAGTTGTATCCCAAAAACCTTTGTTCAGCTTAGTTCATGCTTATATGCAATACTCTATGCTCAGTATAGTGGAAGAGTAGCCTAATGATTACAGCACTGGCTTGGTAACCAATAGACCAGGGTTCAATTTCCACTACCACTCCTTATGGCCTTGTGCAAGTCATTTAACCTGCCACTGCCTCGGAAGAAATGCCTGGCAATCTATTTCCGGTCACATTGCCACGAAAACCCAGGAGCTGCTGGGTCACCAGGAGTCAGCATTGACTTGAAGGCACACATTACATTGCATGCTCATTATAGCCTGAATAAAAACCAAGCCTTGATGCAGAAGCTTGCCTCGTCTCCATAAATGAAAAAGCACCAATCCTACCATGGCCTGCCTTAGCAACTAAGACAAAATTATACTTACCTGTTAATTGTTGTTCCTTGATGAACTCCAGTCCAGTCCCGAACCTCTGGGTAAATCACCTCTTCCAGCAGCTTGGAGACTGAGCATGTCATCTTTTGATGACAGCAGTACTAGCGAGCACTGCCCCTTCTGACCAGTACCTATTGACAAAGCAGACTCACAGGAGCAACAAATAAGTAGTTAACCAGAACAGTACCTAACACTCTAACTAAATACAGAAATAATAGCACCTCCTGCCCCGGAGAAGGGAATCCTCCTACCCCCCCCCCCCTTGAGTGAGAGAACTTACCATGCCCAAACCGGGCCCTGAACTCAAGCACTGCACGAGAGAAACCATCCTGAAACCCGCCGCAGACCAATTTCCTGAGAAGTGCGAAACGGGTGGGATGCGGAACTGGACTGGAGTTCCTCAAACAACAACAATTAGCAGGTAAGTCTAATTTTGTCTTACTTATCGTCCCTCCAGTCCAGTCCTGAACCTCTGGGATGTAACAGAGTAGTTAAGCATAATGGCAGGGACCTGCTGCACCAGCTCGGAGCATTGCCAAACCTAAACAAGTATCCTCCGCAGACTGAACGTCCAGACGGTAATGCTTCACGAAGGTATGCAACGACGACCAGGTGGCTGCCTTACAAATCTCCACTGGTGGAACCAAACTGTATTCCGCCCAAGAAGTGGCTTGCGCTCTGGTAGAATGCGCCCGTAACTCCGCCAGCACCGGTCTACCCTTGAGGAGATACGCCAATGAGATTGCTTCCCTGATACATCGACAAATAGTCGTCTTAGCCGCCTCTTCCCCCTTGAGGGGACCACCAAACAGCACAAAGAGACGATCTGATCTACAGAACTCTCTAGTACCCTTCAAATAACGATGGAACACCCGCCGCACGTCCAAGAACTGCAGCGGAAGGTGAGCACCCGTCTCCCCCCACTGCAGACAACGGCAGGCATCCCCGCCTGATTCATATGAAAAGCCGAAACCACTTTAGGCAAGAAAGAAGGAACCGGGCGTAGTACCACCTTCTCTTTCGAAAAAGTAAGGAACGGCTCCCAGCATGACAAAGCTTGAAGCTCAGAAATCCGGTATGCCAAGCAAATAGCCACCAGGAATACTATCTTAAGGGTCAAGTCCTTAATAGAAGTCTGAGCCAAAGGCTCAAATGGCTCCCCACACAGCGCTAACAGCTCCAGATTGAGATCCCATGGCGAAACCAGTACCCTGCGCGGAGGACAGAAACAAAGAACCGTCCTCAAGAATCGTGCCACATCCGGGTGGACGCCCAACCCTATTCCTTGGATCTTCCCGCGATAACAGGTGATCACCGCCAGCTGAACCCTCAAGGAACTAGCGGCCAAACCTTTGTCGAAACCAGTCTGCAAGAACTCCAAAATCATGGGCACAGAGGCAAAAGCTGGCCTTACCTGCCTGCTGGCACACCACACCTCGAGAAGGCGCCAGACCCTAATGTAGGCCAATGAAGTCGACCTCCTCCTTGCTTTTAACAATGTCGCAATCACCAGCCCCGAATAGCCTTTGCGCCTCAGCCGCGCCCTTTCAAGAGCCAGGTCGTAAGCAAGAATCGATCCACCTGAGGCATTAGCCCTGGCCCTTATGACAAGCGATCCTCTCGCACCAGGAGACACCACGGCCGATCCACGAGATTCCTTACTAGATCCTCGTACCTCCTTGCACCTAGTGCACACGTAAGACCTCTCACCAACTGGGAGAAAATCATACATGTGACACTCAATGCAAAAGACTGGAAAGCCCCCATCCCGCTGCTGGACTGCTGTCTTCATCTTAGTTTTAAGTTTGTGTCTAGATCTTTAAGTTCTTACTTACTAGGGGTTGCTATGGGTATTTATAGCAATAAAACTGTACCTAATACGTTTACTATACCTTGTTCACCTGAAGCTTAATTAATCTCAGGTCCTTAGTGTATGACTGATTTGGGTAATGAGCTTCATCTGAAAGCACCTCCTGTCTTTTAAGATGTGTAAGTACCTATAAAGCTATGATTATCCCAGGGGAGGGTGGGTGTGGGGAGGGAGGGAGGGAAATAACACTTATTAAAAGAGGGCTGCTACACAGTACCCTGTCTTGTGCTGCTGAGGTAAGCTAAATTCTGATTTGATTTAAATTATAGCTCTTAGCTGCTGCTAGGCTCTAACTTCTGAAATTTAAACTACAAGCTCTCTGCTGGGTACTAAATTTAACCAGAAAGCTCTCTTCTGTGTTTTAAATTCAAACTTTAATTGCTGCTACTAGGCCCTAACTGAAGCCAACTTAGCCGACGTATCATCCTTGCGCAGGACAGAAAACGCCACAAAAAGATGGTCGGACTTAAGAAAAGAATTTGTAACCTCCAGGTACTGGAGAAACACCCTCAGGACATCCACAAGGCAATGTAAGTCAAGGGGGAAGTGCAGCATAAACTTCATTAGCTGTGGTTGGTGAACTGCTGTGCCTTTTTTTTTTTTTTGGTGGGGTGAGATTAAATTTCCCTCCCGAAGTCTTGCTGGGTACCTTCACATGGTAACCTCGTTGTATAAAATCTATACTGATTTCCAGCAAGGTGACATTACATTTTAAGTATTGTAGGAACAAAAAAGAAAAAGTAGATACTGGCCACACATCCCCCAGGATAAAAAGGTACCCATGTGTAGCTTACAAACTAGGGCCAATGATGGTGGTTGCAATTGTTAACTACATCTGCAGTGTTTGCACTACCATGCCACAGATCAAGGCCATGGTGAGCATGTTCATGGACTCACTGTGGCAGGAGATAAACCACAGAAATTAATGAAAAAGTTAAGAGGATTCGCTATGGTAAGTGGACTTCTGCAGATAAGGAGGAGATAAGGCAAAATTAGACCTTACCTGCTAATTGTCTTTCCTTGAGTTCCTTCCAGGCCAATCCAGTAACCAATGGGTTGTCAGCCCCCTCCAGCAGCCAAGGACTGAGCATGACAGAGTCGAGTCTTGCTGGTGCTGTATAACAGCCCCCCCTACAGCATCCAGACTCCAGTCTACATCTGACAAAGCAGCTAAAGCTATACATTATGAAACGATTAACCTTATATATAAAAAACACCTAAATTACCTCCCCCCCACCCCCCGAGAGCACTAGTTCCCCAGAGAGACAGCAAACAATGAATGGGGAGCACTCTCCCCTCTCAATATTTTCTTTATTATTTTTGTTTTTAATTTCAGTTTACTGCGATCAGACACTGACATGAAGAGCAGGGCCCCATGGAGCCGAAGTCTAGCCCCCAGAAACATGTCTTAATTGAAAACTTCCCCTAGTCCAGAAGTGCAGCATCCCAAGAATAACCAGGCAGTCCCTGGACTGGCCTGGAGGGAACTAAAGGAAAAAAGACAATTGGCAGGTAAAGTCTAATCTCACCTTCCTTATCGTCCCTCCAGGGCAGTCCAGTAACCAATGGGACATACCAGCGCAGTGCTTAAACATGGGCGAGACCCGCAAGTCCAGCTTGAAGCACCAAGCTTCCACCGTCTCCTGCCATCTGCACATCCAGACGATAATGCCTCGAGAAAGTGTGAAGGGATGACCAAGTCACCACCCTTCAAATGTCCACCGAAGGAATGAGCCCGCACTCCGCCCAGGACATAGCCTGACCTCCAGTCAAATGTGCTCTTAACCCCAAAGGCAGAACTTTTCCATGGGCTGCATAGGCCATGCAAATGGCCTGTTTCACCCACCAGGCGATCGAAGCTTTGGAGGCAAGCTCTCCCTTGCAAGGGCCAATAAAAAGGACAAACAAACGGTCGGTCTTACAAAACGACTCCATTAAAGGTATCTCTGCAGGATTCTATGGAGATCTAACGTATAAAGCTGCCGATTATCCTCAGACCTTAAGAGGTTCGGAAAGGCAAGGAGCGAAATAGTCTGATTCAAGTGAAAATGAGATACCACCTTTGGCAGAAATGATGGTATGGGCCGGAGACCCTCTGTGCCGGAGGGCCTCTGTAAAGTATCTCACTCTGAAGACTGTGTTAGTGGTACTGTGCTCAGCACAAACACAGTCTTCAGAGTGAGATACTTTACAGAGGCCCTCTCCGTCTCATGCTCAGTCTTCAGCTGCTAGAGGGGGCTGACAACCCATTGGTTACTGGACTGGCCTGGCGGGACGATAAGGAATGTACTGCTACTTTTATGCTACAAACCCTATATTTAAATCAAGGGGGTATATAATAAGGAGAATCCGCCAAACACTGGAAGAAAGAAGAAAAATGATAATTAAACTTACCTGGTAATTGTAGTTCCTTGAGTGATGACAATTCAGTCCTCTACCTCTGGGTTGTCAACCTCCTCCTGCAGCTTGGAGACTGGTATGCCAGAGTCATGACATCACTGGATATAGCCTGCTGATCTCTCTCCTCCTTCCCAGTGTGAACTATGTGGTGAACAGCGCCCTCCTGAGCCTATGAAGACGGATGAAAATCCTGAGGTTCAGCAGGATTTATGCCTATTTGAGAAACCAAGGAAGAAAGAGAGACTATTCCACAGAGCTGAGCATGGAGACCAGCCCAGGGGAGGAGTCCTGCAGTCCTGATTGGGCACACCCTGTCCTGGGAAGGGGCGTGTCCAGGAGAGAACGTGGTTTTAAACCAGAGCATGGCTTTGCTAGTCGGGAGAAGAAGGAGAGGAGGATTAAGCAGGAGAATGATTGGAAGTCCAGAAGACGGTATGCTGATACTTGGGAACCTGGCATTGGAAGGAGACCTGCAAAGTTCTATTCAGAGGCAGTGAGTAGAAGTCCCAAGGAGAGAGGACCTCGCCCTGAAATAGACAACCGTTGGAAGGCACAGCCCTGGGAAAGGAAGCCTTCAAGGCAGGCACAAGAAAGAAAACCATCATTCTGTGAACTACCGTTTGAGCCAGAGAGCAACAAACATTCTAACAGCTGGAGAACGTTGGAGCCATCTGAAGTCAGAACGGCATGGCAACAAGTAAGTGAATGGCCACAAAGTTTCCAGGCTGAACATAAAGCTAACTCTCCTGTATGTGAAACATTAGCAAAAGAGACTAGCAGTTACTCTGATACAATTAATCTAAGAGAGGAGAAAATAAACAGCCTTAAGCCAGAGGGAAGTTGTATAGCTGATAGCAATTCCCTATCTCCCAAACAGCAGGCTGAATTGCTCCTACAGAGTTTTAAGCAGTTTTTTAGAGTTGCAAGCTAGAAGACAGCCAGTGTTACCAGAAGCCAGTAATTCCATACAGCTTGAAGAATTAACACAAGATAATACAGACTTACCAGATTGTGAGAGCATGGATTGCACGGTCTGCTGTGTAGAGATGCCAAGCTGAAGGAAACTGTTTTTTAACCGTATGTGAATTGAATGCTACGGAGCTGTTGTATTGCCTTGCTGAGAAAGCTCTAATTATGTGCACCTGATTCCCCAGCACTGTGAAGGTAACAGTGGCTGAAAGAGGCTGCAGTGAAACTAACTGACCTCTTGGGGCAAAGTGAGTAATTTGCTTAGAAGTGAAAAGAAGCAGTTATACTTTAAGTTGCCTTTATCCTAAGTTTTCCTGTTAGCATTTGAAGCACCTATTTTGTTTGCATTTATTTGCCATGTGATGGAACAATATCCTTTACTATAATAAATATACTGGAAACCCCATAACTACAACTCTTTATTTCGGAGCGAGAGGAGCAGGAACTACAATACCCAGCATTCCCTGTATACAGGTTACTCTCCTTCCTCACGAAGCATCAGACCGCCGCTCCTGTCTTTAGCCCTAAGGCCGGGCAGGAGCGCCGCAACTATTAACAAAGCAGACTCAAAGGAGCAGCAAATAAGTAGCTAACATTAAATAACATAACCTAAACTGTGTTAGCCCCCAAAGGGCTAACTTCTATAACTTTTGGCAAGGCATTCTTACCCCCGTCACCGCCATAACAAAATAGAAGGAATATGAACCAGAGTAACCTACCTGTAATATCCGTCACTCGGCCACTAGCGGAAACCTTCCACCGAATATCTCTGGGCGGGATGGAGGACTGAACTGTCGTCACTCAAGGAACTACAATTACCAGGTAAGTGTAATCATCATTTCCTTATCGTTCCTCCAATTCAGTCCTCTACCTCTGGGATGTACCAGAGCAGTAATCAATGGGAGGGACCCCGCCAACCGGCCCGCAACACCGCCAACCCGAAATGCCGACCCAAACGGTAATGCTTACTAAACGTATGTAACGACGACCAAGTTGCCGCTCTACAAATGTCTCCTGGCAGAACCAGACTGCATTCCGCCCAGGAACACGCTTGTGCTCTAGTAGAATGCGCTCGCAAGCCCACAGGCACGGCTCGACCATGAAGCATATAGGCCGAAGAGATTGTCTCCCGGATCCACCGAGCAATTGACGCCTTAGCCGCCGCCACTCCTTTGTGCAAACCTCCGAACATCACAAACAAGCGATCCGACTTGTGAAAACTCTCCGTCACACTTAAATACTGCCTTAAAGACCTTTTGACATCCATTCGACGCAAACTGCAATCCTGTTCGCCGCCCTCCAATGAACCCAGAACCGGCAAACAAACCACCTGATCCAAATGAAAGGGAGACACCACCTTAGGCAGAAAGGGAGACACCACCTTAGGCAAAAAGGAAGGTACCGTTCGCAGCACTACCTTTTCCTTTGAAAAAGACAAGAATGGTTCTCTACAGGACAATGCTTGCAATTCCGAAATACGCCTAGCTGAACAGATGGCCGCCAGAAAAACCGTTTTCAACGTCAAGTCCTTCACCGATGCAACGGCTCAAAGGGAGGCTTGGATAACGCCACCAACACCAGATTGAGATCCAAAGGCGGAACCAACACCCTTCGCGACGGCCTCATCCGCGAAACTGCCTTCAGAAAGAGAACCACATCCGGATGAGCCTCCAGAGGAGCCCCCTGCACCCTGCCGCGATAGCAGGAAAGGGCTGCCAATTGAACGTGCAAGGAACTAGCTGCGAGACCCTTCTCAAAACCGTCCTGCAGAAATGCTAAGATTGAAGGAATTGAAACCGTAGCCACTCGAATCTGACGCCTCGAACGCCAATCTTCAAATATACGCCAGACACGAAGTATGCCAAAGATGTGGACTGTTTCCGCGCCCTAAGGAGGGTAGCGATGACTGCCGCCGAATAGCCCTTTTTCCTCAATCGGGCCCTTTCAATGGCCAAACTGTAAGCGAGAACCGATCCACTTGGGGCATGAAGAGAGGCCCCTGAAGCAACAGATCCGCTTTTGTTGGTAACCGCCATGGCTGTCAGTCCAGAAGGCGCACGAGATCCGCATACCACGGCCACCTCGGCCAGTCCGGCGCCACCAGGAGCAGCCTTCCCGGATGAGCTCCGATCTTTTGAATTACTCGGCCTATCAACGCCCACGGAGGGAAAACGTATAGGATCCCCTCGGACGGCCACGGGTGCAACAGAGCGTCGATGCTTTCTGACATTCTTTCTCGCCTCCTGCTGTAAAACCAACTGGCTTTCGCCGACTGGAAGGTCGCCATTATATCCATTACGGGCATGCCCCAGCGACCCACTATCTGTGCAAAGATGTCGGGATGCAGCTCCCACTCCCCCGCATCTACCTCTACTCTGCTGAGAAAGTCCGCCGTGACATTGTCCTTGCCTGCAATGTGCACCGCCAAAATCACTGTCAACCGCCTCTCCACCCAAGAGAACAACTGATCCGCCTCCGCTTCCATTGCTGCACTTCCTGTGCCGCCTTGGCGGTTGATGTAGGCGACTGCTGCTGAGTTGTCGGAAAGAACCCACACTGGACAACCCAACACCAACTCCTCGAACGCCTGCAATGCCCGTGCAACTGCTCGAAGCTCCAACCGATTTATTGACCAGGCTGCCTCCAGAGGGGACCACACCCCCTGTGTGAACCTGCTCCCGCAGTGGGCCCCCCAACCCGCCAGGCTGGCGTCTGTTAACAACGGGAGCCACCCCGGGTGTTCCAGCGGCATTCTGGCTGATAGCGACAACCTGAGAAGCCACCACTGGAGGGAATGTCGAACCCTGAGCAGACACGGCAACTGCTTGCTCAAAGGATCTGTCTGATGCGACCAGCGGCGCAGAAGCACCCTTTGCAAAGGCCGCATATGAACTTTGGCCCACGGCACCAATTCCAAGGTTGCAGCCATCGTTCCTAATACTTGAAGATAGGCCCATGCCGACGGCGCTGGAACGGATCTGAAGCGGCGAACGAGGCGCCAAAGCGCCTGAGCCCTCTTGTGCAGCAAGAACACCTGTCCGTTCTTCGTGTCGAACCAAACTCCTAAGTACTCGATGTTCTGATGTTCTGATGTTTGCAGTAAGGCTAGCCGAGAGCAACAGTTGATTTTTTACATGGCTGCTGTCCATCCGATGGGCTTGAACAAGGAGGTGGATTGGCCTAGCTTGCTGTGATGTCACCTATGACACCAAGAGATTCCCCGGTGTCAGTGGGGTCTCCCAGTTGGTGATTGGTGCTTCCGATGGATTGACAAATGCATTAGCCAATGTGTGTGATTCATACTCTATAACCAGTGGTTGCTGCTTTCTCTGGTTTAGAAGCAGGATACTAGCGCGTTTATGAACACT
The DNA here is from genome assembly GCA_033557465.1 of Ichthyophis bannanicus. Lineage (NCBI taxonomy): Eukaryota > Metazoa > Chordata > Amphibia > Gymnophiona > Ichthyophiidae > Ichthyophis > Ichthyophis bannanicus. The sequence continues at coordinate 324,829,781 of CM066034.1, read as the reverse complement.
TGACACAGGGCTTAGGGCCCGAAACGTGCGCATCGTGGTTATGTTGCTTTTGACGGCTGTTATGCAAGGAATACACGAGGAGATGCCTATGATGAATATGAAAACATTTCACTGAAAACATTTCACTGGGGACTTTTCTTAGATAAGTACTGCATTCTTGTTTGATTAAAAAGGAACCGGCTGTCTGGTGCGGCTGAGTTTCCCTTTCAGTCGCCTCCAGCCTGTTCCAACAAAAAGCTTTATATTAGATAGTGGTATTATAATTTATTTGGGTTTGGTTCTTTTTTGTGATAGCATATTGTTTACCGAACCTGGGGATTATTATTATTATTTTTTGCCACAAACAAAACGCCTGATTCATTAACAAAACAAAATCAGGACTAAAATCCCCGATCCGCTGACCGCACCGTCAGCTGAGCTCCAGAAGGTCCCGCCATATCCTCCGACGTGGCGCCTTGCGCAGGAACCTGAGGAAGTTCAGGCATTTCCCCCACCGAAGGCCCCTGCGGACTCCTTAACGTCCATTTGCTGTTCCACCATGGACGAGAGGAAAGCACAGCCATGGCACACACCTGAATCCGCCACTGTGCCCCTTCAAGTCCCACACACTATACACTGCAGTCTGGCCGCCATGGCAAAGCTGCACTATAGAGATTATTTAATTATTTAGTTATGGTTCTGAAATTATACTTTTATCGCTCTCTCTTTTTTTTTTTTTTTTTTTTTTTTTTTAACTTGAAACATGAATCTATAGTCAAAGTCTTCCCTTAAAAATGCTAAAATGAAAGCCTTATGCGTTCTGTCCCGAGAGAAGGGAGAAGTCCCCCCCCCCCATCAACAATCCCCGTTTCGCCGCAAAAACAAAGGAAAACAAAGAAATCAAACAGAAGGAAAATCGCTGAATAACTAAGAGCAAGGAAGGCACTAAATAAAGAAATCACCTTTGATCCTCCAGCTCTGGGTCTGTCAGGCGCCCAGCAGCCACGAGGTTTCCCTGCAGTGTGGAAAATGGCCGCCGCAATCTCCTCTGAGGAAAAGGTGCCAAAATGAATACTGGCCTCACCGCGGACCTTGAGTAGACTCCCTGCCTCCCAACGCCACCTAAAGCCAGTAAGAGCTGACCAACCATGTCTTCGCCGAGGCCCGAGCACTTACCCCCACAGCTGCTCTGCGTCTGACCCAACTGTCGGCAGGTTAGTCAGCGCAACACTTCCTCTGAACTGCGGGAGCCAGCCAGCCAGCCCGGCTCGTTCAGGGAAACGATGTGATTAAAGGGCTCTCCCGCGTAAAGTCCGGGGGGAGAGAGCCTTTGGCCCCAATAATAATGGCAAACGGCTGGAACTAATGAACCTCCTAATCTTGCATATAAATAAAGAAAAGAAAAGAAAAGAATTTTCTTTTTAAAAGGCAGGGAGTAAGAATGCTAATAGCTGGACCTGAGAAAAACCTCTCAGCCTTTTTTTTTTTTTTTTTTTAAAGGCACCAAGTACCTATTTCAATTAAATCTATTTTCTACCTCTACCTACAAGCTCCTTATTTGTTTCTCCAGGGAGCCTCTAACAAGGCTCACCACGTCCTCCTGCTGCATGGAGACTGGTCACACTGGGAAGGAGGAGAGAGATCAGCAGGCTATATCCAGTGATGTCATGACTCCGACATACCAGTCTCCAAGCTGCAGGAGGAGGTTGACAACCCAGAGGTAGAGGACTGAACTGGAGGAACGATAAGGAATTGCTACAAGAAAAACTGCAAAAAGTAACAGATGCAAATGGAAATTACACTTACCTGGTAATTGTAGTTCCTGGAGGGTCCAGTTTAGTCCTCCACATCCGGGTAGTGCACCTCCTCCTGCAGCAAGGAGACTGGACCAATCAATTCTTTAGTAATCTAGTCTGCATCCTGCTGGAACTCTCATCAGCCCTCCAGTGAACTAGTAACAAAGCAGACTCAAAAAAAAGGAACAGATTAAAGGAAAAAAGGTATGTATCAGTATAGAGTACCCCTTAATCAGCTACATGACCCCCTCCCCAAACGAGAGGGCTCGAACGCCGCACCTTGCTTCTGTCCCCGGCAACCAAAACCGGCAGTCAGAGCAGCAAGCGAATGAACAAACAACGCCAGAGAAAAAATAAAAAATCGAAGGAACGTAGAGACCCTAGAAAAAAACCACCCAGGGCCCTCGTCCGGTGGGGTCTGTGACCCCCCCTTTTTTTTTTTAAAATCGGTTACTCCTATGAGCCGAAAACATACTGACAGCATCGCACAACGGACTTAGCGCGCCGCCCAGACAAAGTAGTTACAGAAATTTCCGGGCGGGAAGGAGGACTAAACTGGACCCTCCAGGAACTACAATTACCAGGTAAGTGTAATTTCCATTTCCTGAGTGGGTGTCCAGTTTAGTCCTCCACATCCGGAATGTACCAGAGCAGTTAACCACGGGGGAGATCTTGCCACACGGCGCGTAAGACCGCCGACCCAAAACAAGTATCCTGAGCCGCCGCCACATCCAAGCGGTAATGTCTACTAAAGGCATGGAGAGAGGACCACGTCGCCGCCCTGCAAATCTCCAACGGCGGGACCAGACTATGCTCCGCCCAAGACGTGGCTTGTGCTCTAGTAGAATGAGCTCGCAGCCCAATGGAACAGCTTTACCCTGCAGAATATATGCCGAAGCGATAGCCTCCTTAATCCATCTAGAAATGGAGGCCTTCGCTGCCGCCTCCCCCTTGCGAGGCCCACCGAACAGCACAAACAAGTGATCCGACTTTCGAAAGGACTCGGAAACCTTCAGATACCGACGCAGAATGCGCCACACATCCAACCGATGAAGAGCGGTGTCGGACTCCTGAGAAGATTCTGGGGAAAAAACGGGCAACACCACAGACTGATTCACAGGAAAGGGAGAGACCACCTTTGGCAGAAAAGAGGGAACCGTCCGTAAAACCACCCAATCACGGAAAAAAAGACAAGAAGGGAGCCCTACAAGAAAGCGCCTGAAGTTCTGAAATATGGCGCGCCAAGCAAATGGCAACAAGAAAGACCGCCTTCAGCGTCAAGTCTTTAACCGAGGCACGGCGGAGGGGTTCAAACGGCTCCCGAACCAAAACCTGTAGCACCAGGTTCAAATCCCAAGGTGGCAAAGTAACCCTGCGTGACGGACGCAACTGAAACACAGCTTTCAGAAAACGTTGAATGTCTACATGCGCCGCAAGAGGGACATCCTGAATCTTGCCCCTATAGCACACCAGGGCCGCTACCTGAACCTTCAGAGAACTCGCGGCAAGCCCCTTGTCAAACCAGTCTTGCAGAAAACTAAGAATGACCGCCACCGACGAAGACGCAGCCCGGACACCATGTCGTGAACACCAATCCTCAAAAATTTGCCAAACTCGAACATACGTAAGGGATGTAGAAGCTTTCCTAAACCAAAGCAGGGTAGCAATAACCGCCGGGGAATACCCCTTCCTTGTCAACCAAGCCCTTTCAATGGCCATACCGTAAGCGAGAATTGATCCACCTGAGGCATGAGCAGGGGCCCTTGAACCAGCAGATCCACTAAGGGAGGAAGCCGCCATGGCTCGCCGTCGAGCAGCCGCACCAGATCTGCGTACCAAGGACGACGGGGCCAATCCGGCGCCACTAGCAAGACCTTTCCGCGGTGAGCTTCGATGCGTTGAACTACTCTTCCGAACAGAGCCCACGACGGGAAGACATACAGAAGCCTGGACTCGGACCACGGTTGGATGAGTGCATCGATGCCTTCCGACATGCGCTCTCACCGCCTGCTGAAAAAGCGATTTGTCTTTGCAGACCGGAAGGTCGCCATGAGATCCATGATGGGCGGACCCCAGCGACGAACAATTTGAGCATAAATCTGCGGATGCAACTCCCACTCTCCGGCGTCCACGCGCATCCGGCTCAGAAAATCCACCATCACATTTTCTGTTCCCGCGATATGCACTGCCGAAATGGCTAGGAGACGCACCTCCACCCAAGCGAACAGCGCATCCGCCTCTTCTTCCATGGCCACACTTCCCGTGCCCCCCTGTCGGTTGACGTACGCTACCGCCGCCGAGTTGTCCGACAGGACACGAACCGCCCGAGTCCGAACCGACGACTCGAAGGCTTGCAAGGCTAGGCGCACAGCGCGCAGCTCGAGACAATTGATCGACCACAGAGCCTCCTGCGGAGACCACGTCCCCTGCGCGAAACGGTCCAGACAGTGGGCTCCCCAGCCTGCTAGACTCGCATCCGTAATGACTGGTAACCAAACTGGTTGTTCCAAGGGAGCTCCCGCTCGAAGGGACTGCGGGCACAGCCACCACGGAAGCGCTTTCCAAACCCGGCTCGGACATGGCAATCGGCGATTGAGAGAATCTGACTGATGGGACCAACGACGTAACAGAGCCCGCTGAAGAGGCCGCATATGGAACCTGGCCCACGGAACATAAGAACATAAGATCATAAGATATGCCATACTGGGTCAGACCAAGGTCCATCAAGCCCAGTATTCTGTTTCCAACAGTGGCCAATCTAGGTCACATGTACCTAGCAGTTTCCCCAAGAGACACAAGTTCCACAATGCATGTACTGGGTCAAGCATTGATATCTTCGGTCACTTCTTAATAATGGTTTATGGACCTTTCCTCCAGGAACTTGTCCAAACCTTTTTTAAACCCAGCTACACTAAGAGCCTTTACTACATCCTCCGGTAACAAATTTCAGAGTTTGATTACACGTTGAGTGAAAAAATATTTTCTTTTATTAGTCTTAAATAGTTTACCCTGTAGCTTCATTGCATGTCCCCTAGTCTTTCTATATTCTGATAAGGTAAACAATCGATCTACGTTTACCCGTTCCACTCCGTTCATTAATTTATAGACTTCTATCATATCTCCCCTCAGCCGTCTCTTTTACAGGTTAAAGAGCCCTAACCTTTTTAGCCTTTCTTCATAGGAGTATCCTTCCATCCCCTTTACCATTCTGGTGGCTCTTCTCTGTACCTTTTCTAAAATCGCTATATCCTTTTTAAGATACGGCGACCAGAATTGCACACAATATTCAAGGTGCGGTCTCACCATGGAACGATATAGAGGCATTATAATCTTTTGTTTTATTTTCCATTCCTTTCCTTATCATACCTAGCATTCTATTTGCTCTCTTGGCCGCCGCTACACACTGGGCCGAGGGTTTTAACATGGTATCCACAATGACGCCTAAATCTTTTTCCTGGGTGGTGGTTCCTAATGTGGAACCTTGCATCGTGTAACCATAGTTTGGGTTGTTCTTCCCTAGGTGCATAACCTTACACTTGTCCACATTAAATTTCATCTGCCATTTTGATGCCCAGTCTTCCAATTTATCAAGATCCTCTTGCAATTTTTCACAATCCTCTTGGGTTTTAACAACTTTAAATACTTTTGTGTCATCTGCAAATTTGATAACCTCACTCGTTATTCCACTTTCCAGGTCATTTATGAATATGTCAAAAAGCAGCGGACCCAGCACAGATCCCTGGGGTACACCACTATTCACCTTTCTCCATTGGGAAAATTGGCCATTTAGCCCTACCCTCTGCTTTCTATCTTTTAACCAGTTCCTGATCCACAATAGTACACTGCCTCCTATCCCATGACTCTTTAGTTTTGCCAAAAGTCTCTGATGAGGGACCTTGTCAAAGGCTTTCTGAAAGTCCAGATACACAATATCAACCGACTCACCTTTGTCCACCTGTTTATTCACTCCTTCAAAAAAAATAACAGATTAGTAAGACAAGATCTTCCTTGTCTAAAGCCATGTTGGCTGTCTCCCATTAGGTTCTGACTATCTATATGCTGAGTAATTTTATTCTTTATGATGGTTTCTACCATTTTTCCCGGTACTGACGTCAGACTCACCGGTCTGTAGTTTCCCGGATCACCCCTGGAACCCTTTTTAAAAATTGGTGTTACATTGGCGATCCTCCAATCTTCAGGTATTAGAGATGATTTTAATGATAGTTCACAGATTACTGATAGCAGTTCTGCAATCTCATATTTCAGTTCTTTCAACACCCTTGGATGTATACCATCCGGCCCAGGTGATTTGCTACTCTTCAGTTTATCTAATAGTTGTAAGACATCTTCCCGATGTATCGATATTTCCTTCAATTCTTCTGCACCTTTAAATACCACTTCAGTCATGGGTAACATCCCTACATCTTCCTCAGTAAAGACCGAAGCAAAGAATTCATTCAGTCTCTCCGCTATCGCCTTGTCGCCTCTTAGTGCTCCTTTAACCCCTTTATCATCTAATGGACCGACTCTCTCACAGGTTTTTTGCTACGAATGTACTTGAAAAGGTCTTTATTTCACGTTTTTGCTTCCGCAGCAAGCTTCTTCTCAAATTCTCTCTTTGCCTGCCTTATCAATGCCTTGCATTTGACTTGCCAGTGCTTGTGCTGTTTCCAGGTTTCGTCGTTTGGCTCTTTTTTTCCATTTCCTGAAAGATGCTTTTTTGGCAACAACAGCCTCTCTGACCTCACCTTTAAACCATGCTGGCAGTTTTTTGGACTTCCTTCCACTTTTCTTAAAGCGTGGAATACAGTTGGTCTGGGCTTCCAAGATAGTATTTTTCAACAACACCCAAGCTTGATGTACATCTTTTAACCTTCGCAACTGCTCCTTTAGTTTTTTCTTAACTGTTTTCCTCATTTTATCATAGTCTCCCTTTCGAAAGTTAAAAGGTAGTACTGTGGATTTCCTTACTATCCCTCCTCCACTAATTAAATCAAAGGCGATCATGCTATGATCACTATTGCCAAGTGGCCCCAACACCCTTATCTCTTGCACTAGATCTAGTGTTCCACTAAGGACTAGGTCTAATATGGCTTCCCATCTGGTCGGTTCATGAACCAGCTGCTCCAAGAAGCAGTCATTTATTTCATCTAGGAACTTTATCTCCCTAGCATGTCCTGACGTGACACTGACCCAGTCGATACCGGGGTAATTGAAATCACCCATTATTATTACTGCGCTGTAACGTTTGTTAGCTTCCTTGATTTCTTTGAGCATTTCATCATCCATTTGGTCATTCTGGCCAGGTGCTCGATAGTACACCCCCACTGCCATTGCCTTCCCCCTTTTATATGGAATTTCAATCCATATAGATTCTACAGCAGATTTTGTTTCCTGCAAAAATTTAATCCTTTCTGAGTCAATGCCCTCTCTAACATAGAGCGCAACCCCTCCACCAATCTGATCAGCTCTATCATTACGATATAGTTTGTACCCAGGTATCACAGTGTCCCAATGGTTGTCCTCCTTCCACCATGTCTCTGATATTCCAATCATATCTAACCTTTCATTTAGTGCTATATATTCTAACTCTCCCATCTTATTCTTTAGACTTCTAGCATTTGCATACAAGCATTTTAGAGAATGTATTTTATTCATGTTAATTTGGCTATTGTTAGACATGGGTAAATTGGGATCTTTAAGCTCTGTCTGCTCCATACTTGAGGGCATTTGGGCTACTTTACTCTTTTGTGGAACCTCTCTGCTTTTGGTAGTATCCTTCAAGGATACATTCTTCCGAACCATCCGCTCTTGGGCGACTGTCGGCTTTCCTCTAATATCTAGTTTAAAAGCTGCTCTATCTCCTTTTTAAAGGTTAATGCCAGCAGCCTGGTTCCATCCCGGTTAAGGTGAAGCCCATCCCTTCGGAAGAGCCCCTCCTTTCCCCAGAATGTTCCCCAGTTGCTAACAAATCCAAAACCCTCATCTCTGCACCATTGTCTCATCCATGCATTGAGACTCCGGAGCTCTGCCTGCCTTTTGGGTCCTGCGCGTGGAACAAGAAGCATTTCGGAGAATGCTACCCTGGAAGTTCTGGATTTCAACTTCCTACCTAAAAGCCTAAATTTTGCCTCCAGAACCTCCCTACCACATTTTCCTATGTCATTGGTACCGACATGTACCAAGACAGCAGACTCCTCCCCAGCACTATCTAAGACCTTATCTAGGTGGCGCATGAGGTCCGCTACCTTCACACCAGGCAGGCATGTTACCAGGCGATCCTCACGTCCACCAGTCACCCAGCTATCTGCATGCCTAATGATCGAATCACCAACTATAACGGCTGTCCTAACCCTTCCCTCATGGGCACATGGCCCTGGAGAAACTTCCTCGGTGCGAGAGGGTTTTACATCACCTGGAGGACAGGTCCTAGTTACAGGATCACTTCCTGCCACACCAGGGTGATGCTCTCCTGTCACGTGACCTCTCTCCTCCATGGCAACAGGGGTGCTGCCAGACTGGAGGTGGGACTTCAGGACTATATCCCTGTAGGTCTCGTCTATGTACCTCTCTGTCTGTCTTATGTTTTCCAAGTCTGCTACTTTAGCCTCTAGAGAACGGACTTGTTCCCTGAGAGAAAAGAGCTCCTTGCACCTAGTGCACACGTAAGACCTCTCACCAACTGGGAGAAAATCATACATGTGACACTCAATGCAAAAGACTGGAAAGCCCCCATCCCGCTGCTGGACTGCTGTCTGCATCTTAGTTTTAAGTTTGTGTCTAGATCTTTAAGTTCTTACTTACTAGGGGTTGCTATGGGTATTTATACCAATAAAACTGTACCTAATACACCACCTCCAGAGTCGATGCCATGGTTCCCAGCAACCGGAGATACCACCATGCCGACGGAGTGGGGCTCCCCAAGAAAAACTGCACCAGTTGACGCAACCCTTGTGCGCAGCGATCCAGCAGAGACACCACTCCCGCCGACGTGTCGAAGCAAACTCCCAGATATTCGAGAAACTGAGTCGGAACTAAGTGACTCTTTTGTACATTGATCACCCAGCCGAGGCTCTGCAGGAGACGCACCACCTTGTCCGCAGCCTGTAAGCTCTCCTCCGCTGACTTCGCTCTTATCAACCAGTCGTCGAGATAGGGGTGGACTAGTACACCTTCTTTTCGCAAGGCTGCCGCCACCACCACCACGACCTTGGTGAAAATGCGAGGAGCTGTGGCCAGGCCGAAAGGCAATGCTTGGAAATGAAAGTGACCCCAGGGAAACGTGAACCGCAGAAACCTTTGATGTGACGCTCTGATTGGAATATGTAGATAAGCCTCGGTGAGGTCCAGAGAAGTCAAAAACTCCCCCTGCCGTACTGCGACGATGACGGACCTGAGGGTCTCCATGCGGAAATGAGGAACCCGCAGACAGCGATTCATGCCCTTGAGATCCAGAATAGGGCGTAAGGACTCGTCTTTCTTTGGCACCACGAAATAAATGGAGTAACGACCGAGACCATGCTCGCTCTCCGGAACGTGAATAACCGCACCGAGCTCTAAAAGACGTTCCAAAGTAGCTTGAATGGCCAATTCCTTCTGTCGTCCACTGCTGGGAGACAGAACAAAGGAGTCTCGCGGCGGAATGGCAAACTCCAACGCATAACCGTCTCTGACAATTTCCAGGACCCATTGGTCCATTGTTATGTTGACCCAAGAGGGAAGAAAGTTCCGGAGGCGCCCGCCGATCACTTGGCCTCCCTCCGGGGTCCGCCTCACTTCATTGCGGTTTGCGACTAAAGGAAGAGGCTGAGCCGGAGGAACCTGACGAAAACCCTCTGCCAGCACCTCGGAAACCACGAAAGGACTGCGATCGAGACGGAAACCTGCCTCGCTGGGAACTCCAAAGGCGGGAAGACCGAAACCTTCTAAAGTCCCGAAATTGAACCCGGACAACAGGTAGACCTCTACCGGATTTAGGCCTGTCCTCCGGCAGCCTCCCTCCTTTAGACTCTCCCAAGTCCTTCACCAACTTATCCAAATCGTCTCCGAACAACAACCTGCCTTTAAAGGGGAGTTTGCTGAGCCTAGATTTGGAAGAAGGGTCGGCTGCCCAGTTGCGCAACCAAAGGGATCTGCACGCCACCACCAACGAGGCCATACTATTAGCCAACGTCCGGATCAAATCATAATGGACATCCGCCAAATACGCTGAACCAGACTCTAAGCGCGTGACCTCGAGCAATGCTTGTTGATCTAAGAGTGGATTCTGGCGCAACCATTGAGCCCACCGCAACGAGGCTCTAGCTATCCAGGCTCCACAGATAGAAGCCTGCAACGACAAGGCATTGGTTTCGAATGCTTGCTTCAACAAACCGTCTACTCTCTTATCTTGAATGTCCTTCAAGGCCGCACTGCCCTCCACCGGGATTGTGGTCTTCTTGGTCACCGCCGAAACGGCGGCGTCCACCCGAGGCGACTTAAACTTCTCCTTATCCTTGTCTGCTAAAGGATAGAGGCAATGCATGGTCCGGATCCCTTTCAAACCAGAGTCCGGCTGGTCCCACTCAGTTTGAATCATCTGAGCCACAACCCGGTGTACTGGGAACACCACCTGTGAATCCCAAACCTCCTGAATAAGAGGGTCCTCCAAAGCCTCGCCGTCCCCCGGAGGTGGCGCAGCAAGATTGAGAGTCTGAAGAGCCTTCGTGATAAGAGGAATCAATTCCTCCCGACGAAACACCCGAACAATTCTAGCTTGATCCTCAGGGTCCGGAATCTCTCCTTCTTCAAGATCATCCATACTGCCCTCAGGCTCTACCTCCGCATCCAGGTCGTGCCCTTCCAAATCCTCGGGAACGAGGTCCAGAGACCGAGGTCTCTTAGCCATCTTGGAAACCCATCCGGTGAGCTCCGAACTAGCGGGCGGAGGGGCAGGAGATGAGGACAAGGACTCAGGTCATTTGCCCAACCGCCCCAATTTGAAGGCCTGATGCATAATCAGCACGAAGTCCGGCGAAAAATCCGTAAAGGCAGAAGGAAGGTCCCCTGGCTCCACTGGAATCCCAGACACCAGATCCTGAGAACCAGATGAAGCAGGCGGCAACAGAGGACCGGGAGAAGCATTTCCATCAGCAGACAATGCAGATTCCAAGGGCCCTGACTGAGAAGTGCCCGCCATCTGTTGATCTATATCACCGGAGACAACAGCACAGCTCCCGCAGAAGCCAGAAGCCGACACTGACCCCCTACGCGAACCGCAGACCACACACTGCGGTTTTGAGGACATGAATAACAGCCTACAGCCCCGCAGAACAGGAAGGGATAGACTGAGAGAAGCAGCTCGCAGAGAAAAAAGGCCGAGGGCCAAGGAGATAACGGGACACCGGCCAGCACCAGTTCTCCGTGTCAGGCCCTGTAGTTTTGTGTTTTTTTTTATATTGGGTCATATGAGAATCAGAGACATCAGCAACCTCTCAACCCTTCTGGGGAACCAAAACGCCACCAAACTAGCAAGGCAGGAAGCCTCTAACACTGTTACCGCCAAAAACGCCAGGTTAAAATGGCCGCCGCGGTCGAGCCGCGCTGAAGAAAAAAAAGGGCGCCAAAAACTAAAAAAGAAAGAAAAGAGCCAACAAAACTAACCTCCTCTCAACCGGAGAGAAGTCACTTACCAGGCAAGCAGCAACACAACACAGTCCCGCAATGTCGCTCAAAGCAAGAACGGGAACGTGCAGAGAGCTCGTGTACTGTAGGCAGCTGAAGCGCCGGACCTCAGTCGGACAGCTATAGCCGTGCCGTGAGAAAGGCTACACCTGCCGAGCCCAGGAGCCTACGGATCCTACCCCCGAACTGTCCTGGGGGAGCGATCACAGTTTGCTGCGTACTCTGAGCTGCCAAAAGAGTACCGGGTAAGAAGAGCAGTGCCGGTTCGGCTCCTCCACCGCGTTTGCCCCTTGGTTTGTTTATTTTTTTTTAAAGGTATAGGCTGCAAACAGGAAAAAAAGAAAGAGAAAGGAACTGAAAATAAAGCAAAGGGATAAAAGAAATAGCTAACAAGATTCGAAGTGAGCCTAGCGCCAGGCTCGCACCACCTCCTGCTGCAATGAGACTGGACACACTGGAGGGCTGATGGGAGTTCCAGCAGGATGCAGGCTAGATTACTAAAGAATTGATTGGTCCAGTCTCCTTGCTGCAGGAGGAGGTGCACTACCTGGATGTGGAGGACTAAACTGGACACCCGCTCAGGAACTTTAAGATCTTTAATTTTGCAGATCAAAGCAAAGACGTATGTGAATGATAACATCTTAAAACAACTAAGGGCTTCCATGGAAAAAGAAATAGAGGGAGGAAGTGGTGACCTGGGTGAGAATACCAGAAAGAAGAAATACACAGAAACAGAAAAAGCAGTTGAGGGGGAGATGGAACTTGGAGATCCAGAACTGGAACTGCAGGAGAGTGAGGTGACAAGTCAACCAATCAACTAAAGAGGAGGAAGAAAGGGAAGAGAAAGACCCAGAGGTGGAGGAATTTAAGATCAAACCCTAGTCCACATGGAAAAAAGATGAATATGCTGGGTTTCAGGCAAGGGAAAGATTACCCAAGTTAAATTTAACACCTAAGGTTGAAAGTATGATTATAAAAATGAACAAGGCCATATATGCAGTATAAAGGGACGATTTATTGACATCACTAAAATAAATCAAATATAGTATTGTGTAACTAAAATTATTATTGCAAGAATACCACCAGCTGAAGTGCAAGGCCAGAAGAAAAAGAAAACAACAGTTCCTTCTTGGAAAAAGCGCATTGAGGGAAAAATACAGTCATTGCATGCGGAGGTATTCCTGATACATGGTATCTAAAAGGATTAAGATCATCAAAGATATTAAGGACGATCCAAGACATCAAGTTGAAGCATGCTGCATTAACAGAAGACCTGAAATTTATTTGTTCCAACAATAAATTGAAAGTAGCAGCAGAAGTGCAAAAAATGTTAAGATATGAAGAAAACCAAAAAGACAGTTATCAAAATAAGCTACTTAGAGAAAATCCAAAGCAATTCTACAGGGAATTGGGAAAGGGCATTAAAGCACCACCAACCAAAGCCAAAACAGAAAGCTTCTGGAGAAAACTATATATGAGGACCCTTTATAAAGCACAATCAAGAAACAGAATGGTTACCCTGCATACAGGAGCATTTAGAAAAAGCAAACATTAAATCTAAGGAATGGCCTGCACTAACAACAAAAGAGCTGGAAAGCAGGTTAAAGCGAGCCCCAAAGTGGAAGAGCCCTGGCCCAGTTGGAGTAACCAACTTTTGGCTCAAACAGTTAAGATCATTCCACCCAGACTTGGTGAATTGAAAAACTCAATTGTTTAAGCAACCGGGCTTAATACCAAAATGGCTTACTATAGGAAGAACATTTCTCCTTCCAAAAGGAGACCCAAGTAACACTCCCAACAACTGCAGACCAAAAACTTGTCTACCTGCAATATATAAGCTGTTCACTTATATATTATCATACTGAATCCAATAACATCATGGCAATAGAGCAAAAGGACAACAAAAGGAGGACATATGGTACCAAAGACCAGTTACATGTTGAATAAGGCCATCTTGGCCAGCGCTATGAAAAACAGAAATCTCAGCATAGCATGGATTGATTTTAAGAAAGCTTTTGACAGCGTCCCACATTCATGGATAATAAATTGCCTTTAAATGTATAAAATAAATCCTGGTTTGATAGAGTATATTAAGTTTGCCATGATAATTTGGCAAACCAAATCTTTTTGAAATATGAAGACATCAGTATATCATTCCTATCAAGATTCAGCGAGGAATATTTTAGGGGGGGGGGGGGGATTCCCTGTCATCCCTTCTGTTTTGCGAGGCGCTTAATCCAGAGTACTCTCGTCAACTCTTTGGGATATGAATTTAGCATGAATCCTAAAGAAAGTAACAACCTAGAACATTTAATTTATTATTTGTAGACAATTTGAAGCTCTATAGTTCCAGCGACCAACAATTAGCAGAGCAACTCCGTGTGGTGAAAAGCTTTTCTGATGACATCAAGATGACCTCTGGCCTTGATAAATGTGCTAAGGGAACTTTTTTTTTTTTTTTTTTTTAAAGAGGAGAATTGAGCAAAACAGAAAACATCTCCCTGGCTGAAGGCTGTGACATCAAGGATTTTGAACAGGAAGGCACATATAAGTATCTCGGAGTGGAGGAAGGAACGACACACAAGCAGAAATTACTGAAAAAAAAAGAGATCTGTAGAGAATACTACATGGGATTAAAATTATTATTTAAAAGTGCTTTATCATCACAGAATAAGATACAAGCCATCAATCAGCTGGCAATTCCTGTACTTTCATATAGCTTTGAGGATGTTGACTGGCCTCTTAAAGATCTTGAAAAACTATGTGCGAACACGAAAACTCCTCTATGCCCATGAAGTGATTTACAAGAATCAGTGTATGCCAAGACTGTACATCCCTAGAGTTGAAGGAGGGTTAGGACTCGGAGATTGAATACACATGCAGAATTACTATCATAGGCTTACAGGCCTACTTAACTGCATCCTCGGATCCAAATACACAAAAAGTGCTGAAATATGAGAGTAAACATCCAGAATCTGTCTCCATCATTAAATTTGGACAAGCATTTCGATGATTAGAGGGAATGAGTGAAATCCACAAGCATGCACAGGGAAGGCAGTAACAGAATTTGCAAAACAAGAACAAAGACTCTTTAAGGAATTAGATCAACAAACACGGAAAAACAAATGGCAGATGCACAAATACAATGGGGAAATACAGAGTGTTACACCAGGAACACTTTGTCGATCAAGAACGGACACGTGCATAGTTAAAGAGGGATGAAATGAACTAAAGATGAGAGGGTGAAAGTTGCAGCCCAGGACAGTGGCTTACAGACGAGATGGTTTACAAATGATAATTACACTTACCTGGTAATTGTATTTACTTGAGTGACGACAATTCAGTCCTCTACCTCTGGGTTGTCAATCTCCTCCTGCAGCTTGGAGACTGGTATGTCAGAATTATGACATCACTGGATATAGCCTGCTATACTCTCTCCTTCATCCCAGTGTGAACTATTAACAAAGCAGACTCAAAGGAGCAACAAATAAGTAGCTAAAAGTCATTATTGAAACACATCGTAAACTAACCATATAACTTTTCAACCCCTCCGGCAAGGCATTCTCACCCCTTGCCCTGCCACAGAGAGAGACCCCTACACTAAACAGAAAGAATGTAGACCTACCTGCAACACTCTTCTTCTGCTCACCAAACTGGATCCGTCCGGAACATTCTGGGTGGGAAGGAGTACTGAACTGTCGTCACTCAAGGAACTACAATTACCAGGTAAGTGTAATTATCATTTCCTTATCATTCCTCCAGTTCAGTCCTCTACCTCTGGGATGTACCAGAGCAGTAATCATTGGGAAGGACCCTTCCAGCCGGCAGACAGCACCGCCGACCCGAAACGGGCATCAGAAGCCGCTGCCAAATCCAGACAGTAATGCTTACTGAATGTATGAAGAGACGACCATGTCGCTGCTCTACAAATCTCCCCAGGCGGAACCAGACTGTGCTCCACCCAGGAACACGCCTGCACACGGGTGGAATGCGCTCGCAACCCCGTGGGTACGGAACGCCCTTGAAGCAAATACGCCAAAGCAATTGCCTCCCGAACCCACCGGGCAATGGAGGCTTTAGCCGCTGCCTCCGCTTTGCGCACTCCCCCGAATACGACAAATAACCGGTCCAACCTGCGAAAAACTTTTGTCAGTCTCAAATAGTGGCGCAAAACTCTCTTCACGTCCAAACAACGAAGACTGCGATCAGACTCGTCGCCCTCCAAAGAACCCAGGACGGGTAAACACACCGCCTGATTCATATGGAAAGGAGACTCCACCTTCGGTAAAAAGGACGGCACCGGACGCACCACCACCTTCTCTCTAGAAAAGGTCAGAAATGGCTCCCTACACGACAACGCTTGCAGCTCCGAAATACGCCTTGCTGAACAAATGGCCACTAGGAAAACTGTTTTCAACATCAAGTCTTTCACCGAAGCCTGGCGCAAAGGTTCAAAGGGAGGCTTGGATAACGCCGTCAAAACGACATTGAGGTCCCATAGCGGAACGCAAACCCGACGCGTCGGTCGCAACCAAGAGACCACCTTTAGAAAGCGACCCACATCAGGGTTAGCTCCCAGAGACACTCCGTTGACTCTGCCGCGATAACAGGAAAGGGCTGCCAGCTGAACATGCAAGGAACTGGCAGCCAGACCCTTATCAAAGCCGTTCTGCAAAAACTTCAACACCAAAGGGATCGAAGCCGCAGATGCTCTAACCTGACGCCGCGAGCACCAATCTTCAAAAACACGCCAGACCTGCACATATGCCAAAGATGTCGACTGCTTCCGCGCTCTAAGTAAGGTTGCTACGACCGCCGAAGAGTAGCCTTTCTTCCTCAGCCTAGCCCTCTCAATGGCCATACCGTAAGCAAGAACAGATCCACCTGAGGCATGAATAGTGGACCTTGAAGCAACAGATATGCCCTCACAGGGAGTCGCCAGGGCTCTCCGTCCAGGAGACGCACTAAGTCCGCGTACCACGGACGCCTCAGCCAGTCGGGTGCTACTAGCAGCACTCTTCCGGGATGAGCCCCGATCTTTTGAACCACTCGGCCTATCAACGCCCACGGAGGGAACACATATAGGAGGCCTTCGTCCGGCCACCGATGCAATAGCGCGCCTATGCCCTCTGACATCCATTCCTGTCTTCTGCTGAAGAACCTGCCGACCTTTGCTGACTGAAATGTCGCCATTAGGTCCATTAGTGGACTTCCCCAGCGAACTGTTATCTCCGCGAAGACGTCGGGATGCAACTCCCATTCCCCTGCATCCACCTGTACTCTGCTGAGGAAGTCCACTGTCACATTGTCTTTCTCTGCAATGTGCGCCGCCGAGATTGCGGTAAAGCGACTCTCCACCCAAGCGAACAAGCCGTCCGCCTCTTCTTCCATTGCGGCACTCCCCGTGCCGTCCTGACGGTTGATGTAGGCGACAGTCGCCGAGTTGTCTGAGAGCACACGAATTGAACGACCCAGAACCAAGCCCTTGAACGCATGAAGCGCCCGGGCTACCACCCGCAGATCCAGATGATTTATCGACCAAGAGGCTTCCAGAGGAGACCAGAGTCCCTGCGCAAACTGTGCTGCGCAGTGGGCCCCCCAGCCCACCAGACTGGCATCCGTCAACAACGGGAGCCAGTCCGGCTGTTCCAGCGGCATGCCGCCTGCCAAGGACAACCGGAGCAGCCACCAACGGAGAGACAGCCTGGCCCCCCTCGAGCACGGGAGACGCCTGCTCAAGGAGTCGGTCTGATGCGATCAGCGGCGAAGTAGCGCTCTTTGCAAAGGTCGCATATGCACCTTGGCCCACGGCACCGCCTCTAACGTCGCCGCCATGGTTCCCAGCACCCGGAGATAGTCCCACGCCGACGGTGCTGGCACCGATAGGAACCGACGGACCAATGTCCGCAACACCTTGGCCCTCTTGTGCGGCAGAAACACCTGCCCCCTCTTGGTGTCGAACCGAACCCAGAGGTACTCGAGGTCCTGGGAAGGAACCAAACGGCTCTTTATCTGGTTGACCACCCAACCAAGACTCTGCAAAAAGTGCACCACCCTGTTCGTCACTCGGATACTTTCCTCCTCGGACTTGGCTCGAATTAACCAATCGTCGAGATAAGGGTGGACTAGAATCCCTTCCTTGCGCAAGGCGGCTGCCACTACCACCATGATTTTGGTGAAGGTGCGCGGCGCCGTTACCAGGCCAAAGGGCAAAGCCTGGAACTGAAAGTGCCCCCAAGGAAGGGCGAATCATAAGAACTTCTGATGGGCTTCTCGGATAGGAATGTGCAAACATGCCTCTGTAAGGTCTAGGGATACTCCCCCTGACGCACCGCTATGATTACCGACCTTAAGGTCTCCATCCGGAAATGCGGCACCCGTAGACAACGATTTACGGCCTTCAGGTCCAAAATGGGCCGCACCGTTCCGCCCTTCTTTGGCACCACAAAATAAATAGAAACCGACCCACGCCGCACTCGGCCTTCGGCACTTCTACCACTGCCTCCAACTGAAGCAGCCTCTCCAAAGTACCGTGCACCGCCAGTGCTTTCTTGGGACCCCTGCATGGCGACATGACGAAGGGATCCCGTACGGGTCGGGCGAACTCCAGAGCATAGCAGTGCCGAATTATTTCCAACATCCACTGGTCGGAAGTGATATGGGTCCAAGCAGAAAGAAACTCCCGAAGCCTGCCGCCTATGGGAGACCCCTCCGCCGGGACCCGCCTCGCTTCATTGTGACTTACAGGTTGTGGAAGCGGGAGCTGAGGAGAAACCTCTATTCGCTCCCTGAAACCCACAAAAGCCCTGGGCCCGGGCCTGAAACTGGCCCCTCTGGAAATTTCCAAACCGCGTAGCACGAAATCTCCTAAGATCCCGATAACCCTGACCGGACCTGCCCTGCTTCGGCTTATCCTCCGGAAGCCTACCTGCCTTGGATTCTCCAAGGTCCTTTACCAACTTGTACAAATCTTCACCGAACAGCAAACCACCCTTAAATGGCAGTTTGCTAAGCCGGGACTTAGAGGGCCCGTCCGCCGCCCAACTTCTTAACCACACCGATCGGCAGGCGGCCACCACGGACACTGTACTATTGGCCTGCGCCCTGATCAAGTCGTAATGTACATCCACTAAGTATGCGGACCCGGACTCCAGCCGATCCAACTCCTTCAACTCCTCGAGATCTAAATGTGTAGACAGACGCAGGCGCTGGACCCATTGCAAGCACGCCCTGGCCACCCAAGCTCCACAGATGGAGGCCTGCAGAGACAGCGAGTCCGCCTCAAAAGCCTGTTTCAGTAAACCGTCCACTTTACGGTCCTGGGCATCATTCAGAGCCGCACTACTCTCTACCGGGATAGTGGTCTTTTTCGTAACCGCTGACACCACCGCATCCACCCGCGATGCCCGAAATCATTCCTTGTCCTAATCTGCCAAAGGATAGAGCCTATTCATAGTCCTTATCCCTCGTAAGCCTGCTTCCGGTTTGTCCCATTCATCCTGTATCATCTTTTCGACCACTCTGTGTACGGGAAACACCACCTGTGTTTGCCGTACCGCCTGAATGACCGGCTCTTCAACATCCTCCTCCGCAGCCGCTTGCGTAGCAAGATTCAACATCTGCATCGACTCCGTGATCAAGGCCGCAAGCTCCTCTCTGCAGAAGACTCTAATAATCTTAGCTTGATCCTCTGGCTCGGGGATCTCTCCCTCTTCTAGGTCCTGCGCATCCTCATCCTGATCCTAGTCCGTATCCTGGACCTCAGGCCATTCGCCTTCCAGAGGGATAGAAGGCTTCGTTCTCGCTCTCTTCAGCGCTGGCGGGGCCTCACCTACGTCGACGGTCTCCTCTAACTACGGAGTCAATCCTTCCAGTGCCCCAAAACCGGGCGACGTGCCTTGGCGTCGCAGACAAAATGCCTGATGCATTAGTAATATAAACTCAGGGCTAAATTCCCCGAGCCCCGAAGCCTGCGTCGCCAGTGCAGCCCCGGAAGGCCCTGGCAACTCCTCTACTGCCGGCCCCTGCGCTGCCAGCCTCGGAGAAGCAGCCCCCGCCGGTGCCCCCTGTACCACTGGGGAGTCCTTGATATCCATCTGTTGCTCCACGGTAGACGAGAGGATTGCACAGTCCTGGCACACCCCAGTATCAGCCACTGTACCCCTCCTGGTGCCACACACAATACACTGTGGTCTGGCTGCCATGAACTAGACCCGCAACTGACCAAGGGCACAGCAAACTTCCCAACTGCTTTCTTTTTTCTTTTTTTAAAGTATATAAAGTATTTACTTCCGTGTTACTTCTCCGTTGCTTTATATGATGTGAGCTGTCTCCCCCGTAGAGGAAAAGCCCCTTCACCTATTCTGCCTGCTTAGACTTGAAAGGGTGAATCGGGAAGAAATGCCACGACACAAAGAAAACAAAACCAAATAACCAAATTAAACAAAAGAAACGCGTTTCCCAGAGCTTTAAACGGGAGCAGGCTCGCGAACCGCCTGGCAGCCACGCGGCTTCTCCGCGGCCAGAAAATGGCCGCCGAGCAGAGCCTGCACCAAGAAAAGGAGCCAAAATGAGCGGCGAGCCTCCCAGCACCTTCTAAATTATGCTCCCCTCAGAAATCGCAGCTAACCCCGGTGATCTGCTTACCAGCCCGACTGCACCGTCTGCTGCCCGAAACAACTGACCACAAGCTGAAGAACGGCCCCAGCACACCACGGAATTGAACTAGTGAAGCCTCCGGCGCCACGGATACAGTCGCAGCGGCCCGGCAGGAACTTGCACTGACAGAAGGGCTCTCCCCCGTAGAGTCCGGGGGGAGAGAACCTCTGGGCCACTCGAGGGGACCACCAACTCGATTTCCTGAGTCGGCATCCCAAACAAAGCCCTCACAGTAACAGGCAGGGAGCAAGAATACCTGGAGCCCTTTTAAAAAAAAAAAAAAAAAAGAGACAGCTTCCCAATTAGAAAACCAATCAGAAAAAGGTTGTTAGCTAAATTTTGTTAAGTAAATATAGACTGTCCTACAAGCTCCTTATCAGATTCTCCAGAGAGCCTTCCCTAAGGCTCATCAGTTCCTCCTGCTGCATGGAGACTGGTCACACTGGGATGAAGGAGAGAGTACAGCAGGCTATATCCAGTGATGTCATAATTCTGACATACCAGTCTCCAAGCTGCAGGAGAAGACTGACAACCCAGAGGTAGAGGACTGAACTGGAGGAACGATACGGAACGAGCATTGAAAATACAGGCAATACAGTCATATGTCGACTCTGTAAGAAAGACCTGGAAACGGCGACTCATCTCATAGCTAGCTGTGAAGTTCTGATGGCAGAATATTTCTATACAAAAAGACAAAAATAACATGCCTCATCCACTGGAGATTCTGTAAACACTACAACATCACTGTACCTGAAAAGCACTGGGATCATGACCCGAAGAGAATTACAGAGAATGAGGAGGTTATGATCACCTGGGATACTCCCATTCTGCCGATGAAAAGCTGGATGCAAGGAAGCCTGATATAGTGGTTAAGGAGAACATCATCAAAATGGCATTGATAACAGGGGTGTCAGTTCCAAGCAACTACTCTTAACTGTGTGGAGAGAAAGAAGATCCTGAAATACCAGGAAATGCAGTCAGATACCAAGAAAATGTGGCAGAAAGATACAGAAATACTTCCCATCGTGTTGGGTGCCAAAGGCTTGATAAAGAAGAATTTCCAAGCACATCTTGACAAACTACCCATACATGTGACATCTTACGAACTCCAGCAGGAGGCTCTCTTTGGCACGATGCAAGTACTATGCCAAGCCTTAGCAGTAAATTTGAGAGACTGAGATCATACTCCACATGCCCTGGCTTAGAAGTGATGTTCACGACTGTCACAGTATGCGCAAAACTAACCCATTTGGAGAAACTGCCCTGACAAAACATCCTTATTCTTCCCCCAACACTGTTCCTTAGAGGAGGGCAGGCAGACCACCAGGTTCACATGAAAGGAAGAAATCAACTTAGGCAAGAAGGAAAGCACAGGCCGAATGGAAACAGCCTCCTTCAAAAAAGGCAGATAAGGATCTCGGCAAGACAGACTGTGCAGTTCGGAAATCCATCTTGTGGAACAAATCGCAACCAAGAAGATAGTCTTGAGTTCTAAATCCTTCATATAGCATGCTTCAATGGCTCAGACATCAGGGCCCTGAGCACCAGACACAGGTCCATGTTCTCCTCAGCCAATCCAGTGCCAATCCAGTGCCAGAAGGACAATCTTGTCCAGGTGACATTCTATACGCTGAATCACACGCCTCACCAGCGGCGATGGAGGAAACACATACAGCAGATGCTGACTTGGCCAAGGCTAGTCCAGGGCATCAACACCCTCTGAAACCATCTCAATGCGGTGACTGAAGAAGCGACATACATTGGCATTGGAGCAGGTCACCATCCGATCATTTCACGGAGACCCCAGCAGCACAGAATGAATTGAAATGCCTCCTGACTCAACTCCCACTCTCCAGGATTCAGAGAGTACAGGCTAAGAAGGTCCACTTCCACATTGTCCAACCTGGCAATGTGCTGAGTCAACAAGGCTAAGAGGTTCTTCTCCGCCCAGGCAAACAGGAGAACCATCTCCAGAGCTACCCCAGCACACCTCGTGCCACTTTGCTGACATAAGCCACCGCCATGGCATTGTCTAAAAACATTCAAAAAATGATAATTATACTTACCCGGTAATTGTAGTTCCTTGAGTGACGACAGTTCAATCCTCTACATCTGGGTTGTCAACCTCCTCCCACAGCTGGAGACTAGCATGTCACCATTACCTGCATAACCAAAAATGTAGTCAAGTGTAAAATGTATATATGTAAATATCCCTCTCCCCCCCTACTGTGTGTTGTGCATTTTCCCTTGAATCACACTGTACATATTGTGAAAATATTTTTGCTTTGATCTGACAACTTTTAACATAACCCTATAAATCATGCTGTAATTTTTAAATCTGTCTTTGATCTGACAATCTCCATCACACAATCAAACCGCTTCTGATCGCTGGAAGTAGCGGTATACAAATGTATGCTAAATAAATAAATAAATGTCAAACTTCTGACATCACTGGATAAAGGATGCTGGATACTCCCCTCATCTCCAGTGTGAACTACTAACAAAGCAAACTCAAGAGCAACAAATAAGTTCCTTCTTTTTTTTTTTTTTTTTCCATTTTGTCAAAACCTTAACCTGAATTATTATAGCAAACATGAAAGTAAGTCTTTCGTACCCTCCACCCTGCTAACCACACACATAAGCAGAAGAAGGAAAGGCAACAAACAATGTCTCAGTACGCCTACCAGTAATCTCTTATATCGACATCGCTGAGCCTACACCGTGCCTGGAAGAATCTCGGGTGGGAAGGAGGACTGAACTGTCGTCACTCAAGGAACTACAATTACCAGGTAAGTGTAATTATCATTTCCTTATCGTTCCTCCAGTTCAGTCCTCTACTCTGGGATGTACCAGAGCAGTACTCAATGGGAGGGGCCCTTCCAGCAGGCAAGAAGTACTGCCGAACCAAAACAGGCATCATTCACTGCTGCCACATCAAGACGGTAATGCTTGCTGAAAGAATGCAGCGACAACCACGTGGCCGCCTTACAAATTTCTCCTGTCGGAACCAAACTGTACTCTGCCCAAGAAGACGCCTACGCTCTAGTGGAATGCGCTCGCAATCCTACTGGCACCGCCCGACCGTGAAGAAGATAGGCGGAAGCAATAGCCTCCCGAATCCATCTAGCAATGGAAGACTTCTCCCCTGCGAGCTCCACCAAATAACACAAAACAAACGATCAGACTTGCGACTTGGAAGAGAGACCTTTAAATACCGCCGCAACACTCTCTTTACATCCAATCGGTGCAAACTGCGCTCCTGAGCGTCACCAGTCAGGGACCCCAGCACGGGCCGAGCTACTGTCTGACTGAGGTGAAAGGGAGACACCACCTTCGGCATAAAGGACGGAACCGGCCGCAGCACCACCTTCTCTCTCGAAAAAGACAAGAACGGTTCTCTACAAGACAGCGCTTGCAATTCCGAAATGCACCTAGCTGAACAGATCGCTACCAGAAAAACTGTCTTCAATGTCAAGTCCTTCACCGAAGCCCACCGCAGCGGTTCAAAGGGTGGTTTGGTCAATGCCGCTAACACTAAATTAAGATCCCAACCTGTAGAAAACTCAATATAGAGGGAACGGAAACCGTGGCCGCACGGATCTGCCGACGCGAACACCAGTCCTCAAAAATACGCCAAATACGCACATACGCCAATGACGTGGACTGTTTTCGTGCTCTAAGCAGCGTCGTGACCACAGACGGCGAATAACCCTTCTTCCTCAACCTGGCCCTTTCAATGGCCAGACCGTAAGCGAGAACAGATCCACCTGAGGCATGAAGAGAGGTCCCTGACGCAAGAGATCTGCCCTCTCCGGAAGCCTCCACGGAGCACCATCTAACAGCCTCACCAGATCCGCGTACCACGGACATCTCGGCCAGTGCAGAGCCACCAGGAGTACTCTTCCCGGGTGAGTGCCGATCCGCTGAACCACCCAGCCTATCAGCGCCCACGGCGGAAAGATATACAGAAGACTGGAGGATGGCCACTGATGCAACAACGCGTCTATGCCTTCCGACATTCTTTCCCTCCTTCTGCTGAAGAATCGGTTGGCCTTCGCCGACTGAAAGGTCGCCATCAGATCCATTATCGGCGTCTCCCAGCAACCCACTATCTGAGCAAACACCTCTGGGTGCAGCTCCCACTCGCCCGCATCCACGCGGACCCTGCTCAGAAAGTCGGCAGTTACAATGTCCTTTCCTGCAATGTGAGCCGCCGAAATTTCTGTCAAGCGACTTTGCACCCAAGCGAACAACAACTCCGCCTCTTCCTCCATGGCAGCGCTCCCCGTGCCGCCCTAGCGGTTGATGTAGGCCACCGTCGCCGAGTTGTCGGACAGGACTCTGACCGACCGATGACGAACTTCTCGAAAGCCTGCAGAGCCCGCCAGACCTCTCGGAGCTCCAGACGATTGATCGACCATGCACACTCCAGAGGCGACCAAACCCCCTGAGCGAACCTGCTTTCGCAATGGGCTCCCCAGCCCCCGAGGCTGGCATCCGTCAACAATGGAAGCCACACCAGCTGCTCCAACGGCATCCCGGCCGCCAATGATGCCGGCCGTAACCACCACCGCAGGGACTGTCTGACCTTGAACGGGCAAGGGAGCCGCCTGCTCAAAGGATCCTTCTGATGCGACCACCTGCGGAGGAGCGCTCCTGCTGGGGCGCATATGCACCTTGGCCCACAGTACCACCTCCAGCGCCGCTGCCATTGTGCCTAACAGGCGAAGATAAGACCACGCCGACGGTGCAGGCGATGTCCGGAACTGGCAAACCAGAGACTAGAGCCCCTGAACTCTTCGATCCGGCAAAAACACTCTGCCGTTCTTGGTGTCGAAGCGCACCCCGAGGTACTCAAGGTTCTGGGAAGGGTGCAATTGACTTTTGGCCGAATTAACCACCCAACTCAGCTGTTGTAGAAACACGACCACTCCGCCTGTTACTTGAATGCTCTCTGCCTCGGACTTGGCCCAAATCAACCAATCATCGAGGTAAGGATGCACGAGGATTCCCTCTCTGCGCAAGGCTGCTGCTACCACCACCATGATCTTGGTGAAGGTACGCGGAGCCATCGCCAGACCGAAGGGCAACGCCTGAAACTGATAGTGGCCCCAAGGGAATGCAAACCTCAGGAACTTCTGATGAGTTGATCGGATGGGAATGTGCAAGTACGCCTCCGTGAGATCGAAAGATGTCAAATACTCTCCTTGCCGCACCGCCACGATGACAGAACGTAATGTCTCCATCCGGAAATGCGAGACTCAAAGGCAACGATTTACACCTTTGAGATCCAAAATGGGTTTCCACACTCCGCCCTTCTTTGGCACCACGAAATAAATGGAGTAACGACCCTCGCCGCACTCCTCTTGTGGGACCTCGACAACTGCCCCTAATTGCAGGAGCCTCTGCAATGAACTGCGAATTGCCAACGTCTTTTCTGGACCCCTGCAGGGTGACATGACAAAGGAGTCCCGCACCGGACGCGCCAGCTCCAGTGCATATCCGTGACGAACGATGTCTAACACCCACTGATCGGATGTAATTTGGGTCCAAGCAGAAAAAACTCCCGAAGCCTCCCACCTATCGGAGGTCCTCCTGCCGGGACCCAACTCATCTCATTGTGGTTTCCGAGACACGGGAGAGGTGCCTGAGGCGAATCCCCTATTCGCTCCCTGGAAGCCTTGGCCCGCGACTTAAAGCACCCCCTTTGAGAGCTCCCGAAACGTGTCGAGCAAAATCTCCGGAAATCCTAGAACTGGCCCCGAAGGTTCTGGCCAGACCTCCCCTGCTTTGGCTTATCCTCAGGAAGCCGACCAGTCTTGGACTCCCCAAGATCCTTAACCAACTTATCTAAATCTTCTCCAAAAAGTAATCGACCCTTAAAGGGCAATTTGCTAAGACGGGACTTGGACAACCCATCCGCCGCCCAATTTCGCAACCAAACCGACCTACGAGCAGCTACTACGGAAGCCGTGCTATTAGCGAGAGCTCTGATCAAGTCGTAATGGACATCTGCCAAATACGCTGTCCCCGACTCCAGCCGGCCCAGCTCCTTGAACTCCTCCTGGTCCAAGTGAGAGGAAAGGCATAGATGCTGGACCCAGCACAAACAGGCACGAGCTACCCAAGCCCCACAGATGGAAGCTTGTAAGGAAAGAGCGTCTGCTTCAAACGTCTGCTTCAGCAGGCCATCAACTCTACGGTCCTGTGTATCCTTTAAGGCCGCACTACCTTCCACCGGGATCGTGGTTTTCTTTATAACCACCGAAACCGCTGCATCCACTCTAGGCGAACGAAACCTCTCCTTGTCCTTATCGGCTAAGGGATAGAGCCTATTCATTGTGCTTATCCCTCAAAGCCCCGCTTCTGGCTGATCCCATTCTTCCTGGATCATCCGGTCGACTACTCGATGAACTGGAACCACCACCTACGTTTGCCATATCGCTTGAATAACGGGATCCTCCACCTCCTCCTCAGAAGCAGTTTGGCTAGCGAGATTCAACATCTGCATAGACTCCGTGATCAGAGCAGCCAGCTCCTCCCTATGGAAAACTCGTATGATTTTGGCCTGATCTTTGGGTTCTTGGATCTCTCCCTCCTCCAGATCCTCCAACCCTTCCTCATGCTCCCAGTCGGGTTCTTCGATATCCGGCCAATTGCCCTCTGCAGACAATAGAGCCCGAGTTCTGGCCTTTTTAGGTGCCGAAGGACCTCCGCACCCTCCCTCAGCCTCCAGCTGCTGAGAAGGGGCAGCCATAGGCAAAACTCCCGGCAGCTTGCCTTGACGCCGCAAACAAAAGGCCTGGTGCATCAACAGAAGAAAATCAGGGCAAAAATCCTCGAAAGCTGGCGGACCCGGGACCGACAGAGCCTCCGAAGGACCTGCCGCCTCCTGCAACTCGTACCCTTGTACAGGAGGCTGAAAGGTTCAGCTACAGCCCCTGCCGACGTCCCATGCGCCTCAGAAGACTCCTTGCTATCCATCTGTAACTCCACAGTGGACGACAGCATCGCACAGCCGCGACAGACCCCCGAATCACCCACCGTGCCCCTTCGGGTGCCGCAGATGACGCACTGGGGCCGCACTGCCATCAGGCTGAGAGAGAAACTGAAAAACAATAAAGAAAATAACCATCTCTTTTTTTTTTCTTTTTAGAGAAACTTTCACCTAAATTTGAATCGTATGGCTGCCCCCCCTAAGCCGCTGGGCGCACTGCCAATGCAGTAGAAGCCCCCCCCCCCCAAGGGGATTAACTTCCACCCGCAAAGAAACAAAATAAAGGAAAATAAAGTAAAATAAATGAAAAAAAAAAACCTGCTCTACCCCTGGGAGCAGACCCAAACCGGGTAGTGAAGCAAATGAAAACACTGAAACTCAAATTCTCCTCATGCCGGACAGCCACACTGCTTTCCCATGGCTCCAAAAATGGCCGCCGGCAGCTCCAGAGGAGAAGAAAAAAGGGCACGAAAAACAATCAGCGGTGCAGTAAGCCGCTTAAAGACCCAGCTCCCCGCACCCACACAGCTTAAAACCAGTCCCCTGCCTACCAGTTAACACCGCCGGGCCTGCCTTTCAATTCCCGCGCCGCACTACCCCCTCAGGGCGCCGGCTGATTTACCCGGTCTCTGGCGCTGACTCACACCCGTCGGGTCTCTGCAGCAGCGATCCTGCCTGCTCTGCAGCCCGAGGCACCGAGACGGAAGCCGGTGAGCTCTCCCCCGAAATGTCAGGGAGGAGAGATCTCCCGGTAAGTAAACCAGGCAATATTAAAGAAATACACAGCAGACAGACAGGCAGGGAGCAAGAAAGAAAGACCTCCTCCTTCTTTATTCTTCTTTAAAAAAAAAAAAAAAACAGTACCCCTTTTTTTTTTCCAATCAATCCTAACCAAAATAAAAGTTCACCAAACTATGCTATCCCACAGATTCCTTATCTGTTCCTCCAGTGAGCCTCAACCCTGGCTCACTACGTCCTCCTGCTGCAAGGAGACTGGTCACACTTGAGATGAGGGGAGTATCCAGCAGCCTTTATCCAGTGATGTCAGAAGTTTGACATGCCAGTCTCCAGCTGCGGGAGGAGGTTGACAACCCAGATGTAGAGGACTGAACTGGAGGAACGATAAGGAACTGTTCTGCTCTTGACCAGGGATCAGAAACGCAGAAGAGCTAACTTGATGGCCCTTGCCTTGAGGTGGTTGATAGACCATACCACTTCCCTGCGGTTCCAACGGCCCTGGGCCGTACAGTCCTGGTAATGGGTTCCCCAGCCCAAGAAACTGGCAACCATCATCAGGAGGATTCAGAGAAATCGTCCAGCAGCACATTCTTCCTCAGATAACAGGGCTGCTACCACCACTGCAGGTTGGACTTCACCATCAAAGGGAGCGGGAGACTGTACTCAAACTAGAGAACTCGGGTACCACCGAGGCAGCAAGGACCACTGGAGCATTTGCATGTGAGTTTGCGCACATGGCACCATCTCTATGGTCACCACCATCAATCCGAGGAGCTGAAGATAATCCCAGAATCTGGGATTCCACTGCATACAGAACAGCTCTGGGCATTCCAACAGTCTTGACTTTCTCCTCTGGCGAGAAAGCTTTGCTCACTTGAGTGTCGAAATGTGTACCAAGACACTCGAGGGACTGGAAAGGCAACAACTGGCTCCTTCCCCAATTGATCACCCAGCTGAGGCTTTCCAAAAAAAAAGAGACACCACTCAGGACGGCACCTAACACGCTTCTGAAAGCGAACAGGCCCAGTTGAGCCTATTGTCCAGATACGGATGGACACAGATCCCTCGGAGATGCAGCACAGCCACCACCGCCGCCGCCACCATGAACTGCCCAAATACAAATTCAACCCCATATAAAATATTTGGGAATCATCACTGATCAGGCACTTACATTTAACCAACAGATTAAAAAGACTACCAGAACAATATTCCACAAAGCAAAGACGGTGCAACGGCTCAGGCTACAGGACTTCAGAACAGTCATGCAGGCTATGACGCTCCCCCACCTGGACTACTGTAAAACTATTTATCACGGACTACCCGCCACCAACACCAACCCCCTATGAACTGCCTTAAACACCACAGCAAGAATCATGCAGAAAGCGAAAAAGCATGATCACATTATCCCAGTCCTAAGAGAACTTCACATCCTACCACTCGAAGCAAGGATTAAATACAAATCTGCCCTGCTTATCCACAAAGCCCTCCATCAAACGCAGACTTCTCGACTCCGGACTCTACTACCCCAGCCCACCCTCAACAGGCCAACCCAACAGACCACCAGCAACACTCTCACTATCCCCCACAAACGAACTAAGTGCAATCAACGGACTTGCAACAGAGCTTTCGAACTGTATGCACCCTCCCTCTGGAACTCCCTCCCGACCCAAATCCGAAACAGAGACCTCTCCACATTCCGGAAACAACTAAAAACCATCCTGTTTCATAAATACCTTGGACCAGAAACAGACATCTCTCACTGCCAACTCATCTAGACCTTCTGGCCTATCCCCAACACTACCTACTAAGAAACTTACGTCAACTGTCTAAGTCGTTACTTTCTGTTCAGATCATCAATGTTGGCCCTCATGGTGATGGACACCCCCCCCCCCTCTGTCAAACTGATTACTCCCCCCCCCTTTTTTGTACAACTGCTTTGACCCGGTGAAAAGTGGGATATAAAAACAGCTAAATAAATAAATAAATGAATGAAGTGCCATCAAAGATTTACAAACCTTTAGAAAGGAATTGAAAACACTACTGTTCACCCAGCACTATGGAGAAAATGAGTTAAATAATGTCATGCAACATACACCTCACTAAACTCTACTTGGTCTACGGCGCAAAGCCACCAGACAAAAATAGGAATTCTGCAATGCTTGTAAATAGTTTTGTTCAATGTTTTGGATTATAAAAACTGCTCTATGGAAAACTGTTGTTTATTGTAAACCGCCCCTGATCTCAGGAAGGGGCAATATAGGAAAACTCTGAAATAAATAAATAAAATGACCTTGGAGAACGTCCTTGGGGAGGTGTATAGCCCAAAAGGGAGGGCAGCAAACTGATAGTGAGAGGCAAGCATGGCAAATACTGATACCTTTGCTATCTGCCTGGATCGGAATATGAAAATACACCTAGGCAAGATAGCATAGTTACCCACCTGTAACAGGTGTTCTCCAGGAACACTCTTAGACACTTCTGTGTCTCTGTTTTAAGCCAGTGGTCTGAGACATCCCTGAGCCATTTTTATAGATGATGAATTATACTTGCTCCTATAATATTTGCTCTTCATTAGATGCTGTTGTTAATAGAGTAATCTTTTTCATTTTGGGTTCTCCAGGAATAGCAGGAATCAGTTCTCACATATGGGTGACGTTGGCACCGACAGAGCCCGCGCGTAGCATTTCCCTAGCTTGCAAAGAAAGCTTTTGGTAATGCTACCACGCATGCGTGGTCCCCTTCCTGCCCAAGGGTGCCATCTTGTTCAGTCAGATAACACAGCTTAGGCAAAAGATAAAAACAGACAGAGGAGGCAACTCCCAGGAGAGAAGGGACGGTTGTGAGGACCGATTCCTGCTGTTCCCGGAGAACACCTGTTACAGGTGAGTAACTACACTTTCTCCAGGAACAAGCAGGAAGGCAGTCCTCACATATGAGACTCCCTAGCTCCAGGCTGCCGGGACCCGAATCACGACAGCACCAACGGCAACCACCAGGGAAGGCCACCAGTTGCAGAAGACGAGTCCCTACCCAGAGACTCCGCACCACCCAGCTAACCTTGTCGCACTTAGTCCAGAAGCCTGAACATAGATGGGTTGGAGGGCAGGAGTTGCCTATACATAGAGTATGCTATGGATTACCGCGTGGCCGAAGGCACTGTCCCTGCAGGACTGACTCTCTAGGCAGTAATGTGCTACAAAGGTATGTACAGAAGACCATGTGGTGGCCTTGCATATTTCTGTTATCGGTACCAAGCACAAATTGGTCATCGACGTGGCCATGGCCCTGGCGCGATGAGCAGGGAAAGGCCAGCCCGCTCATATGCGAAGGCAATGTAGTCCGCCACCCAAGAGGACAGAATCCTTTTGGTTACTGGCAGCCCCAGTTTACTGGGGTCAAACAAGACAAAGAGTTGGAATGCTTTGCGATGGTCCCTGATCCTATGAAGATAGAAGGATAGGGCCCTCTTGCAATCCAAGGTATGCAAGACCAACTCTTCCTTGCCAGTGTGAGGCCGTGGAAAGAAGGTAGGGAGAACCACCTCATGGTTGAGGTAAAAAGTAGACACTACTTTAGGAAGGAACTTGGGATGCGTACGTAGCACCACTCTGTATAGACTCGGGTGTAGGGAGGATCCACAACCAGGGCCTGCAGCTCGCTCACCCTGCGGGCAGAGGTCACGGCCACTAAGAAGGTCACTTTCCAGGAGAGGTACCTCAGGTGACAGGTGGCCATAGGCTCAAATGGTGGTCTGGTAAGCTGGGACAGCACCACATTGAGGTCCCATTCCGCTGCCAGAGGGCAGAGAGGGGGCTCTGACAACAGAAGGCCCCTGAGGAATCTGGAGACCAGGGGCAGGCTTGAGAGGGGCTTCCCCTCTACAGGGTGGTGGTTCACAGCTATAGCATGGATGCACCATGACTAAATTAGATTTCAAGCCCGAGTACGAGAGATGCAAAAGGTACTGCAACACGAGTTGTACCTGGCAGGAGAACAAAATTCACCTTCTTGTCTGCGTAAGCCCTCCTAGTGGAGGGCTTCCTGGAGGCCAGGAGGACCTCCTCGACAGGTGGAAAGGGGGCAATGCTACCCTTTCAGCAGCCATGCTGTCAGCGCTAGAGTCCTCAGGTTGGGGTGCAGGAGGGAACCCTCCTCCTGCGAGAGGAGGTCCGAGGCCTGGCCCAAGGTTATCGGGGCTGTCACTAACAGAGAGAGCAGCAGGGGAAACCAGGGTTGCCTGGGCCACCAGGATCACTGAGGTGTACTTACTCTGGATTTTGAATAGACACTTAGGTATCAGGGGGGTTAGTGGGAATGCATAAAGCAGGTCCTGCAACCATGATATCAGAAATGCATCTGCGGCCACCCTCCCGCGGAGTGGTTGAGGGAAGCAGAACCAGAGGGATGAATCAGGATGTGGGCATAAGCGTCCTTGAGATCCAAGGGGCAGAGCCAGTCTCCCTGGCAGAGGTAGGGCATCAGTGTTCCATGAGAGAGCATCTTGAACCTCTCAGTCATCAACAACCTGTTGAGGTTGCATAGATCCAGGATAGGCCGGAGGCCTCCTGTTCTTTTGGGGACAAGGAAATACCTTGAGTAGAAGCCCCTGCCCCAGAGGTGATGGAGCACAGGTTCCACCGCCTTGTCCTTGAGCAGGTTTGCAAGCTCAGTGTCAAGCTAGGACTAATGAAGGGGCGGACAGGATGGCTCCCCTGGAATGTAATCTGGAGGCTGTAAGTGGAGAGTATAACCCTCTCACCACCTGCAGGACCCCCTGGTCTGTAGTGATGGTGGCCCAACTGTCGGCAAAGGAGGCCAGTTGACCCCCTGTGGGCTGAGGTGGGTCTCTCCAGGGGGAGGGGAGACCCTGCCCACCAAGTCAAAAACTCCCCTCTGGCTGAGAGGAGGCTGATGCCTGGGGCTTTGGGTTTCCTGGACCCATGCCCCTGGGGGTGCGGGTTGGTGAGGCTGACCCTGGTAAGGCTGGTAATGACTAGCCTAGGGGTAACCCTTTTTCCTCGGGAATAAGGCCTTCTTTCCCGAGGGCTTCTTCCTGGGGAGAGCCGAGGTCTTTTTGGAAAGTCTGTTGGGTTACTACCTCAGCCTCAATCTCGGCAGCCTTATCGTACATAGGCTTTCTAAAAAGATTCTCCCCATTGCGGGGCACCTCCAGGATCTTCTCTCCTGCACCCACAGCTCCAGGTCAGAGGTCTGCAGCCATGCCTGGCGCCAGGCACAGATGCCCATGGCCGCCTCACGGGACAAGACCTCAAACCTGTCGTAGGCAGCTCTAGAGAGAAACTTAGAGCAGTCCTGGACAGCCCCAGTAAAGGACAGGAAGCGCTGGAGGGGTTCCCCAGCAAGGCCCACTGAGAACCCCGAGAGCTCCTGGAACAGACTCTTCAAATACATCCCCATATACAGCTCATAGGCTTGTATACAGCACCCGAGCATGACGCCCTGGTAGCACTTACGGCCCAGGGCATCGAGGGCCCAGGCCTCCCTGCCAAGGCGCACAGACAAGTAAGTCTTTTGACTCCCGAGCTGCTTCATCGACAACTCCACCACCATTGTGTTGTGGGGGAGTTGGAGCTTATGGAACCCCAGGCCCTTCCAGACTCGGTAAATGGCATTGAGATGCCAGTTAACCAACACCACCAAGGCCGGCGTCTCCCATGTCTGGAGCAGGAGTCTCTCAAGGATGGGCAGGATTGGGACTGTGAGAGTTTCCTTGGGTGGAGACTCATACTGCAAGATTTCCAGCTCCTCGGTGCACGAGTCCTCCTCGGACTCCGTCTGCACCGAGAGCTTGGAAACCAAAGGAGCTGGTACACAGACTGGCGGATTTCAGGTTATAAAAACTCCTTTTATTGAACCCCTATGCGTTTCGGCCAGTGAGGCCTTCTTCAGGGAATAAAAATAGGTGAGCAAACCTCAAAAAAATACAATAAACACAACATACATACATAATATTACATATTATAAACTTAAACAATAACAAAATATAAAAGCATAAATAATCGAAAAACATAAATAAAATTATAATTTAAAAAAAAATCATAAAAGAAAGAAGCAAATCAGACAGATAAAAACGTCCTGTATAATATAAATAAAGTAAATAAAAAGAGTCTCTATATTGCACGGTAACATATGTGGAAACAGATTACCAATCGGTGCATAAATGGTGTCAATAAAATTATAAATGCCTCAAAGGGCAGCACAAAAGAGATGAGGAGGACCAAATGAATGAAAGGACATACTCAAAAGAGTCCAAATACCTTATAAAATCCTGCCGTTGTAAAAAAGCAAATACCGCTGAAAAATAAAATTATACACTTGGTCAAGTGGAAACCATGTTATGTCCTATTCTACAATTGACCTATTAAAACAATAGTTAAAGTTCCCTGTTTCATGTAAACCACTTTGATTTCTTGATTCAGCGGTATCGAAAAATGGTTAAATAAATGGGACACATAGGATGACTAAACAGTTTCACCCACTTGAGGAAATGGGACACATCCAGATGTGCCGCCAAGTACACCCCACTGAACACAGCTATGATAGCATGCAAGGGCCATCATCTGAACTTTAAGAGAGCTCAGAGCCAACCCCTATTCAAAGCCGGACTGCAAGAAGGATAAAAACAGAGATTATGTCCACTTTCCTGAGAACTACAGGCCAGTTAGTCTGATCTCTATGAAAAATATATTAATGGAAACATGCTAAAACAGAGGATAGTGAGGTTTCTAGGGTCCAATTGATTGCAGTATTCAAAGCAGCATGGTTTTACTAGAGGCAGGTCTTGTCAGACAATCTAATTAATTTCTTTGACTGGGTGACCAGAGAGTTGGACTGAGGGAGAACCCTATATGTGGTGTACTTAGATTTCAGAAAAGCCAATGCAGACAGAGGCCACCATATGCCCTAGAGGTTTGAGGACACAGAGTAGAAACGGATTTTGCTTGACTGACCCAAGTACCGAGATGAATGATAGTGCTGGCTCAGTATGGCAGATAAGTTTTGGCTGTTCAAGCTATACATGTTCCTATAAATGTTAACACCTGCCAGGGATTCAAGATGCCCCAAGCTCAAATACAAAGTCCTTCTGCCCCAGGACAAGACATGTCCACCAGCAACAGTGAGTGGTATTCAAGGCAGTTTGTAAGAGAACAAAAAGGATCAAAAAGATTGCCGCACATACCCAATCTGGGAAGGAGCATAAGACCTTAGACGTCACGAGCAAGAAGGTGTTCCAGAATGATACACTGGACCTGAAAATTATTGAATAGACTCACAAAAAAATCCCTATTAATATTTTTATAGTAAAAAGATGCTCACAAGGCAGCTCTCTTAAAAAGATTTACAAACAATCCTTCATAAGGAGAAAAAGATCTCAGTGTTATCTGTCCCTCTATATAGCTTGAAATAACTCCCTTGCTTCAGGAAATATGGTGCTCATTCAAACATCAGTGGTCTAAAAAAAAAAAAAAAACTCCTTATATATTTCTGTTTAAGTCCTTACTTGCTATAAACAAACATTGCTCATCAAATACAAAACTATTTTGTCCTCCTTTAACATCCTGCAGAATTGAAACCCCAACAAACCAGGCTCGGTATGCAGTGTAACACAAGAAATAAAGGAGGTAGGCAAAACTTTACCTCACTTTTGCTGAGCCAGTAGCATGAGACACACAGGACTGTCATCCCACACGCAGGTGGTACAGCTTCTCCCCAT
This sequence comes from Ichthyophis bannanicus, assembly GCA_033557465.1. Lineage (NCBI taxonomy): Eukaryota > Metazoa > Chordata > Amphibia > Gymnophiona > Ichthyophiidae > Ichthyophis > Ichthyophis bannanicus. The sequence continues at coordinate 324,794,215 of CM066034.1, read as the reverse complement.
AGTCTTTCCCCTCCGTAGATATCGGCACCACTTACTCGGAGGAAGCCATCTTGCTGATTAGGTGCAGTGCTGGCTCTCCCCACAGCCCATCTCTGAACAAGAATCACTGGGATCGAGGGAAGGGGCAGACCATGGGAAGAGGCTGTGTTGCCTGCATGTAGGATCAGAGAGAACTGTGCCTCATGTTATTGTTCCCATACTTTCACAAAATGAGTCACTTTCAGAGTGCAAAGTGAAACCACTAAATGCAAAAGAAACACTCAAAATATTTACCAAAGAAAACAGCAGCTTGTGAAGGCAAACAGTATTCACAACCAAAGCAATGAGTCTCAGCGCTCCTGGGGCATATCATACAAAGAGCATTCTCCTTATCAATGGCAGTTATGTAGTGCTACAAAATCTCATAACATCACTGACCCAGAGCTAAGGATGAAGAGGCCACTAACCATAGTTCCACACACAGCTTAAGACTTTATCAATCTCTTGCTCAGAACACCACAGGACAAAACAACTAGAGATACACAAATATGCCGTTACTTATCTGGGTGAAACTTCAAAAGCACAAAACTGTCTCATCATAAAATTCATGTCGTCCTCTATGCCAAAACCAGGACATCCACCACAGCGTTTCGCCAAGCTTCGTCAGGAGATAATCCAATGCCGTGGCTAAAACAAACCAAAACAATATCGAACTTGACTTAACACCCACGATGGAAACACATATAACAGCTGTCTTTCCGGCCAACTCTGAACTAGTGCATCCGGTCCTTCTGACATCCTTTCCCTTCTTCGACTGAAAAATTGATCGACTTTTGCTGATTGGAATGTTGCCATGAGATCCATTACTGGACTTCCCCATCGCTTTATTATTGACTGAAACACCTGGGGGTGCAGACTCCACTCCCCTGGATCTACCTTCACTCGACTCAAATAAATCGGCCTGCATATTGGTTACTCCCGCAACATGGCTTGCCGACAACGCCTCCAAGTTTCTCTCTGCCCAGAGGAACAAGCTTTCCGCCTCTTCTTCCAGAGCCACACTGCCTGTGCCCCCTTGACGATTGATGTAAGCCACTGCAGTCGCGTTGTCTGACAGGACACGAACAGCCTTCCCCTGAATGCGACTCTGAAATGCCTGAAGCGCCAAAGTCACCGCTCTCAACTCTAATCTGTTTATTGACCACGCCTTTTCCTGTTTGGTCCACTGACCCTGAACAAACTGTCCTTCGCAATGTGTTCCCCAGCCCATTAGACTGGCATCTGTCGTAAGTTGAATCCAAACTGGAGACTCCAACTGCATTCCTATCTGCAATACTTCCGGTCTTAACCACCAATGCAAAGCTTGACGCGTTTCCGGAAGACAGGGTAATATCTTTGACAGCGGACTCCTTTGATGCGACCAACTCCTTAATAAAGCTCTCTGTAACGGACGCATATGAGCACTTGTCCATGGTACTAATTCCAAGGTTGCTGCCATGGTCCCTAGCAACTGCAGATAATGCCATGCCGTGGGATCTTTTTTGGTCAAAAACTCTTGAACTAGATTTATTAGTGCTACCACTCGAGAGCGGGGAAGGAAAACTCTCCCTGTCTTTGTATTGAATCGAGCGCCCAAATGTTCTAGATCCTGAGACGGTATCAATTTGCTTTTCCTCATATTCACCACCCAACCTAAACTTTGTAAAAATTCCACCACTCTCTTTGTCGCCAACCTGCTTTCCTCTTTTGACTTTGCTCGAATCAACCAATCGTCCAGGTAAGGATGAACTAGTATTCCTTCTCTTCTCAATGCTGCTGCTACCACTATCATTACCTTGGTAAATGTTCTTGGAGCTGTTGCCAGCCCGAACGGCAACGCTTGAAATTGGAAATGGCCCATTGGAACTGCAAATCTTAAATACTTTTGATGTTCCTGACGAATGGGAATATGAAGATAGGCCTCTGTCAAATCCAGAGAAGAAATTCCCCTTTTCTTACCGCCATTATCACAGATTTTAACATTTCCATACGAAAATGAGCTACTCGAAGATAACGATTTACTCCTTGAAGATCCAACACCGGACGGAAGGAGCCCTCCTTTTTTGGAACTAGAAAATAAATTGAGTATTGACCGTAACCTTGTTGATTTAACGGCACCAGTACAATAGCTTCTAATTCCAAACGTTTCTGCAAGGTCTCGCATATTGCAGCACGCTTGATGCGCGCCCTGCGAGGAGACTGAACAAACAAATCGACCAGCGGATCCTGAAATTCCAGAGCATATCCTTTTTTTATTATTTCCAACAACCATTGATTGGATGTGATCTGAACCCAGGCGGAATAAAATTTGCGGAGCCTGCCTCCTACGGGAATAAAATCCACCTGGGCATTCATCTCATTGTGTCTTTCTTGGGTTAGCACTGGAAGAAGGGGCTGTAAAACCTCTTCCTGCGCCACGAAATCCTCGAAACCCCTGACTCCTATAATATTGACATCCTCTTTGCATTTGACCAAAACGAAGAGAACGGAAACAACGAAAATCCCTATACTGACCTCTATAGGCTTGAATCGTGCATCCTAGCCTTTGTCTATCTTCAGGGAGCTTGCCACCCCTACAATCTCCCAAATCCTTTACTAACTTTTCCAAATCTTCTCCAAAGAGAAGTTTACCCCTAAATGGAAGCTTAGAAAGTCTTGCTTTTGAAGAAGCATCTGCAGCCCAGGTATGCAGCCACACATACCTTCTAGCTGCGACCACTGAGCCCATACCTTTTGATAATGCTCTGATAAGATCATAATGAATGTCTGCTAAATAAGCTGCTCCAGTCTCTAACTTAGATGCGTCCTCCGAAGAGGTCCCCTCCATGCCAGTATGTAATCCTTTTGACCATCGCAAACATGCTCTAGCCACCCATGCTCCACAAATGGATGCCTGAAAAGACAATGCATTTATATCAAATATTTGTTTCAACAACATGTCTAATTTTCTATCGTGACTATCCTTCAGGGCTGCACCGCTCTCTATTGGAATAGTAGTCCTCTTAGTAACAGCCGAAACTGCTGCATCAATTTTAGGTGGAATAAATAATTCACAATCCTTCTCTTGTAAAGGATACAAACGAGCCATAATTCTGGATCCTCTTAATGCAGCCTCAGGAACATTCCACTCTTGCTGAATCATTTCCTTTACCACTCTATGAACTGGAAAGGCTTTCTGCGTTTTCCTAAACGCTTGTAACAAAAGATCCTCTAAATCTAAGTTTTCCTCAGGCTCTGACACTGGCATATTCAAAGTTTTAAGAGTTTCCCTAATTAATGCAGGTAACTCCTCTCTACAAAAAACACGTACAATTCTGGACTGGTCTTCTTGATCTACCAGTTCTCCCTCTTCTAACTCCTCTTCAATATCATCCTCTAAATCTGAATGTATTTCTTCAGATGATATTGAAAAATTCTTCGCTACCCTAGACCTCTTACCAGATAGCGTAGCTTCCTCCATTTTTAAAGGATCAGCCAAACGCTTTTCTCCAAGATTAGACACAAGAGGCATTTCAGGAGATTTATGATCATCCCTAAACGCTTTCTGAAGTAGTGAAACAAACTCTTTTGAAAATAATGCTGCTATACCTGAAGAAAAGGTTGCAGGTACTACAGGCACGTCTGGTCTGGAAGAAGGACCTGGGACAGGCTCAGGTAAAAGCTGCGGAGGAGAATCAACATCTCCTGCTGGTGAAGAAAACTGCTTACCTCCCTCAGCAGTAGCATCTAAAACATTCTGAAGATCTGCATTCTCCTGAACACAAGACCTACAAACTCCAGATTCTACACATATGCCTCTCCTAGAACCACACATCAAACATTGTGGTTTTGTAGGCATTTTGTAATAAAGTTGCACAGATATAAAAACTATTTCCTATCTACTCTCCCTTTTTTTAAATAACAAATAACTACTAATAAATAGGCTTAGTAACAACCTATAATTATAAAAATTAATAAAAACACTCAAGAATTCACTTTATATCAGCCTTTTACATGCCTTTCTTTTACTGTGCCTTCGTTGTTAAACGCGTCTCATGCACGCGCCTTGACGACACGGTATTGAAAAAAAACTCTAAACCGCCACTTTAAACTTCGCAGCAATCAAATCCTCATAGCTGCAGCGTCTTAAAAACAAAAATGTTTAAATTGCTTTTTATGCACCTCCGGGGCTCCGATCATAAGTTTTATGCAAATCTGAAAAGACCCGGAAATGTTTTTAACAAAATAGAAACGGCGGTTTAAATGTTCTCCGCAGAGACAGAAATTATTTTTAAAGGCAAAACTTTACCTTTTAAATGTGCTACTGTCAAAAGATGCCTTACTTCCTTCCAACGCTCCTCTCCTAATGAAAGTAGGATCGGGAGCCTTAAAATATCATCTCAGATACCGCGGTTTCTCCAGCGGTCGAGTAAACTCCTCCAAAGAGAGAGAGGGAGGGCATGAGCTAGCTCTTAAAGCTACAGCACAATTTAATTGTATCTTTCTTTTTAAAATAGTCTAAAATTAATTTGGAAGAAATAAAAGACTTAATTGTTCCTCTTTAGAGCCCAAGTCAAGGCTCTTATAACCTCCAGCTGCTTGGAGACTGAATAAACTGAAGCAAGGAGGCGGTCCCTCAGGAGGTTATAGTGGTGACATCACAACTGTGTCATTATTCAGTCTCCAAGCTGCAGGAGGAACCTGTATCCCAGAAATTCCTGGACTGGACTGGAGTGACGTAAAGTAAGCAGCTGCTAAAAAGGGTTAAAAATCTAAGGGGTATGTTTACTAAACTGCGCTAATGTGCGTGGCGCGCATGTGCGCACGCTAAGGTACCTTAGTGCACACTAATGATGTGTTTTAGGGCACAAATGTGCACGCACATGTGCGCGGCGTGCTAATGTGCGATGAAGGCGGGGAAAGACTCCCGGAGGGTGGAGGAAGGCTCCCCAGGGACGGAGAGAAGGGGTCAATGGGTGGAGAGTGGGAGGGGAGAGGCTCCCCACACATTTGCGAGGCTGAAATCCGAGGCAAAAAATACCGTGAGTGAAAACCTCGCGGTAGAGCCGATTTAAAGGGAAGAGAAACCATTTCTGTCAGCAACGTACAGCAAAACCAAGGAAACCTACAAAAAGTGATAAGTGTGATACATGTGCATGGTACAAAAGGGCAAATAAACATTAAAAATGACCCCAACAAAATTTTAAAAAATCAGAATCAAGCTGGGCAATAGTGATAGTAATGGGAAACATCAAAAAGCACTCCCAACAAAGCCCCAAAAAATAACTAAAAATATTGGAAGGGTCTACGCTCCGTCCCCATACAAGGTGAATGATCCCACAGTGAAATAGCACTGATCAGGGTTTTCCTCTCCATTGGACAGGTTACCTATGACATGCACATGTTCCACAACAGCAGGGCGGGCATGTCGGAATGGGCAACTGGACAGATGCTGGAAAAGGGGATACAGAGGGCTGCAGGTGGCACATGATGTGGTGCAGCTGGGGCACAGTGCGGACTAGGCAGATGCATAGCTGGCCCATAGGAATGCTGAAACTGCAGAGCAGCCACACAGCAACTGCTGAGAGCCCAACATGGGCACGAGTGTGCTCCCCACAGTGTCACTGGGGATAGTACCCAGCAGGTACCCCCAAGGGCACAGAACATTGGCAGGCGGTGCTTGGGGGACGCGTGGACCGATATGCAGGCACCCCTACCCCAGAACCCGCACCATAGGCAGGCGCCTACCCGCACACTGCATGGCCTGAGACTGCGCACCACCAGCACCACCAGCAGAAGGGCATGTCAGCATAGTGGCAGAGGGGTACTGGTGGTGGAGGGGGCAGTGGCAGCTGCCCACAGCAGTCCAGGCCCAGTCCTGTGTAGAAGGGTGCCGCCCACTGCAACAGACAGGCCAGGGAATGCACAGACACCCCAGGGAATGCACCATATCTGTGGGAACACAGTGGCGCAGTGCACACAGACAGTGTGTCCAAGAGCAGAAGGTCACAGGTTCAAATCCCCGCTGTGGCTCCTGCCAACCCAGTCTTCTTATTTTACCCATGAAGAAAACATGGTAGTAAAGACTGAACCTGTATTGCTGAGAACAGAAACATGCCTCAACTGCATATATTTTACCCCATAGAGCACAAACACCATAAACATGTGCAGTACCTAGAGCAGAGTCCCCCAAAGGCAGTCCTGGAGTGCCAAGCACCATTCAGGTTCCATGCTGTTTCCAATACATATGTCTGTGCTGCATCTCCATGCACCACCCCCATGGTATGCAGATGTATCTCATGCATATTCATTAAGGATATCATGAAAATCCGAGCGGTGTTTGGCCCACCAGGACCAGAGTTGGGAACCTCTGCCCCAGCGCAGCGGACAACAGGGACAGACACGCCTGCACCCACAGGCCCCATTATCCAAAGCCACCTGGAGAGGCAGGGCTTCAGGCCCTGTTTCCTACCCCGAATACTAGTACTTGCATAACTTAGCAATGTCACCCTGCACCTGGGAATACGGTACACATCTATCAAAAGGTTGCCATGAGTAATGGTGGATAGCAAGTCCTATGTTAAGCACAATTTGCTGAGTGAGCTGCATCATAGCAATCGTTCAGATGTCTGTGGAGTGTGATACAGGTCCTGTGTCTGACAGTGTTTACCACCCTGGGGGGTGACTCCTACAGTATTGCGTGCCATAGCCATGCCTGCACTGTGCCCAGGACTGGTGTCGTGGCCATGGCTGCCAAACACCTCTATGGTAGCACAATGCTGGCATAGGTGTGGGAGTGTGTGTCTGTCTATCCAGTGTGTGGTGGCTGCAAACACCCTCTACAGCCCACACTGCCAGCACTGTTGCCAGTATTGGCCTGCCAATGTGCATAATGAGGAGCAAGGTACCATGAGTATTGCCCTGACAGGGTGGCCTGGCCAGGATGCATCTGCACAGGGCATAGGGCAATGTCTGGGACATTGTAGTGCCAGGCCATCACCTGCACAGACAGGGTGGCCACAGCATGTCCTGCTGGAAGATCACTCTCACCCTGACTGAGCAGTGACCACGGCATGGCTAGGTTCCCCCATAGTGCTATATAGTATTTTTCTTGGGTGATATTTATGGGTTCCCTTTTGGGGCCCAATCACTGACTTCTCTGCTTGGTGTGTATGCTGGCAGCCCAGTTCTGGGTGCACGCATCTTCTCCAGAAACATGCACTATGGACTAGCTTGCAGACTGTCTGCAGCTAGTATGTGTTTGGCTGGAACACCTTGCAGGGTGCAGTGGCTGGCGGCCTGCTGATGGTGAATGTCAGATAGTGGTGGGGGGCAGCTGGGCATTTCCAGGCCTACTGTCTGTCTGCTATTGCTTTATGGGTGGGTATAGATCCGTATTGCCTGCCCTGTAGGGTGTCTGTTCCCCAGCAGAACCGGGGTTGATGGTCCCCTCTACTGCCAACATTGCAGGGAGGTAGAATGTGGATCTGTTGGTGGGAGACCCTGTTTCCCACCCTCAGCCCCAGGGGGTGGGTTGGGTGGTGGTACATAATCCGCCTATGGGTCCATAAGGGCTAACCCTGACTGGGAAATACAGATGTATCCACGGTGTGTCTGCAGGAACTACCTATCTCACACACTAGCACTGCTGGGGACCTGCAGCATGGCCTATTTCTGCCATGGGAGGTGCTGTGGACCTGGTGCTGGCCGCCCCACCGCACCGTCAGAGCGAGCACAGTACCCGCACAATGTGACGGTGTGTAGCTACTCTGTGCCAGTAACACACACGGTCAGTTCCCCCTACCAGGTCTAGCTGCTGTGGGGGTGCATACCCACATCTGCAGATCATCTGTAGACTGCTGCTTTGCATGTGCAGTGCATCATGGGTGCAAGAGAACTAACCCTACCCTGGTAACTGCAGCACACAATCTGCAGACGTTATTTTGTAGCCAGCCAGACATCTCTTTACAGTTATAGAGCTGTAGCCCACTGGTGACTGCACTGCCTGTGGAGCCAGAGGTTGGTGGTTCGAATCCACAGTGGGTTTATGTATTTTATTTACTTTATTTATTTATAGTCCCCCATATACCGCGCTATTCTGCACCATTGCGGTTTACATTGCACAAACTGGACATACATTGAACAGGGCATTATAAATGGAAATTACACTTACCTGGTAATTGTAGTTCCTGGAGGATCCAGTTTAGTCCTCCACATCCGGGTAGTGCACCTCCTCCTGCAGCTTGGAGACTGGACCAATCAGAATCTTCCTATGCCAGGATGCCTGCTGCTGGAGCTCCCATCAGCCCCCAGTGAACTATTAACAAAGCAGACTCAAAGAAGTAACCCATGAGATAAGTATAAATAGCAACTAGAACAGAATTTAGTCCCCTAAAGAATTAAGCGACCCCCTCCCCAAACGAGGAAGCCAAAACTCTGCACAGCGCCTTTGACTCCACCCGAAAAAGGAAGCAGTCAGAACCCCAGCCACCCGAACTGAATAGCTGGCAAGAAGAAAGTAGAAGAAAGCAGAAGTGAGCCCCGGATACGAAAAACCTGAAGAAACACGCTGAGACATTCAAGCGCCTGCACAGTAAGCACACCGCACAAAAGAAACCTGACACATGGGAGGGAAGGAGGACTAAACTGGATCCTCCAGGAACTACAATTACCAGGTAAGTGTAATTTCCATTTCCTGAGCGGGTATCCAGTTTAGTCCTCCACATCCGGGATGTAACAGAGCTGTCAACACCGGGCGGGACCTTGCCAACCGGCGCGCAACACCGCCGAGCCAAAACCAGAATCTTGAGCGGCGAGCACATCCAACTGGTAGTGTTTACTGAAGGTATGAAGAGACGACCAAGTAGCCGCCCTACAAATCTCCACCGGCGGAACAAGACTATGTTCTGCCCAGGACGTCGCCTGAGCCCTGGTAGAGTGGGCCCGCAAACCCACCGGAACTGGCCGATCCTGCAAAATGTAAGCCGATGCAATGGCCTCTTTAATCCACCGGGCAATGGATCTCTTCGCCGCCGCTTCACCTTTGCGGGCCCCGCCAAAAAGCACAAACAATCGATCAGTCTTACGGAACGGCTCGGACACCTTTAAATAGCGACGAAGGACGCACCGCACATCTAGGCAATGTAAGCCCCCGTCCGTGGAACTCCCTGTGTCCAAATGAAGGACCGGAAGAAAAACAGGCTGATTCAAATGAAAAGGCGAAACCACCTTAGGCAGAAAAGAGGGCACAGGTCGAAGAACCACCCGATCCCTGGAGATAGACAGGAACGGTTCTCTACACGAAAGAGCCTGCAACTCGGAAATGCACCTCGCCGAACAGATCGCCACCAGAAAAACCGTCTTCAGGGTGAGATCCTTCACCGAAGCCTGCCGTAAAGGTTCAAAGGGTTTGCGAACCAAAGCTCGTAAGACGAGATTCAAATCCCACGATGGAACTGACAACCTGCAGGAAGGCCGTAACCTGAAGACCGCTCTAAGAAAACGTTGCACGTCCGAATGCGCCCCTAGGGGGACCCCCAGAACCTTGCCCCTGTAGCACGCCAGCGCCGCCAACTGCACCTTCAGAGAACTGGCAGCCAAACCCTTGTCAAATCCGTCCTGCAAAAAAACTGAGAATCACCGACACCGCCGCCGCCGCACGAACCCAATGCCGCGAACACCAATCCTCAAAAAACCGCCACACCCGCACATACGCGAGCGAGGTGGAAGGCTTCCACGCCCGAAGGAGCGTGGCAATAACCTCAGAAGAATAACCTTTCTTCCTTAACCGAGCCCTTTCAAGGGCCAGACCGTAAGCGAGAATCGATCCACTTGAGGCATCCGCAGCGGACCCTGAAGCAGCAGATCCGGAAGCGGAGGCAGCCTCCGCGACACTCCGTTGCGCAACCGAACCAGATTGGCATACCACGGTCTTCTGGGCCAATCTGGAGCCACTAGTAAAACCTGCCCCCGGTGCGCCTCGATGCGCTGCACGACGTGACCGATCAACGCCCAAGGGGGAAAGACATAAAGAAGGCCGCCCTCCGGCCACGGCTGAAGAAGCGCATCGATGCCTTCGGACATGCGTTCTCTCCGCCTGCTGAAGAACCACCCCGTCTTCGCCGACTGAAAGGTCGCCATGAGATCCATAATCGGAGGCCCCATCTGCGAACTATCTACGCGAACACCTGCGGGTGCAGCTCCCACTCCCCAGGGTCGACCTGCACCCTGCTGAGAAAATCCGCCATGACATTGTCTTTTCCCGCGATATGCGCCGCCGAAAGAGCTGGCAGACGGGTCTCCACCCAAGCGAACAAGGTGTCTGCCTCGCTTTCCATGGCCAGACTGCTGGTGCCCCCCTGTTGGTTGATGTAGACCACCGTTGCAGAGTTGTCCGAGAGGACTCGCACTGCCCGCCCCTTCACAAAAGTCTCTAGGGCCTGCAGCGCAAGTCACACCGCTCGCAGCTCCAGGCAGTTGATCGACCAAGAAGTCTCGAGAGGGGACCACGTCCCCTGCGCGTACCGCCCCTCGCAGTGGGCCCCCAGCCCAACAGACTCGCATCCGTGATGACCGGGAGCCAAGTGGGCTGCTCCAAGGGAAGCCCCATCCGTAGGCGCTCCGAGCACAGCTACCACCGGAGAGACAGACGAACCGATTTCGGGCAAGGCAAGCGCTTGTTCAACGAATCTGACTGGTTCGACCACCGTCGTAACAGGGCTCTCTGAAGCGGTCGCATGTGAAACCTGGCCCACGGCACCACCTCCAACGTCGCTGCCATAGTGCCTAACAGCCGCAGGTAACACCAGGATGACGGAGCGGGAATCCTCAAGAAGGAGCGCACGAGCCCCTACAACGCCTGGACGCGGCGCTCCGGCAAGCACACCAAGCCTCTCGCCGTGTCGAAACGAACCCCGAGGTATTCGAGGGATTGAGTGGGCACAAACCACCCAGCCGAGAGACCGCAGCAAAGCCACTACTCTATCCGTCGCCTGCACGCTCTCTGCTTCGGACTTCGCACGAATCAACCAATCGTCGAGGTAAGGGTGGACCAAGATGCCTTCCTTCCGTAAGGCCGCCGCAACCACCACCATGACCTTTGTGAAGGTGCGTGGAGCTGTGGCTAGACCGAACGGCAGGGCTCGAAATTGAAAGTGACCCCACGGGAACGCGAACCTGAGGAACTGTTGATGCACCGCTCGGATGGGAATGTGTAAATAGGCCTCCGAGAGATCGAGAGCGCTCAAAAACTCCCCCTGATGGACCGTAAGGTCTCCATACGGAAATGCAGCACCCGGAGAAAACGATTCACCCCCTTGAGATCTAGAATCGGGCGAAGTGAACCGTCTTTCTTTGGCACCACGAAATAAATGGAGTAGCGACCGACGCCGGGCTCGGAGGGAGGAACGGGAGTTACCGCTCCAAAATCGAGGAGTCGACGCAATGTCGTTCGAATGGCCCGCACCTGCTGCTCTCCTTTGCAGGGGGAAAGGACAAAGGCATCTGGAATCGGAGAAGCAAACTCCAGCGCATAACCGTCCCTGATGATCTCGAGCACCCACTGATCTGATGTAATTTGGGCCCAGGAAGGAAGAAAGTCCCGCAGGTGACCCCCGATGACTAACTCTCCCCCCTGAGCCCGCCTCGCTTCATTGCGGTTTTCGACCAAAGGAAGAGGACGCAGAAGAGAACGCCGCTGAGAAGCCTCTTCCCGCTCCTCGAAAACTGCGAAAACCTTGGAACCTGGAGCTATTCCGGCCACGCTGGGAACCCCCATAGGCGGGAAGAACGGAATCTGCGAAAGTCTCGAAACTGACCCCGTGCCGGCGGCAGGTTCCTGCTCAGCTTAGGCTTATCTTCGGGCAGCCTACCGCCTTTGGACTCCCCGAGGTCCTTCACCAACTTATCCAGATCTTCACCGAACAACAATTTCCCCTTAAAGGGAAGCTTACTGAGTCGGGACTTGGAAGAGCCATCGGCCGCCCAATTCCGCAACCATAAAGATCTGCGCGCCGCCACCAAAGAGGCCATGCTATTCGCCAAAGTCCTAATCAAATCATAATGCACATCCGCCAAATACGCCGAGCCAGATTCCAGACGACTCACTTCCAGCAAGCCCCGCCGATCCAAGCCGGAACCTTGCCTCAAACGCTGAGCCCACCGTAAGCAGGCCCTAGCCACCCAAGCTCCACAAATGGAGGCCTGCAAGGAAAGAGCATTGGTCTCAAAGGCCTGTTTCAACAAGCCATCCACCTTCTTGTCGTGCGCGTCCTTCACGGCCGCACTGCCTTCAACAGGAATGGTGGTTTTCTTGGTGACCGCCGACACCGCGGCGTCCACTCTTGGCGACTTAAACCTCTCCTTGTCCTTATCCGCTAACGGATACAGGCGGTTTATAGTCCGAATTCCCTTAAGGCCGGACTCAGGCTGAGCCCACTCAGTTTGAAGCATCTGTTCCACCACACGGTGCACCGGAACCACCACCTGAGATTTGCGCACCGCTTGAATGAGAGGATCCTCCAACCCGTCCTCCTCCACCGGACGAGGTGCAGCGAGATTGAGGGCGTGAAGAGATTCCATAATCAAAGGCACCAGCTCTTCTTTACGGAACATCCGAATGATCCGGGCTTGATCCTCGGGCTCTGGGATTTCACCGTCTTCCAACTCCTCAACATCCGCTTCAGGATCCACGTCGGCATCAGTATCCGGCCAGCCCACGTTATCGCGGTCGAGGTCCATGGACCTAAGGCGCTTGGCTGAAGGCTGACCCTCCTGCCTGGACTCCCCACCCTGTAAAGATGACAGGGGCGACGGCCAGGCGTCTGGCAACTTGCCCGTGCGACCCAAGCGAAAGGCCTGGTGCATAAGTAGGACAAAGTCAGGGGAAAAATCCGTGAAGGAAGACTCGGCTGCTGCAATTGGCCATGCTCCCTCCTGCCCTTTAGGGGGGGCCGTAGAACCAGACGCAAGAGGGCCAGGAGAAGGATCTCCGTCCGCTTGAACAACCGGGCTCCCTGGACCTGAGAGCTCCTTATGCTCCAGTTGCTGCTCTAAACTGGTGAAAGCTGAGGCGCAGCCCCTACAAACCCCAGACTCGTCCACCGCCCCCCTGCGCGATCCGCAGATAACACACTGCGGTCTGGTAGCCATACAGTCGCAGCAGCCCCCACAGATAATGTGAAAATGAAAAGAAATCAAAGAAACTAAAAGGAAAGAAAATCTCCGGGGGTTTTTTGTTTTTTTTTAAACGAACTAGCAACTGGGACCACAGATCTCCCCTCTCCCAGCAAAAACGCCAAGTCAAAAACGCGCTAAGCAGAAAGGAACTCTGGAAGCTGGGCGGGAAAAAAACGGAGCTAAAAAAAAAATGGCCACCGGCACATCTCAGCCGGCGAGAAAAAAGGGCGTGAAAAAGCAAGCAACGGCAAAACAAAATGAAAAGAAATTAAAGAAAGGAAATTAAAGAAAACCAAACGGACGCCCGCAGCACTGAAAGCATCCGAAACTCACCCCTTGTGCAAAAGCGCTGTAGACGGCACGCCACTCGAAGCCATGAGCAGGAGCACGCTACTACAGCAGGCAGTCACTGAAAACAAACAAGTGCAGACCGGATCGTGAAAGGGAAGCCAGCACGCCGTGCAGGCTTTCCAGACGCAGATAGAGGGCTTGCAAGGCAGAGCTCTCCTCAGTATAGTCTAGGAGGAAGGAGCTAGCCTCGGACTACAACAAGACCCCTCGGTAGCAAAGTCAGCAGCACAGTGCAGACCCGGCTTCTCGATTGCAGCCGGCAATCCCTTGTCTTGGTATTTTTTTTTTTAAAGCTACAGCTACCTATAAAAGAAATTAAAGAAAAAATAGCAGTGCAAAGGAAAATCTCCAAAAACCACTATCTCTAGTGTTGCCTCCAACAGTCCTAAAGTGTGCCTAACCCCAGGCGCACACGTCCTCCAGCTGCAAGGAGACTGGACACACTGGGGGCTGATGGGAGCTCCAGCAGCAGGCATCCTGGCATAGGAAGATTCTGATTGGGCCAGTCTCCAAGCTGCAGGAGGAGGTGCACTACCCGGATGTGGAGGACTAAACTGGATACCCGCTCAGGAACTTGGTGATACAGGGTACATGGGGGGCTGTCTGGGGCAGTTTTGTGTAATTTCAAGTAGTACAGCCAGCAGAAACACCCTCATAGTGCTGTAACCTTTCGGTGCCTTATAGGGCGCCCCATACAGCACCTTCTAAGGCTCCCTATGGGCAACATTATAGGGTGCCTTGGCGGACAGTGCACTTTATGATATGCCCTCTGGAGTGCCTTCTGCGGCACCTTATGTTACGGTACTTTGAGGGTGTGTTTGCTGGCAGTGCTGACTGAAATAAAAATAAAATGCCTCCTACAGCAATCTTACCCATAACAGGTACTGCCTCAGCCAGCCTTCTGCATTAGGCACAGTGGGGGATTGAACCCATGACCCCTGCACCAACAGTCAGTGTCTTAACCATTGTGCTACACTGCTGTTGCTGTTTGTACGTCAGCACACCTACGTCAGCTTACCACACGTTAACATGTGCAGTGCTGCCATCACAGTAGCCTTGCCATGCCTCATTGGGCACCCTATATGCTGCCCTTTGGCCACCCTTTCAGCAACATTGTAGGGTGCCTTGGCGGACAGTGCACTTTAAAATGTGCCTTATGGGGCGCCTTATGTTAAAACGCTTTGAGAGTGCATTTGCTAGTAGAAATAATTAAAATAAAAATAGCATGCCTCCTAAAGCACTATTACCCATAATAGGTAATGCCTCAGCCAGCCTTATTCATTGGGCACAGTGGGGGATTGAACCCATGATCCCTGCACCATCGGTCAGTGTCTTAACCATTGTACTGTGGCTCTGTTCCTGTGCTTGCACGTCAGCACGTCTGCTTATGCTTCCCGCACGCGTTTCTCATGCGCTAATGTGCGCGGCGCACATTAGCGCATGATTAATCCCGGTTTGCTGACACGCCCACTCCTTTTATGGCATCCCGCAAACTAACGCGGCCCGCACCTAACAGGGGTTTTAGTAAACATACCCCTAAGAGAAACCCAATACATACTTATTACAACACATCTAGCTCTGGGTCAGTGATATTATGGGGTTTTGTGGCACTACATAACTGCCATTGATAAGGAGAATGCTCTTTGTATGATATGCCCCAGGAGCGCTGAGACTCATTGCTTTGGTTGTGAATATTATTTGCCTTCACAAGCCTCTGTTTTCTTTGGTAAATATTTTGAATGTGTTTCTTTTGCATTTAGTCATGTTATTGTTCAGCAAACACAAAAGTAGCAGCTAGCAGAGAGGTACACATGGTGAAGGAACTTTATTTGTGCAACTGTGCAGCTATAGCTGGCACTAAAATTCCAAATGTGTTGCAGGCCTCAACAACTCGTGTGGATTTAGAAGCCAGGCCAAAATCGTAGAAGTCAATTCTTGTGGCCTCCTCGTGCCCCCCCCCCCCCCCCCCCATTGCATCATATGTTGATCTCAAGTCTCACAAGATCAGCACCAGGGTTCTTATACTGCATGGCATTTTTAGACAGTCATACAAATAACAACAGTCATAGCTTCAGATATTAGTATCTGTACATGTGTGTGGTGCAACAGTGGTGTGCCTGTGCATGGGCAGAAATGTGGTAGGTGCCATTGTGTGGGTGGGGTGCGGTGCATGTGTGTGTGTGGTGCAGAGTGGAGTGCGAAAATATGCATGTGGTGTGGCGCTAAGGTGCCTGTATGCATGTGGGATGTGGAGGTGAGATGCTTATTTTGTGTGGTGTGGAGGTAAGGTGCCCCTATATGTGTGTGTGTGCTGCAGAGGTGGGGTGCTCGTGTGTGTATGGTGCAGAGGTGGATTGCCCATGTGTGTGTCTGTCTGTTATGCGGAGGTGGGGTGCCTGTGTGTGTGGTGTGGGTGCTTGTGTATTTGTTCTGGGGGGGAGAGGCATGTACCTTTTGGCAACATCCTGCAGTCTTCCCTCCCTTTCCAACCCCTCTAATGCTGGCTCCCCTCCTCTGTTACCCTTCTATCCCCTTCACCAAGCCCTCCTAGCACCCCAGTCCCCTGCCCTAAAACCATCTCCCCCATCCTCCTTTTTTTTTTTAAATACGCCCCCTGCCCTTTTAAATCGTCCCTGCCTTCTCTACCTCACTTCAACTCTTCCCTTCCCCCCAAATACATTGTATTGTGCTGCAGACCATGACAGGGACTCCCTCTTCTCTTCTGCCCGTGGAGACTGAATCTCTATGGGCAGACTGCTTGCCTCTGCAGCCCCTTTTCTTCTGCCCTCTGGGATCTGATCTCCCACGGGCAGATTGAAAGGGCCATCTCCTTCTGCCTGCGGGGGATCCGATCTCCCACGGACAGGTAGAGAGGGACTTTGTCACAGTCGTTGCCATCCTCTACTCTTCTGCCTGCAGGAGATCAGATCCCGTGGGCAGACACATGTCGGGGCAACTTGTTGGGGGGGGGGGGTAGTGCTCCCCTCAAACTACACCCATGGTAAGGGGCGGGAGGTGAGGTCTCTGTTTTGCCGTTGAGGAAAAGACACTCCATATTCAAAACTCATTTGGCTAGCTAGAAACTCTCCAGTATCTATGTTATGAATGTTTTATTTTTATTTTATTTGGCTTGGTAATTATTTTGGTTTACTAATCAATAAAAGTGATGATAATATTTCTCTGTGGACAAGCAATGGTATTGCAAGCACTCTTCCATGGGTGATGCCATCCACTGAACTAGTGTGCTGGAGCTCTCCTCCAGTTCAGAGGAATGTTTTGTCTCCTCTGAGCTTGCACCTGTATTTCTACTTCCCTGGAAACTCCCCCCACCCATCCATCTATATCAGGGGTCTCAAACACGCGGCCCGCAGGAGAAGGTTGTGCGGCCCGCGACGGCTTCTGCTGCTGCCGTTGCCGCCGTGGCAACGGCAGAATCGACGGTCAATTTAAAAAAAATAAAAAACTGGCTTCTGCTGCTCTGTCCTGCGGCCCGTTCCCCTCTGCACGAGAGCCCTGAATGTGCTTCCTCTGCGGCGTGCTTTTCAAGCCGCGAAGGGAGTATTTCCCTCTCGCGAGGCTTGAAAAGTGAATAGGCTTAAGCCGCGCGAGAGGGAAATACTCTCTTCGCGGCTTAAAAAGCATGCCGCAGAGGAAGCACACTCAGGGCTCTCGCGCAGAGGGAAAGGGGCCGCGGGACAGCTGATTTTCTGCTGCAGCAGAAGCCAGCAGCAGAAGCCAGGTTGTTTTTTTATTTACCTGGGGGGGGGGGGGGTATGACTGGAAATGGGCTATTGGCAGGGGGGGGTATGACTGGAAATGGGCTATTGACAGGGGGGGTATGACTGGAAAAGGGCTATTGGCAGGGGGGGGGGTATGACTGGAAATGGGCTATTGGGGGGGGTTATGACTGGAAATGGGCTATTGGCAGGGGGGGGTTATGACTGGAAATGGGCTATTGGCAGGGGGGGTGTAGGACTGGAAATGGGCTATTGGCAGGGGGGGTTATGACTGGAAATGGGCTATGGTGGGGGCTAGGACTGGAAATGGGCAGGTGGGGGTTAGGAAGGACTGGAGGTGGGCTTATGGGGGGAGTTAGGACTGGTAATGAGCTATGGAGGGGCTGACTGAAATGGGGTAATGGGGGTTAGGGCTGGAAGTGGGCTATTGGCAGGGGGGGTTATGACTGGTAATGGGCTATGGGGGGTCTAGGACTGGTAATGTGCTGGGGGGGTTGCTAGGACTGGAAATGGGCTGAGTGGAAGGGGGCTTGAACTGCAAATGGCTGATGGGGAGGGGGGCTTGGAATGGAAATGGGCTGTGAGGGGAGGGAGCTAGGATTGGAAATGGGCTGATGGGGGCTAGGATTGGAAATGGGCTGATGGTGAGGCTAGGATAGGACTGGAAATGGACTGATGCAGGGACTAGAAGGGAGCGGATGCTGGGTGGGGCTGGAACTAGAAGGGAGCTGATGTTGGGGGAGGATTAGAATGGGATGGAGCTGGGAAAGTGAAATGGAGAGGGGAAAAATATTTTGTCTGGGAGAGAAGACAAATCTACAATTGGCCAGGTATTGTGAGAGTAAGTGGGGATTGAGGATGGAGGGGTAAAATTTGAGTGGATGAAATAGGAATGAGGAAAGAGAAAAAGGAGAAAGATTAGTATGTTAAAGCAGATGTAGAGAGAGAATGGAAAAAAAACTAGGAGAGAAGAAAGGGCAAATGGAAGCAGACGATGGAGAGTTAGCAGAAGACATGAAGAAACCAGAAGAAAGTGGCTGGAACAATTGCAACTGAAAAAAATGCACAAAAGGTAGAAAAATATCTCTTTATTTTGAATTTATTAACTGGAATATGTCAGCTCTGGGAAATGTGCATCATTAATGTTTGCGCTTTGTTTAGTACAAGAGGAAATTAATTTATAGTTTTATTTCTACAGTGTTGTTGTACATTCCAAGTTTGGCTTTTGGGGTTCCCAGTTTAATTATTGTCTTCTTGTTTCTAAATCTTTTAGTCTTTCTTTATCCATACTCATTAAAGAGGCATGTTTACTAAAAGTTAGTGTATGGTAACATTATGCAAATATTTATGCAAATGAGGTCCCTTATGCAAATGAGGCCCCGCGTCTTATGCGGCCCCCGGGTTACTTTACAAGTCCTCATTTGGCCCTCAAAGCAATTTGAGTTTGAGACCCCTGATCTATATCATCTGGACCCAGCAAGGCCTTAGCTCTTCCCCTCTTCTCATAGTACTACTGTTGTCCTTGAAAGATTACAAAAAAAACAACCCCACACACTATAGAAGTCCTCTGCCCTGCAATAACATGGTTCACAATACAGCAAAAACCTCTCTGCCTCCATGATCCTCCTCTTCAGCTGTTCTCACTACTTATGGCAATGGTGGATTGGATGCATTGCTAACTCTGGGCCACACCAACTGTCAAGCAAACTAGGCAGTTGCCTAGAGCAGGAGCTTCTGTGGGGATGGCAAAGAACTGGGCATTCAAAGCTAAACAATAGCTTCTGATAGCCAAGCTTAAGGTTTGCCTAGGATGTCAACACCTTGAATCAACTCTGGGGTCGGCCCTTCGCTAACCGCCCACATCCAGTTAAGGCTGTATTGAGAAAGGCTTCATGAGCTAAGCGCCTGGCTGCACTGTATGAAACTTCCGCTCAATGGCAACAGTTTTCCAAGAGCACAGTTCCCACAAACCTGAGTTTCTTGCTCCACCTCACTCTTCATACATTGACACTAACCCTTCCCATCCAGCAGAAGCATGCTAACAAATGGCCCTCTTCAGTTTCAAGGCCTCCAACCACCGAAGATTCTTCCATTTCCAGAGGGAAAACAAAGCAAAACATTTCTTCCAAGAAACTGCCCTGTCACCGACAGCCAAGCGAAACAGCAAACCAGCTCAGCTTTCATACAGGTAAAACAAAGGCTCCTTCTTCTGCCTCATCTCTTAGCTCAGGCTATAAGAAGACTAGCGCCACTGCAGTCTCCTTAATAGCAATACCTTCAAACAAAACTAGCCAGATGTCTTGATTCTTCAGAAGACGTGCCTGATTTATCTCCAGAAATGCCTGTGCCTTCTAAGCCAGGAGTTACTAGTAATTCCAATAGATCTCTCTTCCTCCTCCTTAAACATTCTGTAGAAGACAATGCTGTTGCAGCTTCACAGGTTCCACTTCTCATGGTCTCACTGCCACCTCCTCCTGAGACTCCAAGCCTGGCTCCTATGCCCTCCAAGTCACCCTCCTGTATGGACTGATCCTCTGACTCCAATCAACATCCTCCTTGAGGATGAGATTCAGTAAATCTTTTCCTACTCCCATTCTTGGGATGTCATCTCGGAACCTGTTAGTCCTCTCTGTTCTGCACCGCATCCTGAACATGCAACACCAGAGGGATCCATGAAAGACTTCTCCTATGCAAAGTGTTTACAAAAAAAATATCAAAAGCACTTGCACTTGGCAATTCCCAAACATTCGGCAACAAAAAGGACTTTCATTCCATCTTTCATGCTTGCAGTGCACCAAAATAAGTCATTACCCTTCTGGTTTATATTTGTAAACTTCTCCGATGCCCCTCAGCCTAGGCAATATATCAAGAAATTGCATAAACAATCACTACAAGCAAGTACTGGATACATTCCCTTGTTCCCAAAGGGCTCACAATCTACATGTGTACCTGAGGCAATGGAGGGTTAAGTGGCTTGCTGAAGGCCACAAGGAGTACCTATAGGACTAAAAACCCTAGGCCCTCCAGCCTGTGATTGCTGTCCCAAGGTGGGAATTGAACCTCTGGTCTGAGATACCTTGTCCTAACCACTAGGCCACTCCTCCCTCAAATCCCATAAAATCTCTAATTTTCCATTTGGAACATGCCATCTTCCATCAAACTTGTATGTGTTGATGACAAAAGTAAGGCTTTGGGGCATGCGGATGGTTTCTTGCATGGTGCAAAAGGTGATTTGCTTGGAAACAGCTGAGATGATCCAGATGTGTAGGTAGGCACTTTGCAAATACCCTTGATGCTGACAAGAGGTCAAAGGGGAGCACTTTGTATTGGGAGTGTTGACCTTGGAATTTGAAGCATAGGAATTTTCAGTGTTGAGGATGGAGAGATAGAGTATAAATATCTTTCAAGTCTGTGGAGGCAAGCCAGTTTTTGTGACTGAAGAGAAGGAGGGAGTATGGCGGCCAAAGAGTTCATTCTGAAATTGAGAGAGGGCAGGTCGAGAACTGGGTGCAGACCATTTGATTTTTTTTGGGGGGGGGGGGATGAGCAATAACCCAGAGTAGAAGCTTTGATTCTGCTGGTCAAGTGACACTCATCCAATCACTTTGCTGTCCATAAGAGATGATCTGCTGCTGAAGTATGGGTTTATGCTGAGCTGGGAGGTGGACACTGGTTGGACAGCAGGTGAGTTGGGGGAAATTCTGGGATGTTTATCTTGTAAATCTGGCATATAATGTTCAGGATCCAGGGATCTTGGGTGAAGGATTGCCAAGCCTCCATGAAGTGACGAAGCCTACCCCTCGATGGTAGGATTTCCAAAACAAGTATTTGTTTAATTATCTGAGCTGGAATTGGGTTTTGCTACTTCTGCTCTCGGTTTTTGTGTTGAATGTAGGCATAGCCTGATTTGACATTGAACCAATGGTCAGCGATATGGCTGATATCTTTTTCCATGGATAAAATAATTGGGAGTATCGATATATTAAGAAGTTGAGATCTCAGATTCTGCAGAGTTGGTTCTGTTGGCTGCAAAGAGCTCTCTGACTGTTGAATAGTCTCCTACTGGACACTGCCTCATTTACCTTGTTCCCAGTGAGATTACCGTCTCAGCATGGAGCATTTTCTAGTCAGTTATGCAGGTCATCTTGAAAGCCTTGAGCCAGGCTGTCCTGGCACTAATTGCTATGGTGGTTTAGCGAAGGACGGTGTCATAGGTTAAATTAATCTGATAAGAGGTAGGCTGATTCCTGAAGGCTAATCTACATCTGAACACATTCCTAGTAAAATAGAGAATATTTGGGGCTAATTCATTTTCTGGAGAAGATTGTGATGGTAGCGCAGGATCTGCAGTCGATGGGCAATAATTTCAAGAACACAAATACTACTCAGTACCTTAGGGATCCAAACAATAAACTCTCAAAAAATTCCTGGGAGTATGGTAAACTGGAAGCCCTTGACTCAGCTAACAGCAAAACAAGAATCTTTCTTGGACAATGAGGAGGAGCTGGAGGCTTTGAAGGCTGTTAGCATGGAACTGTAGATATGTGCTATGAGCATTATGAGTTTAAAATATTCTCAAGGAACAAGCAGGAAGTCAGTCCTCACATATGGGTGATGTCGGCGCCGATGGAGCTCATGCGGAGCATTTCTCCAGCTTTCAAAAAAAGCCTTTGGGACATGCTACCGCCCATGTGTGGTCCCCTTCCCACCCAAGGGTGCCATCTTGCTCAGTCTCCTTTTTTCCCGCAGGGCCCAATGGACTTCTGTCCTGATTCCCTGGAAGAAATCGTTGCTAAATATCCTTAAAGTTAGCTTTTCCCGATTTGCGTACTGGTTCCTCTTTCCACCCTGAGCCGGCACCAAACCCAGTGCTGTTCTCAGCTCCTTTTCCCCCTTTTTGATCGAGGCTTGCCTCGACTAGAGAGTTAGCGCCTTTTTTCGCCCGGGAGTCTTTGACCCCAGCTGGGTGCTCCCCACCATGTCCTCTGGTGGGTTCAAAAAATGTGACCGCTGCAGTAAAATTATGTCAGTGACTGACACCTATGACTGCTGCCTGCGCTGCCTGGGACCGGACTATGACAGCACCTCCTGCGACCTCTGCCAGGCCATGAAGCCGAAGACCAACAAGAAGAGGTCTGAATTGCAGGAAAAACTGTTCCCCAGGTCCGACTCGGCCCCAGCCTCTCCAACACCGAGCTCCAAGCTCAGCACTTCCCATGAAGCCCAAGTGTCCTCGGAATCCCATGGCAGCGGCTCTTCCAAGAAGACTTTGGGCACCAAGAAAAAGAAAAAAAAAAGTCCTCGAAGTCCGTTGAGGTTGCACCGGAGAAACCAAGGTAAAACCGCCAGGAGGGCAGCTTCGAGAAGAACCCTACCAAGGTCGTCAAGAAGGATTCCTTGGCCAATGGAGACCATATGAGGTTCCTCGAGGTCATAGTCCTCGTTGATGACGCACTCATGAGAGTGCTGGCACTGGTCCCGAGATCCTCAGTGCCCATGCCGAAAGCTGTGGAGCCTTCTTGCTTGGAAACCAGAGTGGCAGCTCTGAAGCAGAATATCACTGCTATCCTGGCCCTGCAGCAGGCAATGGTGGCTGGTTCATCCGCATCATCTGCCCCGACAACTGGGCCCCTGACTGCGGGGGAATCCTCAGTTGTCGAGCCGAGCTCTGAGCGCCACCGGCCTTGGGTAAGTCCTTGGCGCCGGTCGAGGTTTCGGAATCAGTCCTCCCCGACTAGTTTCCGTGACTCGGACCCCAGGTCCTCCGGAGGCCACAGACTCCTTGGCACCAGCCTCAAGGCAATGTGTCACAGGACCTTGGATTCGTCGTCACCACTCAACTTCGAGTGGAAGACCGACGATGAGGCATCCCCAGAGACTAAACGGCACAGACAAATTCCCTCGGACCCATCTCCCCCAGCGCCATTCCCCTCCGGAGGATGTAACCTTCCATGACTTTGTCAAGGAATGGCAGGAGCCCTCTCAGTGCAGACTGAGGTGGAGGAGGACCCGTGCACCGAGGAGTTGGAGATCCTCCAATACGTGTCTCCACCCAAGGAAACCCTCACGGTGCCCATGCAGCCGATCCTCAAGTGGCTATTGCTCAGAATGTGGGAGATACCGGCATATGTACTGGTGGTGAGCTGGTGCCTAGATACCATGTACCGTGTCCGGAAGGGCCCGGGGTTCCACAGACCCCAGCTCCCACATAACTCCATGGTTGTTGAGTCAACCATGCAAAAACTTAAGAGCCAAAAGACCCATTCCTCTGTTCCCCCCAGAAGGGAGGCCAGAGCCCTCAACATCCCTCAGGCGCAAGTGTTACCAGGACTTGATGCTGGGGTACCCGATCCAGGCCTATGAACTATACATAGGTATGCACTTAAAGGCTCTAACCCAGGAGCTGTCGGGGATTTTGGCTGGCCTTGTTGGGGAACCCCTCTAACAGTTCCTGACTTCTGGGATCAAGGACTGCTCCAAGTTCCTCTCCCAAGCAGCCTACGACTTCGAGTCAGCAGCTCAGGTCGCAGCAGCCAGCATTGGCTCCCGATGCCAGGCCTGGCTACAGTCTTCCAACCTTGAACAATGAGTCCAAGACAAGCTGCTTGACGTCTCCTACACCTTGGAGAGCCTATTGGGCAAACCCATGGCTGAGAATGAGGTCAACGTGGTGACATGCCAGAGGCTCTCTAAAAGGCCTCATCCCTGCAGGAAACCAGCAGGGAAAAGACCACTGCTTCCGAGGAAAAAGGGTCCTTTCCCACAGAGTCATCTTGGGCCAGCAACAAAGTTCTCATCCTAAGAGGCAATGCCACGGGGCTCAGAAGACAAAAACACTAAAGCTTCATGCCCCAGCTCCCACCCAACCCGGGAGGAGCTTTGGACTCCCAGGGCAGAGCCTCTCCTCCCCCAGGAGACCTTCACCAGCCCCAAGAGACCAGTGGGTACTGCAAGTGATAAGGGAAGGATACCTCCTCCACTTACAGCAGATACCACCAAGGTACTTCCCAGGAGAGCGGGTACGACCCCTCCTTCACTAGACTCATCTGCTCACAGAGCTCATAGGACTGATCAGGGACAACGCAATAGAGCCTGTACTCAAACATCTGTGGGGAAAGGGCTTCTATTCCAGGTACTTCCTTGTCCCAAAGAGAATTGGGGGCCTCAGGCTCATACTAGACCTGTGAAACTTAAACAAGTTTCTGTTGAGGGAGAAGTTCAAGATGCTCTCCCTTGGAACGCTGCTGCCTTACCTCCCTAAGGTTCGTGGTAGGGGGGCACTACCAGTACAGGGTACTACTCTTCAGCCTGGCCTCCTCGCCGAAGGTCTTTACCAAATGCCTGGCGGTGGTAGCCACCCACCAGCACCTACAAGGCGCTTTCGTCTTCCCCTACTTAGACAACTGGTTAGTCAGGAGCAGCACAGCCTCAGAGGCCAGTCAGGTGGCAGAGCATTCCTCCCTCCTTTTATCTACATATTTCTACTTTGCGTTTATTATAATTAATTCTGTACTTTATCTTTACTATAACGCTTGATTGACCGCTCAGGCGGAGGCATCAGAGCAGTTTACAATAAATGGGCTGCAGTGAAATTAGAAAGGAACTCCAAATTGTCAGACAGGAAAGAAGAGATATGCAGAAAAAGATAAACATACTAGTTAAGAAGGTCAGGTAGTCAGGGTCAGGGGGAGATTGTACTTGGCGAGGTTCTGTGTTTTGCCTGTATGACTGTGGTAAAATATTTTGTTATGTAGGATCTGTAGTAATCTGGCTTGTTCAGTTTTCTGAGTAGGTGAAAGGATGTTCTAAGGCCTACTGCAATATTTATGGTGCTGCTTTATTCTGGGTAGGCGCCTTGTTGTGTTAATTTTAGAAGTTGCTATCATTATGGTATGGCAGATTTGCATTATAGGCCTTCAGTTACTTTTGTAGGGTTTTGTGTTAGTTCACAATCTGCATGGTACTGGACAGACCATTAATGAGATGACACCAAAATCAGATTTTTCTTGTATATTGGGTTTCCTACTACTACTACTACTACTACTACTATTAAGCACCTCTATAGCACCACGCACGCAGCGCTGTACAGATAAACATACAAGAGATAGTCCCTGCTCGTCAGAGCTTACAATCTACTCGAGACAATACAGAGCATTAGTCAAAAAAAAAAAAAGAGACAATACAGAGCAGTAGTCAACACGGTGCAGAGCACAGTGTGGTCTTACAACTCAGTCATGAAGATTGACGGGAGTCAGGCTAAAATAAGGGATGGAAGTCAGGATCTGAAAGCAATTGTGAAGAGGTGGGTCTTCAACCTGGATTTGAAGAGAGCCAGAGGGTGCTTGGCCTATGGGGAGAGGTAGGCTGTTCCACACGTAAGGAGCAGCAAGGTGAAAGGAGCGAAGTCAGGAGTTAGCGGTGCGAGTGAAAGGCCTAGAAAGAAGTAATTTGTTAGCGGAGCAAAGTTGCCGAGAGGGGGTGTATGGAGAGATAAGAGATGAGAGGTATGGAGGGGCCGCAGAGTGAATGCACTTATAGGTCAGTAGGAGAAATTTGAATTGGATGTGGAATTGGATAGGGAGCCAGTGAAGTGGCTTGAGAAGGGGAGTAATGTGGGCATGGCGAGAGTGGCAGAAGATAAGTTGAGCAGCATGGTTTTGTATAGATTGAAGGGTAAGGAGATGGCTCGCAGGGAGACCAGCAAGAAGTAAGTTGCAGTAGTCAAGGCGAGAGGAGATTAAGGAGTGGATAAGTGTTTTGGTACTGTGTTCGGAAAGGAAGGGGCAGATTTTGCTAATGTTGTAGAGAAAGAAGCGGCAGGTCTTAGCTACAAGCTGGATATGTGTGGAGAAGGAGAAAGAGGTGTCGAAGATAACCGCTAAATTGCGGGCCGAGGGAACAGGAAGGATCACAGATCCAGCCACGGAGACTGAGAAAGGGGGAAGAGGAGGGGAGGAGTTGGGGGGAAAGACCAGGAGTTCAGTCTTGGCCATGTTTAGTTTCAAGCGGCGGTGATACATCCAGCAAGCGATGTCAAAAAGGCAGGCAGAGATCTTGGTCTGGATTACTGAAGAGATATTAGGTGTAGACAGGTAGATCTGGGAGTCATCAGCATAGAGATGGTACTGAAAGCCATGGAAGGAGATAAGTGCGCCAAGGGACTGGGTATAGAGGGAGAAAGGTAGGAGAAGTAGGAGGAGAACCAGGATAGTACGGATCCCTTGAAACCAAGCGAGGAGAGGGTGGTGAGGAGAAAATTGTGGTCAACAGTGTCAAAGGCAGCGAAGAGGTCGAGAAGGATGAGGATAGAGTAGAGGCCCTTAGATTTAGCCAGGAACAAGTCATTGGAGACTTTGGTAAGAGCCGTTTCAGTGGAGTGCAGAGGACGGAAGCCAGATTGTAGTGGGTCCAAGAGGGCCTGGGAGGTGAGGAAGTCGAGGCAGCGGCGGTGGACTGCTCATTCTAGTAGTTTAGATATGAAGGGAAGGAGGGAGATGGGTCGATAGTTGGAGGGACAGGTGGGATCGAGTGAGGGTTTCTTGAGGAGAGGTGTGACAACAGCATGTTTGAAGTTGGTCGGGACAGTAGCAGTGGAGAGTGAAAGGTTGAGAATATGAGAGATGGGGGGACAACAGAAGAGGAGATGGGGTGTAGGAGATGGGTGGGGATGGGGTCAGAGGAACGGGTGGTGGGTTTGGAGGAGGAAAGAAGGAGTGCGGTTTCGTCTTCGGAGATCGTAGGGAAGGAGGAGAGGATAGAATAGGAGGTATTGATGAGGGGGAAGAATTGGGGAGGGGGAGAGGTAGATGAGGAAGTGGGGAATTGGAGGGTAATTTTGTGGATTGTGTCATGGAAGTAGTCGGCTAGAGTTTGGGCGGAGAGGGAGGGAGGGACTGGGGTGGGGCACCTTAAGGAGGGAATAGAGGGTATTAAAGAGGCAGCGAGGATCAGAAGCAAGGGAGTTAGTCAGATGGATGTAGTATTCTTGTTTGGCAAGTGTTATGGCTGATTGGAAGGAGCCAAGCATGAATTTGAAGTGTAGGTGGTCTTCTGGGGAACAGGATTTGGACCAGGCACATTCAGCACAGATGCGTAAGTAGCGGGTTGTGGAAGAAAGCCAGGGCTAGGGAACAGAACGTCGGACGGGACGTGGGGTGGGTGGGGCGAGAGTGTCGTGAGCTGAGGATAGTGCAGTATTATAAGAGGATACTGCCTCGCCAACGGACTTGGAGGACATAACGGAGGAAAGAGGAGAAATGGTGGAGGAGAGGGTCAGGGGATCAATATTATTAAGGTTTCTAAATAGGTTGGAGGAGACAGGACAAGGTAGAGACGGTGGAAGCTGAAGATTAAAGGTTAGAAGGTGGTGGTCAGATGAGGGAAGGATTGAGTTGCGGAAGTTTGAGGGAGAGGAGTTAGAGAAGAGTATCAGGTCAAGGCAGTGGCCATGCAGGTGGGTGGGGGCAGTGGAGCAGAGTTGGAGGTTGAACGAGGAACTTTAAGGCATGGGGATCAGAGGGGTTATTGATGTGAATGTTAAAATCACCGAGAATAAGAGTGTGGGAAGGGGGATCCAGAAAGACGGAAAGCCAGGAGTCAAAGTCGGTAAGGAAGGTCGATGTGGATTTATCGGGTGGGCGATAGATAACAGCTACTCGGAGGGGAAGAGGTGTAGAGAGGCAAATGGAGTGGACGTGAAAAGAGAGGGGAGAATGTGACTGGGGCAGCAGGAGGGGTTGGAATTGGCAGGAGGTGGAAAGTAGAAGCCCAACTCCACCACCGTGGCCGGTGGAGCGAGGTGTATGGGAGAATTGGTATCCCCCGTGGCAGAGAGCAGCGATGGATGTGGTGTCATCTGGGAGGAGCCAGGTTTCAGTTAGGGCAAGAAGGTGTAGTGCATTAGAGATGAAGAGATCATGGGTAAATGGAAGTTTGATGGTGTCTGAGCATGCGTTCCATAGGGCACATGAGAACGGGAGAGTGGAGGGGGAAAGGAGAGGGATATGGATAAGGTTAGACAAGTTGCGTGAGGATTTCTTTCCAGAGTAAGAAGGCGGTCTAGGGGGGCTAGTACGTGAGGATCTATTTCCAGAGTAGTATGGGGATTTAGAGGGGCTAGGGTACGGGTGGGTGTTTCTGGATGAGTGTGCCCGCCATGAGGGAGGGGACGTGGAAGGGGAATATTGATGAGATTAGATAGGTTAAGTGAGGATTTTTTTTTTGGAGTGAGACAGAGCTCTAAAGGGGATAGAGTTGGGGTTGATATCTCTAGATGAGTGATTGGGGCATGAGTGAGGGCGGGTAGAAGGGGAGAGGGATTATGGATGAGATTAGATAAGGTACGTGAGGAACTCTTCTTAGAGTGAGATAGAAAATGGGGGGGGGCAAGGTTGGGGTTAATATTACCTGATGAGAGAAGGAGGAGGAGTGATAGAGAGCGGGGTAAGGCAGAGGCTGTACGGCGGAAGCGAGGGTGGGGTTGCCTTAGAGAGAGAGGGGGCAGGCTGAATGCGGGGGAGAGTGTAATGACGTTTAAGAGCAGATGCTAGGTTAGAGGACAGAATGGAGGGAGACGTGAGGAAGGTAGAGGGGGAGTAGGGGGAGAGGAGTGAGGGTGCTGGTAGGAAGGGAGGCAATTCGGGAGTATGAGGAAGAGAAGAACAATGAGATGGGGGGCCATGGAAGAGGTGTGATGGGGCAAAGCAGCATATGATAATTTACAAGCAACGATGTGGGTAGGGATTCTATACACTATGCAGTATGTGTTGATTTACAAGTGAGGACAGCACGCGATGCAAAATAGGTAACGTACCATCAGTGGGTAGCGGGGAGATTACTTATTTAAGATTATAGCCTGTGCAGCAAAGTTCAGTGTTGCAATGGGTAGCAAGTTCAAAGCAGGCAATGAGTAGCAAGTTCGGTGAAGCAGAATTAATTGAGGGTAATGAAATAGCGAATAGTGAGGGAGCAGTGGGTAGCAATGGAGGCACCAGGCTGTGGGTAGCAATGGTGGGTGCTTACTTGTATGGGAGCTGGTTGGGGTCAGGAGGTGAGGTGTGGAGGAACGTTTGGATCTGTTCTTCTTCTCAAGGCTGCCTGGTGTTTAGCTGGTGAATAGATGGTGCTGGATGTACAGGCCACGCCTTTGGCCTGCGCCTAAGAGCCATGCCAAAGAGCCCTCTGTCAAGGCCCTCAGGCACAGGTGCATCCGATGGCGCCTCCAAATTTAAAGGGCCGACTGCCCTGCTCTGGTGAGGTGTGCAACGTGCAGCCGTGCGCCAGATGGCACCTCCAAATTGAAAGGGCCGACTGCCCTGCTCTGGTGAGGTGTGCAATGTGCAGCCGTGCGCCAGATGGCGCCTCCAAATTTAAAGGGTCGACTGCCCTGCTCCGGCGAGGTGTGTGGCATGCAGCCGTGCGCCCGATGGTGCCTCCAAATTTAAAGGGCCGACTGCCCTGCTCCGGCGAGGTGTGTGGCATGCAGCCGTGCGCCCGATGGCGCCTCCAAATTTAAAGGGCCGACTGCCCTGCTCCGGTGAGGTGTGCGGTTTGATGGTGAAATGTCCTAGTTTTGTTCTGCAGCTACTGTTGAAGGAGGGGTTTCATTGGATGCAAGATAGATGTTCAAAAAGAAAAAGAGAGAACCACAGCAGAATTTGTAATGCCAAAATTAATTGAGCTATAATTTATTTGGGCATTAGAAAGCCCCTTGATGTGTGCTCCGAGCACCTTACATGCTCTTTATTTTTTGCAGAATATAAATTTATAGGTGTCAGTTTTTAAATCTTAGCGCCAGGCTAAGTAACTAAACAAGTAGTTTTTGCTGCATTTTAATTATAGAGCCTGGGAATACAGTATGTTGCTTTCCCTTTTTTGGCAAAGCTACTGAATGAGAGCCTCTGCTCCCTCAGAGTATGGGGGAGCCTTCGCCTGTTTGATAATCTAGCTTCCTAGCCATCTAGTTTTGTGTTTGTTTATCTTTTTTAAAAAAACACACAAACATGCAAATATGTCACCTACTCTTTGCCGCCGCCCCCCCCCCCCCCGAAATAGTCAAGCCCCTTACCTGAAAGTGCAAAAAGGATGGATTACCCAAACAGTATCAGAGGGAGGTTTCTTGACTCTCTCGATTTCGCCCATATGATGGGCGAGTTTTCTCTTAGGCATCATCGTGAAACGCACAATCAGGTCGCGGAAATATGCGGCGACCCGCTCCTTCAGACACCGTGGAATTCGTGATGTTTCCAGTTGTACGTTGTCCCCTCTTCCGGGCTTCAGCACCGCCACCTCGGGAAAGCCGAGCGGCGAGAACCCTCTCGGCCAGTGCCACACGTACTCTCTTTGGAAGAAGCTTCTGAAAGAAGACCGAGATCTATTTTCGGAGTCCATTTTTTCCAACGGTTCGGGAGTAGGGACGGGAACTTGGACCAGGGCATCCGGACTTACGTGATCGCTAGACCAATCTGAGAGCGAGCGTAGCTTCTCAGTCACCAGCTCTTCGGCCACCTGTTCCTCAGTCAAGTTGATCACCGGCTCGGAAAACAGATCCCAGGAAGGCTGTTCCAGCGCTGCTGCAGTCGACCCATTTTCTGGCGGTAGCAAAGACGGAGAAGACGAATCATCTTCGTCCAACTCCCATGCCAGCGCTTTGGGGGGCCGCGGATTGAGGTACTCCAACATCGCCTCCTCCTCTTCCTCCGGCAGCGAAGCCGACGGCAGCAAAGCCTGGGATCGCGACGGCAAAGCCTTCAAACTGTCCGCGTAGGTCTGTGGGTCACTTTTCGTCAACCGAGGTTTAAACCCTAAAGGCTTTTTCCTCTCCATAGTCTCTCCTTTATTTTATTTTCTCCTTGGCTCCTTCAGTAATATGGGCTCTTTGCCTTCTAGCGCAAACCGTTACTCTCGGATGGTAGCGCCTCGCGCTTGTCACTTCTGCCCTCCACTGAATCCGAGATTTCGCACGTGCTTCGTAGAATGCTGGGGGAGGGGGTCCTTATAGATATAACAGAAAGCGGATTAATTGCATTATGAGAGAGAATTGCGTTGCTGCATGTGTAGCACGCAGTTTGTCAAAGATTTTGTTTTTAATGCATTCAAATTAAAATACGCGAGAGACACCGCATCTCTAACACTTGCCGTAGTAAGGGGCGTTCTCTCTACAGAACTTTCATCAGAGTAGGCCTGTTAAAGGTGGGAGACTTCCTCCTGAATCCTTCATCGCCGTTTTTCTCTCACCTTCACCAGAACGCTACTTTTTCTAAGTTATCACTGCTTTACCCAGCTTGCACATACACTGGGTATCAACAGACGAACAAAACTGGCGCTGGAGTTCGAGAAAAACCAATGAGAGCTGCCCGAGGAAGGCGTGGCTTACGTCGAGGATGACGCTTACGTGTGAGACAGCTGTTTGGGAATGTAATTACTAAGCGACAGAGAAGCAAAAAGGTCGAGTGACAGACGTAATAGAGGTGAGTGAGAAGTTGGTGGGCTATGTAAGATTCATTCACTCGTCTGTTTTATTTCCTTTGCTCTTCAGTTTTCTTTACTTTAACTTATGGTATTAGTTAAATAGTTCGTTTTCTTCTGGTTGTGGGCCGGAAGGAGCTTTCCTTTTTACCCTTAGGTCTCGCTATCTGGGAGATTTCCTTTTTACAGCAGAGAACTCGTGTGCGCTCTCCTCCCACCTTTCACCTTTTGTATTTCATACAATTCATCTGATTTTAATTGTCTCTAAAGTAGCGGGAGAAAAGAAAGTCAGCCTAACTCGGTGGTGCGTAATCTAGCCATTCTAAGGGGTATGTTTACAAAGCAGCGGTAGCGGCCTCCATACGATATCGGACCCGTGGACCCCGATATTACACGGAGGCTGCTACCGCTGCTTTGCAAACATACCCCTAAATGTTTAGGGTGACTTTGTCATGTGTACTTGGATCTTAGGTGCTGCGTACGTCTTGTAGCGTTATACAAATGTTCAGAAGTAGTAGTAGGTGGCTACAATTGCTGTTTGGATATTTTCTGGACGGTACAGATTTTTGTATTAGTTTCTGGAAGTCAGCAGGATATCTATCTGCACTCTCCAAGCCTCTCCAGTCCTGTGTGCCTGCTGCTAGTGTCACTAACGGCATAGGCTGTAGGTAGGCTCGGCTATTGAGAAGGCACAGGGCAGATGTTACTGAAAAACCATTCTAGTCACAGGAAGGGAGTAAACGAGCTATGGGGAAATTCCTACCTTATGCCAAGGAAGCTTCTCCATGAAGTTGGGAGATAGGAGGCTAAACATGGAAACATGACTGCAAAAAAAGACCACATGGCCTATCTAGTCTACTCTTCCATATCAGCTACAATAGTCCCCTTTTTTTACTTTTAGAGATCTTCTGTGTTTGTCCTTGTGTCCACCACCTTCACTGAGAGACTATGCCATGCATCTACCATTCTTTCCGTAAAGAAGTATTTCCACATATTACTCCTGAGTCTATCCCCTTTCACTGTCATCTTATGTTTTTTTATTTTATTTAGTATACCGCTACTTCCAGCGATCAGCAGCGGTTTTTGCCCTCATAGCCGAGGTTGCCTTCAATTGAAAGAGACTCTCCTGTGCCTTTATGCCACAGAGGTATTTAAATGTCTCATTGTATCACCCCAATCCCGCCTTTTCTCTAAAGTATACATATTAAGATCTTTAAGTCTGTCCTCATATGCTACATAACGAAGACCACTAACCATTTTAGAAGCCACCCTCTATACAGACTCCAACCTGCTAATATCCTTTTTAAGGTGTGGTCTCCAGAATTGCACACAATACTCCAAATGAGGTCGCACCAGAGACTTATATGGAGGCATTATCACCTCCTTTTTTCTGTTGGCTATTCTTCACCCTATACACACAAACATTCATCTGGCTTTTGCAGTCACCTTTTCTACCTGTTTAGTTACTTTAAGATCATCAAATATAATTACGCCTATGTCCCTTTCTTCTTTTGAGGTCAAAAGTACCTCGCTCCTTACATTGTACCACTCCTTTTGGATTTTTGCAGCCCAAATGCATGATCCTGCATTTTTTCGTATTAAATCTCAGCTGCCAAATTCTAGACCATTCATCAAGCTTAGCTAGATCCCTCCTCATGTTATCTACGCTATTGCAGATTTTGGTATCATCCACAAACAAGCAAATATTACCCAACAGCCCTTCTGCAGTAGGCAGTAATATGTGGAAATGGAGGCGTGACAAGTCACAAGACTCTATGGCCCAATATAGATCCAAGCAATTGGAATACAACAACCTGATCAATGAGCGCAAGCAACAACACCATACCAACCTAATCATGAGATCAGCCAACAAACCAAGGGAACTATTTAACATTGTGCAGAAGCTCACCAAAGACTCCACTCAGCACTGCACCCACCACCTGGACCCACAAAAATTTGCAAACTACCTAAAAGCAAAGAACTCCAACCAAACAAGCACCCCTCTCCCCCAGGCATGCAACCTGAAAGTGATG
The DNA here is from genome assembly GCA_033557465.1 of Ichthyophis bannanicus. Lineage (NCBI taxonomy): Eukaryota > Metazoa > Chordata > Amphibia > Gymnophiona > Ichthyophiidae > Ichthyophis > Ichthyophis bannanicus. The sequence goes on along the minus strand of CM066034.1, from coordinate 324,760,455 downwards.
GAGCCTCAGCAAACCTGGGAGAACTTTAGCATACCCTCAACACAGCAAATAGAGGGCATAGTAACGCCCTTAACACAATGACCTCGCCATCTGACCCGTGCCCAGTGGCGTGGATCAAAGCTACTAGAAGCCAACTAGCCCATTACCTCCACAAAATCGTTAAGGAATCCCTCCAGCAAGGACATATGCCGCTCTTCCTCAAGCAAGCCACGATACGCCCGATCCTCAAGAGCACCACGCTAAGCCCCTCTGACCCAAAATCCTACTGCCCTATCTCTAGCCTTCCATTCCTCACAAAAATCATTGAAAAGATCATGCAGACACAATTGCAGGATCACATAGATTTGAACACGCCACTTGACATCCACCAGCATAGCTTTAAACCACAGCACAATGTGGAAACTTTGCTTACCTCTATTGCATGGCCTACCAAAGAGCACGACCAACCCCTTACAACTTGCAATGAATTTAGCTGCAAGAATCCTTCATGGAGCCTCCAGAAGATCCCACATTACTCCAATACTAAAACAGTTGCATTGGCTGCCCATACAAGCCAGGATCTCTTTCAAGATCCTAATTATGACCCATAAAGCCATCAAGAAATACCTGGCTACTGCCATTACTGACCTAATATCAATCACACCTCCTAACCGAGTAAGGAGATTGAATGCCTCAAATACCCTCATACTACCTAAGGCAAGCACAAAGTGTTCCCAAGCCACTAGATCTAGAGCCTTTGCCTTCTTTGCACCATCCTGCTGGAACGCTCTACTAGCGACTATCAGAACCATCAGTGATCTCTCCCAATTCAAGAAGGCACTGAAACATCACCTTTTTCTCCATCACTATGATGTTTCAGTCTCCCCCTCACACCCACCTACTTTCACACCTCGAGGCAGTACCTCAAGCTCATGCATCTCACATTCTTAGACTGAACACTCGCAAGCACACTTTTACCCTCCACCCACCATGTGAAGCTTATGCAGTTTCATATAACCCAATATATAGCTGCATAAAGTGGCTTGTATATATTTATCATGTTTTCCCTGTTAAGTAACCTGTTTAATGTATACACCCAAGTTATTATACCTGTTTCACTGTAAGCACAAATCACTAAACTGAGATGTGTAGTTTAATGTTCATTGTAAACCGCACTGATGTCAAATAGTGCGGTATAAAAGAGACTGTAAATAAATAAAATCTCCAAAAAGGCATGGACAACATAAAGAATGGATTCCTACTAGTGTTCATGGACATCTTGGCGGCTTTTGACACTGTGTCCCATACCATATTGCTACAGCGCCTGCAGCAGATCGGAATAAGCGAGAACACCCTAAAATGGTTTACCTCCTACCTGAAGGATCGGATGCAGCAAGTCAAATGTGCTCAAAAGAAATCACTTCAGTTCCCCGTTATGCAAGGAATACCATAAGGTTCAGCTCTTTCATCTATACTCTTTAATATATACATCCAACCCATATGCAACATCAAACGCCACAAAGTACATTACCACCTGTATGCTGACGATATCATGGTATATGCCCCAATCAACCTGCAATCACCTGACATGACATCGATGACAAGCTGCCTTGAGGACATGGATACCTGGCTCACCGCTAACATCCTGATGGTCAACTTTGATAAAACAGAGGCTATGTTCATTATCAGAGACCCCACATTCAAGCCGCCCCAAACAATCAACTTTCTAAACAAAATTATAGCAATCAAGGACAAAGTGAGATACTCGGGCATCACCCTGGACAGATCTCTGAACCTACAATCTCACATTACTAAAACTGTAGCAAAGGCCTACCACCGATTGAGGATCATCAGAAAACTCAAACCAATCCTTGACTAAGACCACTTCCGCACAGTTTGCCAAGCAGTCATCACGCCGCTGCTAGACTATGGAAACTCACTATACCAAGGCCTCCCCCAGCAGTCTATTTACCCACTACAAATGGTGCAGAATACTGCATCACGCATCATCTCGGGCACTGCAAGATCTGAACACATCACCCCCGTCCTGCGACAGCTGCACTGGCTTCCATTAATTGCAAGGGCAAAATTCAAATCAATCCTGAACATTTTCAAAATATTCCACCACCACTCTGCAGATGCGCTCCAGGACGTAACCAAGGATGTCAGTAACGGGCCTAGAAGAACCAACAATGACAACAGGATCACCTTACCCACAGGTTATCACAAGACTAAGCAAGTAACATCTAAGAGAGCTCTTTCGCTACTGGTGCCTGCATTATGGAACTCCCTCCCCATGGACTTAAGGACCCTAAATGATACCAGGGACTTCTGCAAAGCTCTCAAGACCCATCTCTTCACCGAGGCCTATGAGCAACCACCTTAAGTTGCCAAGCACTAGATATCACCCAAGTGGCCCACTAGCTACCCTCACCACTTAGCCCCAACCGCCCATCCCCATTTAGACCTATAAGTAGATAGCCTTTTACGTATGTGAATAGTATCCCCTCCTGTTGAATGTATGCCTCCCAATGTCTTGTTGACCACTTTGATTGAAGGATAAGGTGGTATACAAAACTGTCTAAATAAATAAATAAAATCACTAACAACGATGTAATAAAGAATCAGACCAAGGACAGATCCTTGCGGCACAACACTGGTAACCTCCTTCTCAGAGTGACATCCATTTACCTGTACCCTTTGGGTTAGAAACTGGTTGAGTGGAAGATGACAATAAGTTTAGGGTCCATTCCTAGGGTACTCAGTTCGTTTATAAGTTGCTTATGCAGAACGGTGTCAAAAGCTTTACTGAAATCTAAATACATCACCTCTAAGGCTCTTCCTCGGTCCAACTCCCTGGTCACCCAGTCAAAGAAATCAATCAGATTTGTCTGACAAGATCTGCCTCTGGTGAATCCATACTGCCTCGGATCCTGCAATCCATTGGACTCCAGGAACCTCATTATTCTCTCTTTTAGTAGCCTTTCCAATAATTTACTAACCACAGATGTGAGACTAACCGGCCTGTAGTTCAGTATCATCCTTGCATTCGCTTTTGTGTAAAGGGACCACATGTGCCTTTCTCCAGGCTATAGGGGGGAGCTAAGCTGTACAGGGATTATGCTTGAGGGTAGTTTTGAATGTGATATTTTAAAAGTTTTACATAACTATATTTCTGAAAATAATACACTAGAACTATTATCTTTGAATAGTAATAGTTTAAACTTGAGAATAGACAGACGTTCTTAATCAGAGATGCAGACCTTTGAAGATATTGATGCAGATTTCTCCCATGGGGTGCAGTAATGGTGCACTATAACTAAGGCTTCTGTTTATTTTTGTAATCTTACTTTTATGAATCTGTGGAGTCTAAACTGCCGACAATGCTGCCTTCTTGTAGCTGCCAATACTTGAATCATAATAGTGGTGTTTATGGTTGTTGCTACAGCTGTGTTTCTCCCAGTTGATGTCTCCCTCTCGCATACACATCCTTACCATACTTCCCTGTGTTCTCCAGCGAGACCCTTTCCTCATCTTCTCTTGCCCAATGTCATCTCTTCAGCTTTTCTCTATGCTGTCGGCACCTGACTTTGTGCAGTTGTCATCATCTTTTTGCAGTGTGAGCGATGTGAGTGTCCAGAATCCTATGCCATTCTCAAAATGTTGCAAGAACACAGACTTCAGCAGCACATGGATTATGCTCTGCCAGTATCTCTATTGAGTCCTTTTGTCTTTTTCTCAGGGTTGTTTGATCATTCTAATTTCAAACATATTTCTTTCTTGTTTATTCTTGAAGTTTCTTTTCAGTACCTTTTATTGTAAGCTTGTTAAGGGAGTGATCTTCCTTGGCAAAGTGTTCATCCACTAAGCTGTCATTCTGGGGTTTTTTTTTCTGTAATAATTTGTTCCTTAGCGTCCCTCTAGTCCAGTCCCGGAACCATAGAGTTGTGAACCTCCACCAGCAGCTTTGGAGACTGAACATCTTCATCTCTTTGATCATCCAGCTATATGCAGCCCCAAGGACCGCCCACACATCAGTATCTCAGGCTCCAAGCAGCTTGGAAGTCAGAGCCCAGAACTGGGCTCCTTAGGAACAAATAAGCAGAGCTTTAGTGTTTTATTATTTTCTAGATTTAGGTGCTGGGCTGCTGCTGTGGAGGAAATCTTTGACTGTGTCCCTTCTGTCTTTCTCTAATCTGTTTTTTTCTCTCTGTCTCTCTCTGTCAGTCTCCCCATAGGTTAAACAAGCAGGGGAGCTGCACAGGACACAGGTCTCCTTTCTACCTAACCCCCTTGGTGGGTGAGGAGAAGGTTGAAGACAATTACAGGCAGCAATTGAATACAGCAGTAGGCTCTGAGGGTCCCCTGACTGATTTAGGGGTTCCCCGAGCTGCCCTGAGCGGTTATTACTCTGTTATTGACTCTGATAACTGCTACTCAGTGATTGTGACAGGCACGCTGGACAGCACTCTCAGTGTTTTGACCCCCCCCCCCCCTCCACTCCTGTGTGTGGGTGAGTAGAGTTTGAAGCTTTTTCTTTCTAAAGGCAGTGGTGGAGGCCTTGGGGTGGCCTGGAATCAGCTCTGGGGAGTGTTTTAGACCTTTTGGGTATTTTCTCTGGTCCTTTTTTTGGTGGGATCGGGTCCGGCAGCCATTTTGGATTTTTTTTTTTCAAAGTTGTTTTACTTCGTGTTTTCTTTTTAGGGATAGGAGCTTCGTTTTTGCATTTCTTGGTCAGATATCAGCTAATTGACTCCAGCTCTATCTAATCCTGCAATTTGGAGCGTTTTTGAGCACTTTTAAAATCACGATTTTTTTTCTGCTCTGTTTGCTTCAGCAAGGTGTTCCTGCTTTGCTGGCAAAGGGCTGTGTGCATAGCCATGCCTCCTAGTCCTCGGTGTCTGGTCTGTGGCATTCATAGAAGTAGTAATTTGGCAGCCCGAGTCTGTGCCACTTGTTCTGCTGTGGGTGCTGGCATGGGGGATCCTCTGGAGGGCTCCAGTGCAGATCTCCCACCTGTATCTACAGAAGGGACATCAGAGCAGGCAGAGACGGTCCTTGGTCCGGGGATTTCTGCGGTGCTGGAGCGCCTTTTTTCTCTCTCATGCAGGAGGCTCTGGCTCTCTTGCAGCCGGCGGGGGGAGGCTCGGTCCTGCCCCGCCGTGGGCTAAAGCGTCCACTTTCAGTGGAGGGAGACACTGGTCCACAAAAGAAGAGCCGGCCCCCGAGTGTTGCGGATTCTGTGCCTCCTGGGGACGAGTCACTGGATATAGCCTGCTGGTATCTCCCATCAGCCTCCAGTGTGTCCAGTCTCCTTGCAGCAGGAGGACATAGTGAGCCTAGCTTCTGGGCTCACTTGGGGGGAACAGATAGGAGCATTTAGTGTGACAAATTCTGATTTTACCTTTGATTTTTACCTTTAATTTACTTTTAATTTTGCTTTTAATTCAGTTACCTTTGGTTAATTGACAATTGGGGATTGGTTCCCTTTAGTTAGGGGCAAATTTCTTTATTTACAGTAATTTTAAATTTGAGCCTGGTTCTTTAAATTAGTAGCAGTTCTTACCTTCCCTCCTTGTCAGTGATTTTCACTTGCTGCAGGCATTTGCCGGTGCGGATCTCTCTCCCTGGACTGTACGGGAGAAAGCTCCGGGACTCGTACAGCCACACTGAAGCTGTGTGGGACGGAGCCTCTCCGTTGCTGCGGGATTTAATTTTAGTCTGTGGAACCGGCTGAGCGATCCTCGCCGCGGCTGCCAGGCGCATCAGCGCAGTTTGAGGATCGGAGGAATTCAAGGAGGTAGGAGCAGGCTGTGTGGCTTTCGGCCCTGCAGGTAAGGCCTTCGGGCTCTGTCGGTCTGCTGAGGCCTCATTTTTGCAGCGGCGGCTGTTCTTGGCGCCAAAATTCATTGGCGAAGGGGCGGCCATTTCCATGCTAGGTATTTGGACCGCATGGCGAGCGTTGCAGTGAACTGCCTGCGTGAGGACAACAGGCAGAATAGCTAAATTTTTGGGCCCAGTGATTGTTTCTTTCTTTTGTTTGTAGTTTTTTTTTTGAGGCCAGGGGGGTTCCTCAGCATTAAGGGGGACTGTTGTCAATCCTCTTTATAGAATAAATAAGAATGAACTTAAAAACAGGACAGCAGTTTTGGCATTGATCCCTGATACCACATGTTCTTTCCCTCCTAATCATGTCTCTGAGGAGCATCTGTTCAGGCCCAGGATATTAGGCAAATTGCCAGCTTTTAGGTTCAAGGGCAGAGCCCTAACTTGTAGTTTGCAGGAGGGAAAGCCTAGAAGTGTGCCTTTATGTATTCTATAGTGACAGTTGCCCAAAATTCACAGGGACAGGTTTAGGAAACCTTAGGATGTACAAGAATAGACTGGCAGTTAAACTGTCAGCCGGGAAGTGCCTGTGCTACGGTCTATGGCCACCGGAGGGCAGCTGGTACACTCAATAGTGCCTTTCTATGACTGTGCAGGCAGCCATTATCTGCAGGTCAGGATAGAAATCACCACAGAGCCTCGGTGCTGTGATGTAAGGTCTGAGAATCCAGTTTATATGACCAAGATTTAAAGCTCAATTTCTGTATCATTGGTCGGGCTCTGCTGCCCTAAAGGTCACCGAATGACAGCGCTGCTCATGAATCACATAAAGTATTCAGTGCCCCCATCCCTGGGGGGTGAGTGGTACAATACAAAATCATATTACTCATCAGGTTCACACAGGCAACAACCTCTCAGACTTCCATTTTCAAGGTGGTCGGTGTATTCCACTGCTATTTCTCTGATTTCAGGAAGGCCTGGTGAGGTGCTTGTGGGTTTCATAGCAACACTTAGCAGGCCCTTCCCAGGAAATTCTCATCTATTACTAGAGCAGGGTTTCATTTCATTTCTCTGGTTGTGGTTAATGGACAGCGCTAGGGGCTGTGTTCGAAAGCTTGCGTCCCACGGACTTCGGTGGGATTTCAAAAAGATAGAGAAACTCGCTTTAGTGAGAGATAGCCTTGTTCATTTTTAGCTAACACTGTTGCTTTTACTTTTGATTTTTACCTTTTGCGCCTGAATCCCAGGGACACGACACTGTTTGCTTCCAGGGGTTCTACTTTCTATTTTGCTCTTCAGCTCCCTGGCAGCTGCAGTAGGCTGGCAGGGGGTGGGCAACGCCTCCTGCAATGCAGCATCCCCCTGGATAAGGGGGGGGAAGGACAACTGGGTGCAGCGGGGGCTGGTAGCTTCTTGCAAAGCTATAGTAGCAGTTCAGGTAATTTTAGCTGATCTGCTTTGATTTCATTGGAGTTGGCGGAAACTTGGTTTTTGGAGTCCTCTGCTTTAAAAAAAAAAAAAAAAAAAAAAAAAGATGTCCGTCGAGCTCTTCGTCGGTATTTGAGGGAAACGGCGGCCTTCCATAAGTCCGATCGCCTATTTGTCGCATTTGGCGGTCCGCGCAAGGGGGAAGCGGCGTCTAAGTCTTCCATTTCTCGCTGGTTGAAAGAGGCGATTTCGTCGGCATACCTTTTACACGGCAGGATGGTTCGGGCTTCGGGCTCACGCGACTAGGGCGCAGGCGGCGTCTTGGGCGGAAGTTAGCTTGGTACCGGCGGTGGATGTTTGTCGGGCGGCGACATGGTCGTCCTTGCACACCTTTGCTAAGCACTATCGTCTGGATGTGCAGGCGGCGTCGGATGCGCGGTTTGGGTCTCGGGTGCTTCAGGCTGGACTAGCGAGGCCCTCCCGTTGAGATTTACTGCTCTGTTACATCCTCTATGGTTCCGGGACTGGACTAGAGGGACGCTAAGGAAGAGTAAATTAGACTTACCTGCTAATTGTTGTTCCTTGCGGAACTCTAGTCCAGTCCCGGATCCCTCCCTGTCTATCTGTTCTCGCTGCCAGCCAAGAAGGTACATTCATTATAGGAGTCTGCCAGGGTTTTTGTTCTCTATACTTTCGGTCAGAGCTCCTCTACTTGCAGCATGCCTTAGTTCCCTTTCGGGGTCAAATCTTGGGGGTGAGCGGTGGCGTCTCTTGTTGCATGCGTTTTGCACAAGGGTCGCCACGGCCGTTCTGGTCCGCCTTCCCGTAGGCGGGAGGTTGTTCTTACGCAATTGAAAAAAAAATTTTATTTGCTAGTGGTGGGAACTTTAGGGTCAGGATCCTTTTTTCCACTGTGTTGTTATATCTACTTATTTGTTGCTCTGCTTAGTATGCTTTGTCAATAGGTACTGATGTGTGGGCGGTCCTTGGGGCTGCATATAGCTGGATGATCAAAGAGATAAAGATGTTCAGTCTCCAAAGCTGCTGGTGGAGGTTCACAACTCTATGGTTCCGGGACTGGACTAGAGTTCCGCAAGGAATAACAATTAGCAGGTAAGTCTAATTTACTCATACATCTGTGTTGATTGATGTGTGTTCTCTATATTTGTCTTGCTTCTCCAGATGGGTTAACTTTGTGCATACGGTGACAGTCATGAACCTCACTTCTAAGCCAGGTTATGTGGAATATGATCTGTGTTTCAAATTTACTGCTAATGCTCGCCGTAGTACTTGCATTGTGGCAAAGAGCGCTTCCTTTTGGAGTTCATAAGATGTAACCTTTGAAAGGGAGGATGCTACATAAATTACCCATACATTTTTTTTTGCGTTAGATCACACATACTACGTACATTCATAGAGAAGCATGAATGTGAGTCTTATTTTGAAAGTTTTTTTCCCATGTGGGTATTCAGAAAGGACAGGATAGGAAGAAGGGGAGGAGGAGTGGCACTATATGTAAAAACTATATTAAAGCTTTGGAATTGCAGAGCTTAAAAGGGAGATAGGAGGCATTGTGGGTTAAACTAGAAAGAGGGAAAGAGAAATCTATTTGCATTGGTGTGATATACAGACCTCCCTCACAAGAGGAAGAGGTAGACAGTTAATTGAAGACATACACAGCATTGCTAGGAAAGGGGAAGTGCTACTGATAGGAGATTTCAATATGCCAGATGTTGATTGGCACATTCCTGCTGCAGTATCATCTAGAAGTAAGGAGATCCTGGATTCTCTACAGGGAGAACTATTCAGGCAATTGGTAACAGACCCCACACGTGAAGGGGCCATGCTGGACTTGGTGCTTACCAATGGGGAAAGTGTTTCTGATGTTGTAGTGGGAGATCATTTTGCATCCAGTGATCACCAGATGGTATGGTTCAGTATTAGGGCTAGGGCTGTTAGAATCCATTCAAAGGTGAGGATCTTAGACTTTAGGAAGACTTACTTTGCCTAGATGGGCCAATACCTCAGAGAATCGTTAATGGGATGGGAATAGCTGGGGATGTAGAAAAACAGTGGGCAAAACTGATATTTTAAGGGCAACCAACCTTTTTGTTAAAATGGTAAATAAAGGTAAAAGGAAAAGGAGACCGCTATGGCTTTCAAAAGAAGTAGCTGAAAAAGTGAAGAAAAAGAGGGAGGCCTTCATGAAATACAAGAGATCACAAAGAGAGGAAGACAGGCATCTATATTTGGAAAAACTTAGAGAAGCTAGCAAAGTAGTCAGGAAGGCAAAGATTCAAAAGGAGGAGGAAATAGCCAATGCAATAAAATGGGGGGATAAGACATTTTTCAGATATGTTAGTGAGAAGAGGAAGGGCAAAAGTGGTATTGTCAGACTCAAGGGTGCAGGGGAGAAATATGTAGAAGCTGATAAGGATAAAGCGGAATTGCTTAACAAATATTTCTGTTCTGTGTTCACAGATGAAGAACCAGGAGCAGGACCTCAGAAAACACCCACAAATAGGAACAGAAGCGAGGGACATCTTGAACAATTTTCAGAAGACTGTTCGTGAGAAACTAGCTCAACTTAAAGTAGACAAATTGATGGGACCGGATGGGATACACCCTAGAATACTGAGGGAACTTGGGGATGTTCTAGCAGCTCCACTGACTGACCTTTTCAATGCCTCGTTGGAGTCGGGAGTGGTGCCAAAGGACTGGAGAGAGGCTCATGTGGTGCCTTTACACAAAAGCGGAAGTAAGGATGTGGTTGAAAACTACAGGCCGGTTAGTTTAACTTCGGTGGTGAGTAAATTTATTGGAAATGCTGCTAAAAGAGAAAATAGTGAGGTTTCTGGAGTCCAGCGGATTACAGGATCCGAGGCAGCATGGATTCACCAGAGGCAGGTCTTGTCAGACAGATCTGATTGATTTTCTTTGACTGGGTGACCAGGGAGTTGGACCGAGGGAGAGCCCTAGATGTGGTGTATTTATATTTCAGTAAAGCCTTTGACACTGTTCCTGACAAGCGACTTATAAACCAACTGAGCACCCAAGGGATGGACCCTAAAGTTACTGCTTGGGTTAGAAATTGGTTGGGTGGGAGGCGACAAAGAGTACAGGTAAATGGAGCTCACTCTGAGGAGAAGGATGTTACCAGTGGTGTGCCCCAGGGATCTATCCTTGGTATGATTTTTTTTAACATCTTTGTTAGTGATAATAGCGGAAGGGCTGTCGGGTAAGGTTTGCCTCTTTGTGGATGGTACCAAAATCTGCAATAGAGTAGACACCCAGGAAGGTGTAGATAACATGAGGAGGGATCTAGCTAAGCTTGAAGAATGGTCTAGAATTTGGTAGCTGGGATTTAATGTTAAAAAATGTAAGGTCATGCATTTGGGCTGCAGCAATCCAAGGGAGCAATATAGTATAGGGGTGAAGTACTTTTGTCCACTAAAGAAGAGCAGGACCTAGATGTGGTTGTCTGATGATCTTAAAGTAGTTAAACAGGTAGAAAAGGCGACAGCAAAAGATAGAAGGATGCTTGGGTGCATACAGAAAGGAATGGCTAGCAGAAAAAAGAGGTGATAATGCTTCTGTATAAGTCTTTGGTGCGACCTCATTAGGAGTATAGTGTGCAATTCTGGAGACCGCACCTTCAAAAGGATGTGACCAGGATGGAGTCGGTGCAGAGGGTGGCTACTAAAATGATTAGTGGTCTTCATTATAAAGCATTAGGACAGACTTAAAGATCTTAATATGTACACCTCCCTTATCGTTCCTCCAGTTCAGTCCTCTACCTCTGGGTTGTCAACCTCCTCCTGCAGCTTGGAGACTGGTATGTCAGAAATATGACATCACTGGATATAGCCTGCTGATCTCTCTCCTCAGTCCCAGTGTGACCAGTCTCCATGCAGCAGGAGGACGTTGTGAGCCTTGGATGGGGCTCACTTGAGGAACAGATAAGGAGCGTGTAGGATAGTGAGGCTTGGGTTATTGGTTGGCTTTCCAAAATTTGGGTGCTATCATTTAAAAAAAAAAAAAGATTGGCGTTTCTTGCTCCCTGCCTGCTACAATATAAAAAAAAAAGGAGAACCCCCTTTTTTATTTATTTTTTTTTTAATCCTTCCTTTAGCCGGAGGATCTCTCCCCCCGTACTTTACGGGGGAGAGTCCTTTCTCAGGGGTGATTACGTTCCCAATCTGCAGAGGAGGCATAGACGCGGCTCCGGGAGACCGGCTGGACAGCTGGGCAGAGCAGTGCGTTAGTCCACGACTTGCTCTGCTTAGGCCGGTGGTGCCGCAAAGCTCAGGAAGGTGCCGAAAAATGGGGCAGACCTGACCGGTAAGCACTTCACCGGTGGCAGGCTGCGCTTGCAGAGGGGGGAGCTCGGCCAAAGTTCGGAGCGCTGGTCCGGCTTTCACTTTGGTGCTCTTTTCTTCGCCGGGGTTCTCGGCGGCCATTTTGCACAGTGCAGAGAAGCCGCGTGGCTGCTGGAAGGCTAGGAAACTGGGCCTGTGAGGTAGCAGGGTATTTTTAACGCCTGTTTTAATTTCATTAAGCTTGTTTCTTTATTTTATTTTACTTTCATTTGTTTGTTAATAAAGTCGCTGAGGGGGGGGGGGAATTTCCCGCGTAGAGACGACATGGAAATTCTTGTCTTTTAAAGTTAGGGTATTTTGGGTATGCTAGACTTCAGTTAGGGTTTGGTTTTATTTTACTCGGGGTTTAAAAAAAAAAACAAATAAAATAAAAAACAGACAGGAGTAGGAAAGAAGAACAGGGTAACTCAATCTGTCTGTGTGATTGCCTGCTTTATGGCGGTGCGACCACAGTGTGTTGTCTGTGGCACCCGGAGGGGCACGGTGGCCAATTCAGGAGCGTGCCACGGCTGTGCAACCTTTTCTTCCACGGTGGAGCAGCAGATGGACCTTAAAGAGTCCCCAGAGATGCAGGTGCTGCCGACGGGGGTGGTGGCTGAGTCTCTGCAGCCTCTCGGGCAGGGGTCCGCGTTGGAGGCGGCAGGGTCCTCCGCAGCTCTGCCGGGGACGCAGTCGGCAGATCTCGGAGAGTTTTGTTCTGAGTTCATTTTAATGATGCACCAGGCCTTTTGTTTACGGCGTCAGGTAGGATGCCAGGAGCTTTGCCGCTTTCGATTCCTGCTCAGTAGATGGAGGGGTCTGATGAGGTAGCTGAGGTGCCGCCGGCGCCTAAGAAAGCTAGGGTCCGAGCTTCATCATCTGCGGAAGGCGATTTGCCGGAAGTTGAGGATCCCGACTGGGAGGATGAAGAGGGGGTGCAAGATCTGGAAGAAGGGGAGATCCTGGAACCTGAAGATCAATCTAAGATCATTAGGGTCTTCCGTAGAGAGGAGCTTCCGGCGTTGATCACGGAATCTATGCAGATGTTGAATCTCGCTACACAGACTTCCGCAGAGGAGGAGGTTGAGGATCCCGTTATTCAGGCGGTTCGACAGACACAGGTGGTGTTTCTGGTGCACAGAGTGGTTGACAGGATGATCCAAGAAGAATGGGACCAGCCAGAAACAGGGCTCAGAGGTGTACGGACTATGAATAGGCTCTATCCTCTGGCCGATAAGGAAAGATTCCGGTGGACACGGTGGTATCGGCAGTTACGAAGAAGACCACCATTCCGGTGGAGGGCAGTGCTGCCTTGAAGGATGCTCAGGACCATAGAGTTGACGGGCTACTGAAGCAGACCTTTGAGGTGGACTCGCTTTCGTTGCAGGCATCCATTTGTGGAGCTTGGGTGGCGCTTGCGCTGGGTGCAGTGGTTGCGCCACTCGACACACCTGGATCTAGAGGAGCTCAGGGAGCTGGGTCGCCTGGAGTCCGGGACGGCATATTTAGCGGACGTGCATTATGATTTGATCAGAGCTCTTGCGAATAGCATGGCTTCCGTGGTGGCCGCCCGCAGATCTGTGTGGTTGCGAAATTGGGCGGCGGATGGTTCTTCCAAGTCTCGACAGTAAGCTGCCGTTTAAAGGGAAGTTACTGTTTGTGGAAGATCTGGATAAGTTGGTAAAGGACCTCGGGGACTCCAAGGCTGGTAGGCTTCCAGAAGATAAGCCGAAACATGGAAAGGCCGGTCAGGGCTTTAGGGGCCAGTTTCGGGATTTCTGGAGATTTCGTACCCCACGGTTCGGAACTTTCCAAAGGGGCCACTTCTCGTCTTGAGCCCAGGGGTTTCGAGGGTTTTGGGGAGCTAATAGAGGTTTCCCCTCAGGTCCCGCAACAACAGCTCGCAAGTCGCAATGAAGTGAGGCGGGTCCCGGCGGAAGGAGCTTCCATAGGTGGGCGGCTCCGGGAGTTTCTTTCTGCTTGGACCCACGTCACTTCCGACCAGTGGGTGTTGGAGATAATTCAACATGGATATGCGCTGGAGCTAGCACGGCCCGTGCGGGATTACTTCGTCATGTCCCCCTGCAGGGGCCAAAAGAAGACCCTAGCGATCCTCAGTATTTTGGAGCGGCTTCTGCGCTTAGGAGCGGTCGTGGAGATACCGAAAGCAGAGTACGGGGTGGGTCGGTACTCCATTTATTTCGTGGTGCCAAAGAAGGACTGGGCGCTGTGGCTCATGTTAGATCTGAAAGGCGTAAACCGTTGCCTGAGGGTGCCGCATTTCCTGATGGAAACTTTGCGATTGGTCATTGTGGCGGTGCGTCAGGGAAAGTACTTGACGTCGCTGGATCTCACGGAGGCCTACTTGCACATACCCATTCGGGCAACTCATCAGAAGTGGCTAAGGTTCACCTTTCCTTGGGGACACTATCAGTTCCAAGCGTTGCCCTTCAGTTTGGCAATGGCGCCACGAACTTTCACCAAAATTGTGGTGGCGGCAGTGCTGCGCAAAGAAGGAATTCTGGTGCACTCGTACCTCGACGATTGGTTGATTCAGGTGAAGTCCGAGGCAGAGAGCATCCAGGTGACAAGCAGGGTAGTGGAGTTCTTGCAGAGTCTCGGTTGGGTGGTAAAGCCGTCTGGAGCCCTCTCAGGACCTCGAGTATTTATTTTATTTTATTTCTTTTTTATACCGCGCTCTTTAGAATCAGTGCGGTTTACATGTATTCTAACAGGTACTTTTTATACCCTTGTCCCCGAAGGGCTCACAGTCTAAGTGTACCTGAGGCAATGGAGGGTTAAGTGGCTTGCCCAGGGCCACAAGGAGTGGCCATGGGATTAGAGACCCCAGTCCCTCCGGCCTGAGGTTGCTTGTCCCCATGTGGGAATTGAACCCCCTCAGCCTTCCGGCCTGAGGTAACCTGTCCCAACCACTGAGCCACTCCTCCCTCTGTCTGAGGGTCCGGTTCGACACAAAAAAAGGACAGGTCTTTTTGCCGCACAGGCGAGCTCAGGCGCTTCGGAGTCTGGTGCACAGGTTCAGATCCACTCCAGCTCCATCGGCATGGCCTTATCTTCGCATGCTGGGAACAATGGCGGTGACTCTGGAGGCGGTGCCTTGGGCCAAGGTTCATATGGGGCCTCTGCAACGGGCACTGCTTCGACGCTAGTCGCATCAGTCGGATCCTTTGAGCAAATGACTTCCGTGTCCGAACAAGGTAAGGCAGTCTCTTCAGTGGTTGCTGCTCCCATCATCACTATCGACCGGAATGCCGCTGGAGCAACCGGACTGGCTTCCATTGTTAACGGATGCCAGCCTCGCGGGCTGGGGATCCCACTGCGGGAGCAGGTTCTCGCAAGGGTTTTGGTCCCCGCTGGAGGCTTCTTGGTCGATAAATCATCTGGAACTTCGAGCAGTCGCCCGAGCGCTTCAGGTGTTTGAGGAATTGGTGCTAGGTCGCCCAGTTCGTGTCCTGTCCGACAACTCTGCGACAGTCGCCTACATCAATCATTAGGGCGGCACCGGGAGTGCAGCAATGGAAGAGGAGGTGGACTTGCTGTTCGCTTGGGTGGAGAGTCGGTTGACAGCAATTTCGGTGGTGCACATTGCAGGAAAGGACAATGTGATGGCAGACTTCCTCAGCAGAGTTCAGGTAGATGCAGGAGAATGGGAATTGCACCCTGACGTCTTTGCGCAAATACTGGCTCGTTTTGAGATGCCAATAATGGATTTAATGGTGACCTTCCAGTCAGTGAAGGTCAGCCGGTTCTTCAGCAGGAGGCGAGAGAGAGTGTCAGAGGGCATAGATGCGCTGTTGCATCGGTGGCTGACCTCGGGCCTCCTGTATGTCTTTCCGCCGTGGGCGTTGATAGGCCGAGTGATTCAGCGAATCGAAGCTCACCCGAGAGGGTGCTTCTGGTGGCACCCAATTGGCTGAGACGCGTGTGGTACGCAGATCTCGTGCGTCTACTAGACGGAGAACCCTGGCGGCTGCCGGCGAGGGCGGACCTGTTGCTACAAGGACCTCTCTTCATGCCCCAGGTGGATCGGTTCTCGCTTATGGTATGGCCATTGAAAGGGCCAGGCTAACGAAGAAAGGCTATTCGGCGTCGGTCATTGCTACGCTGCTTAGGGCATGGAAGCAGGCCACATCCTTGGCGTATGTGCGGGTCTGGTGTATTTTTGAAGATTGGTGCTCGAGTCGTCAGATTCAGGCGTCCACGGTCACCATTCCTTCTGTCTTAGGCTTTCTGCAAGACGGCTTTGATAAAGGTCTGGCAGCTAGTTCTTTGTGCGTTCAATTGGCGGCTCGCTCTTGTTATTGCGGCAAGGTTCAGGGAGTTGCTCTTGGAGCTCATGCTGATGTGGTGCATTTTCTTAAGGCGGTTTCTAGATTACGGCCGTCGCGTAGAGTGACGGTTCCGCCTTGGGATCTCAATCTAGTGTTGACAGCGCTGTCCAAATCGCCCTTTGAGCCGCTGTATCAGGCGTCAGTAAAGGACTTTGACATTAAAGACCGTATTTCTGGTGGCGATCTGTTCAGCTAGGCGCATCTTGGAGTTGCAAGCGTTGTCTTCTAGGGAACCGTTTTTGTCCTTCTCGAGGGAGAAAGTCGTTCTGCGTCCAGTTCCTTCGTTTTTGCCTAAGGTGGTGTCTCCCTTTCACTTGAATCAGTCCGTGTGCTTGCCAGTTCTGGGGTCATTAGAAGGGAGCGCCTTGGACCACAGTTTGCGCTGCTTGGATGTTAAGTGGGTGTTGCGACAGTATCTGAAGGTCATGAAGTTTTTTCTCAAGTTGGACCGACTATTCGTGGTGTTCGGAGGTGTGCGCAAGGGAGAGGTGGCATCAAAGGCTTCCATTGCCAGGTGGATTCGGGAGGTGATTGCTTCCGCCTATATGCTTCGGGGTTGTTCCGTACCCGCAGGGTTGCGAGCTCATTCCACCAGGGTGCAAGTGTCTTGGGCAGAGTACAGTTTGGTTCCGCCAAGAGAGATTTGTAGGACGGCGACTTAGTCGTCTCTGCATACATTTAGTAAGCATTACCGCCTTGACATCGCAGCTGTTAATGATGCCTGTTTTGGTTTGGCGGTGTTGCGTGCCGGCTGGAAGGGTCCCTCCCAATGATTACTGCTCTGGCACATCCCAGAGGTAGAGGACTGAACTGGAGGAACGATAAGGAAATGATAATTATGCTTACCTGGTAATTGTAGTTCCTTGAGTGATGACAGTTCAGTCCTCAATCCCGCCCGGAGTTCTTTCAGGAGGGGTGGAGATTTACGTGCACGAGGAAAACCACTACAGGTAGGTAGGTCTTCGAACTGTTTTATGTTCGCTATGTTTTCTATTTGATTCTGTGTGTGGCATTGAAGAGCGTAAGAAACCCTTGTCTGAAAAGTTACATAATTCTAATGGTAGTTTAGGTTAGGTTACAAGGTTTATTCTAGCTACTTATTTGTTGCTCCTATGAGTCTGCTTTGTTAATAGTTCACACTGGGACTGAGGAGAGAGATCAGCAGGCTATATCCAGTGATGTCATGATTCTGACATACCAGTCTCCAAGCTGCAGGAGGAGGTTGACAACCCAGAGGTAGAGGACTGAACTGTCGTCACTCAAGGAACTACAATTACCAGGTAAGTGTAATTAAACATCTAAATCATATCACCTCTATCCTGCCTTTCCTCTAAATGATAAATACCTCTGTGGCATAAATGTTCAGGGAGAGAGCCTCTTTCAGTTGAAAGCAAGTTCTGCTATGAGGGGACATGGGATGAGGGTGAAGGGAGATAGATTCAGGAGATCCATGGAATAGTCTCCCAGTGGAGGTGGTAGAGATGAAGACAGTAACTGAATTCAAAAAAGCATGGGATAAACACAGAGGATCTCTAAAGGTAAAAAGGGGACTGTTGTAGTTGTTGATATGGAAGGACAGACTAGATAGGCCATGTGGTCTTTTTCTGTCGTCATATTTCTATGTTTCTGTGTTCTGCAATATGTGCTGGCATAACTTGCATCATAGTATCTGGCAGGGCTTTGTCCCATTTTCTTTTATTTGGGATTCTCTTTGAAGTTTACTCCTTCTGAGGAGTTGTTTTAGGTCGGGTGGTTGACAGAATTGTGGGGAGGAGGCATGTAAAATTTTATTTTAGTTTTGAGATTATATGTTCCTACAAGTGGTACCTATTCCATAGTTTTCTTTTCCTTATATTGTAGGTTTTCCCTAGGGCAGGGGTACTCAAATGAAGTCCTGGAGGGCCATGAACCAGTCAGGTTTTCGGGATATCCCTAATGAATATGCATGAGAGATTTGCATGCACTGCCTCCATTGTATTTGACTCTATCCCATGCATATTCATTAGGGATATCCCGAAAACCTGACTGGTCCATGGCCCTCCAGGACTGGATTTGAGTACCCCTGCCCTAGGGGGTATGTTTACTAAGCCGGGCTAACGGTTAACACATGATATGATATTTGCAACCACCAGTCCCACTAAAGAACATGGGGCCTAGTTATAAATATCACAAGTTAAGGTATTTTGAGTGAGGATGCAAGTTTCTTGGAAATGATTTTGGGGCGATAGCCCTTTGGTTTAAAAGAGTCTTTAAGGTGTTTTATTCCTTTCTTGTGGGTTAGAGTAAATGTGGTAATATCTTGTAGATTGGCTGTATATAATAGATTTTTTTATGTGTGGAGGATGGAAGCTAGAGTTATGAAGAAGTAATTGCATTCGTCAGCTGGTTTCCTGTATATCAGTGGTTCCCAACCC
Organism: Ichthyophis bannanicus; assembly: GCA_033557465.1. NCBI lineage: Eukaryota > Metazoa > Chordata > Amphibia > Gymnophiona > Ichthyophiidae > Ichthyophis > Ichthyophis bannanicus. The sequence goes on along the minus strand of CM066034.1, from coordinate 324,742,098 downwards.
AGTCCTCTCAGGCCAGTCAGGTTTTTAGGATATCCACAATGAATATGCATGAGAGAGATCTGCATGCACTGCTTCCATTGTATGCAGTTCTATCTCATGCATATTCATTGTGGATATCCTGAAAACCTGACTGGCCTGGAGGTATCCTAGGACTGGGTTGGCAACCACTGCTGTATATTGATATTCGTAGTGACCTTTGCAGATTGAGACTATAATATCTAGAAAGTTAGAGTTTTTCATTGAGTCCATTTTGAGTCTGGGATGGGATGCATGGAAGGAGTTGTTGAAATGTTTAAGATTCTCTTCTTCAGTCCAAATTATGAAGATAACTACCAGTAATAGATTTGTTAATGTTAATCAGGTAATGTCTCATCCATGTGGATATAAAAGAATTGGCATACTGTGATACCATTCTGGTGCCCATGGAGGTTCCCATAATCCATAGGAGTCATAATTTTAAAGCTGTATTAGTTGTGTGTTAGGATGAATTAAATTAGTTTTGCTGCAGTTTCTGTCATATATTCATAGTCCAGAGAAGTTGTCTTTAGGAATTCGTAGCATGCTGCTGTCCCATTTCCATGGGGGATCTTGCTGTACAATGATCCAACATCCATTGTGACAAGGAGTGTCAGGTAGTAGCTGTTCAATGTCCTTTTGTTCAGTGAATCTGTAGTATATTGTAAGAAGCAGTTTGTCCTTTGCACTAAGGGCTTTAGGATCCATTCTATTAGTCCAGATATTTTCTCTGTGAGTTTGAAATTAGAATGATCAAACACTTTGAGACTGACACAAAAGAACTCCAAAAGACACACTGGCTTTTTCACTTATTGTTTTAATATAAGGCCTTTGTCGCGGCCTCATCACCCCTGTTGCTGTGGGGAAAAATATAGATGCCTGCATTTACAGCTGCCCTGAGGTATGAATAACTCCCTGCATGAAGGCAGTCAATAAAGAAACAAAGTAAACTGTGTTTACTGAAGCAACAATCCCTCTGAGCCCATAACTATCTTCTTAATAACCTGATAGTCCCTTAGTAACTCCTTTATAAGTGATAACGCACCACTCCTTTGCCTGCCAGCCTTAGGTTGATGTGCTAATCAATAACCATGAGGGCATGGTTGGTTTAAAATTTGTACATTGGGTCGGGGCATGCCCAAGATGGCTGCGTGTGTTGGTGCATGAGTTGGTGCGGCAGTGTTTTTTCCTATTACCTTTTCCTTGTTACTGGAGTGAGTGCTTATAGCGCCTAAGGGAGAGGGGTTGGCAGAGAATGGGAAAGCCACCCCTAAGCAGCCATCCATACTTGACCAGCTGCAAAAATTCTCCATGGACCCGAAGCCTGTGTTGAAGCCCCTGCTGCGGGCCTCAATGGTAGCATGCAGTCCCTGTTTGGAGGCGTTGTCAAAGTGAGCCTGCGGCAATATTTGAAAACGCTAGAACAATGCTCAGAACAGGCTGTGGCCATCGGAGCGGTTGGTACTCCCACTCTTCATGTTGGGAGCTTGGAAGATGAAGCAGTTTCACAACCCTATAGCTGGGAGAAGGTGTTGATTCTTGGAGGAGGGAATTCAGGAGAGGAATCCCTTGCCTCTATTCATCAAGCCTACTGACTATTGCCCAATGTTGCTCATCTATGTCAGCACAAATGATACTGCCAGGTATCCCTTTGAGCATATCAAAAGTAACTTGATGGCTTTGGGACAGAGGGTGAAGCTGACAGGTGTGCAGGTGGTGGTCTCTTCAATCCTCCCTGTTGAGGTAATGGCCAAGGCAGAGAAGCTTGCATCCTGGAGATAAATGCATGGCTGCGTGGATGGTGTCATCATAGAAACGTAGGAACATGACAGCAGAAAAAGACCACATGGCCTGTCTAATCTGCCCTTCCATATCAACCGTTACAAGTCCCCTTTTTTACTTTAGAGATCCTCTGTGTTTGTCCCATGCTTTTTTGAATTCAGATACTGTACTCATCTCTACCACCTCAACTGGGAGACTATTCCACGCATCTACCATTCTTTCCGTAAAGAAATATTTTCACATATTATTCCTGAGTCTATCCCCTTTCACCCTCGTCCTATGTCCCCTTATAGCAGAACTTGCTTTCCTCCTGCGAATTTATGCCACAAAGGTATTTAAACGTCTCAAGCATATCACCTCTATCCCGCCTTTCCTCTAAAGTATACATATAAAGATCCTTAAGTCTCTCCTCATATGCTTTATAACAAAGACCACTAACCATTTTAGTAGACACCCTCTGTACCGACTCAAGAGCTTTTTGGTTTCTTGGACCATGGGATGATGATCCAAGGGCTGCATAGCAGAGATGGCATCCATCAGTAGCAGACTGGCTAACCTACTGAAGAGGGCTTTAAACTAGATTTGTTGGGGATGGGTGATAAAAGCTCCCAGGTAAGTGAAACATTAAATGCCTCTATAGTAGTGGGTAAAAGGGGCAACATCTGGAAAGCGATAATATATAAATGCCTGTAGCATGGGAAATAAGATCCCAGATGTTGAGGCTTTAATGAAAGAGGCTGACTTGGATTTAGTGGCGGTTACAGAGACATGGTTCACAGACAACCATGACTGGGATATAATTATAGCAGGATATAGTTTATTCGGGAAGGATAGGGTAGGAAGAAGGGGAGGAGGAGTGGTACTATATGTAAAAAATAATATTAAAACTATAGAATTACAGGGCTTAAAAAGGAGAGAGGAGGCACTGTGAGTTAAACTAGAAAGAGAAAAAGAGAAATCCATTTGCATTGGCGTGATATACAGACCTCCCTTACAGGGAGAAGTGGATGGAAATTTAATAGAAGACGTACACAGAATTGCCAGGAAAGTGGATGTGCTACTGATAGGTGATTTCAATATGCCGGATGTTGATTGGCACATTCCTGCTCAGTGACATCTAGAAGTAAGGAGATCCTGGATTCTCTACAGGGAGAACTATTCAGGCAACAGGTGACAGAACCCACACGTGAAAAGGCCATACTGGATTTGGTGCTTACCAATGGTGAAAGTGTTTCTGATATTATAGTGGGAGATCATCTCGCATCCAGTGATCTCCAGATGGTGTAGTTCAGTATTAGGACTAGGGCTGATCAAACAATGGGCAAAACTGAAAGGGGATATTTTAAGGGCAACCAAACTTTTTGTTAGAAAGATAAAGGAAAATGAGGTCGGTATGGTTCTCAAAAGAAGTAGCTGAAAAGGTGAAGAATAAGGGGGAGGCCTTTATGAACTACATGAGAGAACAGAGAAAGGAAGAAAGGCCTCTATATTTGGAAAAACATAGAGAAGCTAGCAAAATAGTCAGGAAAGCAAAGGTACAAAAAAGAAGAAGAAATAGCCAGTGCAATAAAATGTGGAGATAAGACAGTTTTCAGATACGTTAGTGAGAGGAGGAAGGGCAATAGTGGTATTGTCAGACTCAAGGGTGAAGGGGAGGAATATGTAGAAGCTGATGAGGATAAAGCGGAATTGCATAACAAGTATTTCTGTTCTGTGTTCACAGCTGAAGGGCCAGGAGCAGGACCTCAGAAAACACCCACAAATAGGAACAGAAGTGACAGATATTGAACGATTTTCAGAAGACTGTGTTCATGAGGAACTAGCTAAACTAAAAGTAGACAAAGCGATGGGACCGGATGGGATACATCCGAGAATAGTTAAGGAACTTGGGGACATTCTAGCAGCTCCAATGACTGACCTTTTCAATGCCTCTTTTGGAGTTGGGGGTGGTGCCAGAGCACTGGAGAGAGGCACATGTGGTCCCTTTATACAAAAGCGGAAGTAAGAATGTGGTTGAAAATTACAGGTCAGTTAGTCTAAACTCTGTGGTGAGTAAATTATTGGAAACGCTGCTGAAAGGGAAAATAGTGAAGTTTCTGGAGTCCAATGGATTCACCAGAGGCAGGTCTTGTCGGACAAATCTTATTGATTTCTTTGACAGGATGACAAGAGAGTTGGACTGAGGGAGAGCCCAAGATGTGGTGTTCTTGGATTTCAGTAAAGCCTTTGACACCGTTCCACACAGGAGACTTATAAACAAAGTCAGCATTCTAAGGATAGACTCTAAAGTTACTGATTGGGTTAGAAATTGGTTGAGTGGGAGGCAACAAAGGGTATAGGTAAATGGAGCTCACTCTGAAGAAAAGGTTACCAGTGGAGTGCCACAGGGATCTGTCCTTGGTCCAATTCTTTTTAAAATCTTTGTTAGTGATATTCCAGAAGGGCTGTTGTGTAAGGTTTGCCTCTTTGCAGATGATACCAAAATCTGCAATAGAGTAGACACATGAAGAGGGATCTAGCTAAGCTGAAGAATAGTCAAGAATTTGTTAGCTGAGATTTAATGCTAAGAAATGCAGGGTCATGCATTTGGTCTGCATCAATCCAAGGGAGCGGTACAGTGTAGGGTGTGAAGTACTTCTGCACACAAAACAAGAGCGGAACCTGGGTGTGATGGCATCTGACGATATTAAAGTAGCTAAACAGGTAGAAAAGGTAACTCCGAAAAGTAGAAGGATGCTTGGGTGCCTAGGGAGAGGAGTGGCCTGCAGAAAAAAGGAGGTGATAGTGCCTCTGTATAAGTCTTTGGTGTGACCTCATTTGGAGTATTCTGTGCAATTCTGGAGATCACACCTTCAATAGGATATAAACAGGTTAGAGTCTGCGCAGAGGGTGGCTACTAAAATGGTTAGTGGTCTTCATTATAAAGCATATGAGGTTAGACTTAAGGATCTTGATATGTAACAGGGCTTTCTCATTTATAGCTCCAGCACTCTGGAACCGGTTGCCAAGTGAACTGCGTGCAATCTGTGATCTAAAAGACTTCAGAAAAAAACTTAAAACGCACCTCTTCCAATCACATTTCAATTTAACCTCATGAAATGCATTCAGGCATGTGTAAATATGTTTATAATGATCCCATGTGAAGTCTTAACAGTCAGGATTGTGTAAATATGTATATAAATACTTTGTATGAAGTCTTAACATCAATCAGCTGTAAATCTGTAACCCTTTTTGCTGTGTGCTACCTACCCCCCTAATCGCTTTGTACATACCCCTAATTACTGGCCGGTACAACCAACCTTACCATGTATACCAACCGCTGCGGATCACTGGAAGCAGCGGGATACAAATTGTACGCAAATAAATGTATACATTAGGGGAAAGGTGGGATAGAGGAGATATGATAAGAGATGTTTAAATACCTTTGTGGCATAAATGTACAGGAGGAGAGCCTCTTTCAATTGAAAAAAAGCTCTGCTATGAGGGGACATAGGATGAGGGTGAAAGGGGCTAGACTCATGTTCTTTACGGAAAGAGTGGTAGATGCTTGGAATAGTCTCCCAGTGGAGGTGGTAGAGATGAGAACAGTATCTGAATTCAAAAATGCATGGGATAAGCAGAATATCTCAAAAGGAAAAAAGGGGACACTTGTACTAGTTGATATGGAACGGCAGACTAGATAGGTCATGTGGTCTCTTTCTGCTGTTATGTTTCTATTCCATCGCAGTCAGCAGCAGTGAGGCTGGAGACTTCAACGGTGCTAGCTTCTCCTGCTCATGTAGCTGTTCCTGTTCCCTCATCAAATGTTTCCTTAACATTGATATGGAATTTTGTTACTTAAACTCCAAGAGACTGTTTCAAAGTGCGGCTGAATTTAATACCCTGGTTTCAACAGTGGGCACAATTGCTCAGAAGTAAGAGGCTATTCATCAAGAAATGAATGTTAAATTGTTAATTCTGAATAGCCCTTAAACTTACTGATATGGCTATTCATCCTTTGAGTAAGATTTATTTTCTGCTATCTGGCAAAGCTCACGGGATGGATGATTCTCAACAACCTCTAGATGTTTCCACCGTACTTGAAACTTCAAGTTTGGCGTGTAAAGAAGAGCAACTTTATGTGTTTCTTTTGAGCAAGGTTTAAATCTAGTCCTGCATCTCTATTTTAAGAAAATGATTGAATCCTTTTTTGACTAGCCTTTAAGAATGGTTCCTGATGTGGCTCAGTCTACAGAGGAAAGCCTTTATGGCTTTGAGATCAGAGACATTATCCTTGGGTGCTACTTTTATGGTTAGAAACCTGACTAGACATTTACAAGAGTATTTGAATGTAAAATATGTGTTTGTTGCCCGAGCAGTTGAGAGGTTTTTTGGAACTGAAGAAGCTTGAGGTTCCCCCCTCCAATAAGTCCAGTTCCGAGTGCATGCTAGGAAGCCTGTGGTTAGCTGCCCTATTGCCTTATTTCTTGTAGTTTTTGTTTTGTTTCTACACTTTTATGCTGGCTGTGTCCTCCCCTCCCTTCCTTTTTTTGTGGGCTAATGAATTGCTAGTTGGTTTTTGTTTTTTCTCTCTCAGTATCTTGAGATGCTTTCTTTGTAATGTTTTCCTATTTTAATTTGTGCCACTAGCTGTCATGTTTCTTGTACAAGTTTGTCCTTGTTAAAATTTCAATAAAAATTTAAAGTAAAACAAAATTGCACATTGATTAATAAAAATGATTTAAAAATGTGCACATAAACCCCCCCTTATAAATCAACTTATTGGTTTATTTATTGTTCTACGAGGTGTGACAAGAAAGAAACGAGACTGTCCCATAAATGTGTAATTTCTCTCTAGATTTTGTAATAAAACGTTGTCTCCTTCAAAGCAATCCCCCCCCCCCCCCGAGTTAATGTACTTATGCATTTGCTTTTGCCACGTACGGAAGCACTTGGTAAAGTCCTTCTCCTTGAGGTCCCTCAGCTCCCTCGTCACAGTGGCCTTGATCTCTTCTACAGAAGCAAAATGAGTTCCTTTGAGCACAGTCTTCAGCCTGGAGAAGAGCCAGAAGTCACACGGTGCGAGATCTGGGGAATAAGGAGGGTGGTCGAGAGCTGTGATCTGTTTGTTGGCCAAGATCTGCCTCACACTGAGCATGGTGTGTGCGGGTGTGTTGTCGTGGTGGAGCAGCGATGACTTGTCTTTCCACAGAGCTCGCCTGCTGCGCTGAACCCAGTCATGGAGGCAATTGAGGACCTGCTGGTAGAAGTGCTGGTTGACTGTCCTGACCCTCAGGCACAAACTCATGATGGACCACTCCCTTCTGGTCGAAGAATGCGATCAGCATGACCTTAATCCTTGATTTGGACAAGTGTGCCTTCTTGGGTCTGGGTGACAGTCGAGTCTTCCACTGCAGGCTCTGTCTCTTGCTTTCAGGATTGTACTGGAAGACCCAAGTCTCGTCTTCTGTGATGACTCGGCCAACAAACTCTGGATCTTCTCCGATTTTTCTCTAGCAAGTCTCGACAAACATTGACCCGGTGCTCCTTCTGGTCGTCCGATGAAAGCTTGGGAACATCTTGGCGCACACCTTCCACATCCCCAGCTCCTGCACCAAGATGGTCCGCACTGACTCCCTGTTCAGGCTGAGCTCCTCGGCTCTCATCTGCACTGTCAATCTGCGATCACTCCGCACCAGCTGGTTCACTCTGTCAATGTTCTCAGCCGTCTTTGTCGTTGAAGGCCTTCCTGACTTGGGGTCATCCTCCACCTTCTCGTGGCCAGTCTTGAAACATTTGTGCTACTCGAAGATTCACGGCCTTGACATTGCCTCGTCTTCATAAGCCTTTTGGAGACACTCAGTTGGGCCCTTCTCCAACTTAACCAGAAATTTCAAGTTGATTCTTTGCTCCATATTTCTGCCACCCCCAGTTGTGTGACAAAGTGATGGAACAGTGTGCTACAAAAAAAACCTGAAAAAGATAAACAGACTGAGAGAGATGAAAAATATTATAGCAGAACAGTGGCGAAATGTTGCACAACACAGTGACATAAGCGGTTAGCCAATTGGCATCGAGTCATGGGTGTGGCTGCCACAGTCTTATTTCTTTTTTGTCACACCTCATATGTAAGCAATCTTATGTTTACAATGATATTTCAAAGTTTCCTATATATATTTTCAATTGTTCATTGTAAGCATTCTTTCATTGTTCTATGTAAACCGTTTTGCCTAGTAGAAAAACGGTATATAAAACCAGTTAAATAAACTTAAACACATTTTTAATTGGTGTACAAAGGAGCATGTTTAAAGTGACATGGTATGCCACACTGGCACTACCTTTAAATCTCGAAAGTCACACTCTCTGACTTAGTGGTGGAGCACACCCACCGATGCAGAGGGCTGAACAAAAGTGCTCAGTGCACATGACAAGTGGTTTTTGCAGCTCAGAAAGTCAAAAGTAAATCTTGGCTAATGTATTCCTGCAGCTTTCCTCTTCATAGTGGACACTGTGTTTAAGCTTGTAAGTTATGCTCTCTGATGACCTCATCAATAGGTGCAGCTCGCTGTCCTCCAGTGCTGAGGGTCAAACCAAAGTATGTTTTAAAATACCACTTCCACATGTATAAACCCAGTAGAAGTATATCCTTTACTACTGTAATTGTATACGGTTTCTTATTGAAAAACAAGTTTAAAGATTTTTGTTCACTTATAGCCATGAAATACGTAGTTCTGAGTAAATTTCTTTATTTGATGCTTTTATTTTCAGTTTGCATTTCTGTGTTGGAACAGTTGAGCCTTTCTAGTTGTTAGGTTGGGATATGTACATGTGAAATGAGCAGAATATCTTAAGAGGTCCTTGACCCTGATAAAATATGTATTGTGTTTGGATGTCACATATTCCAATTTGGCAAAATTCAAACTGTTTACTATGAAATATCCCTCTATCAAGGTTGCCAGCTATGAAAAAGTGGTTTTGTTGGCAGTCTGCTAGATTCTTAACTGCCTGTGCCAGCCTTTTTCACCATTTCATAAGAACATCATATAAAAAAAGCCTTGCTGAGTCCAGCATCCTGTCTCTGACAGTGGCCAGTCCAGGCCACAAGTTCCCAGCAATTCTCAAACAATACATCTATTTCTTGTAGTTTATTTCCGGAGATGAGCAATGGCTCTCTGAAGTCTACCTGACTAATAATTCTCACAGAGCCTGAGCCTGCAATTTGTGCCTTTACTGCATTAAGAAGGGGCATGTTTACTAAAATGTGCTGTTACAGCACAAGGAAGTGGGCCATACCCGTGCTAACAGATGGAGGTGTGCCTGGCATGTCCTCATGCCGTTAGCATGGGTCAGAGCACTTTTCTGCGTGGCCACAAGTAACACGGTGCAGTTACCACCACCCATTGAAGTGGCAATAAGCGTACTACTGGTTATCCTGTAAACCGCTACAGTGCATATGAGAATAGCAGTATATTAGTCTCCCAAATGAATATATAAACTGCAACATTGACAGTGAGCATGGCTTAATGATGCCCATACCAGCTGCAGCGTGCAGTCAATGCCCACACTCTGCCCCAACTGGCATCTGTGCATGGTAAACTCCACACTGTTTGTACACTTTAATAAACATGCTTCTAAACGATTTTTATGGCTGTCTTTTTTTTTTTTTTTTTTTCTGTCAATTAATATGCTGACTGTATGGCAACCCTGCCCGGTAAGGGGAATCTAACTTAGTTTCCTTATCGTTTCTCCAATTTAGTCCTCCACCTCTGGGTAGTGTACTTCCTCCTGCAGCATGGGGACTGGGCATGTCAGAATCGTGACATCACTGGGTGTAGCCTGCTGGTCTCTCCCATCAGCCCCAGTGTGTCCAGTCTCCATGCAGCAGGAGGACGTAGTGAGCCTAGGTGCTGGGCTCACTAGAGGAACATATAAGGAGCATATCTTAGGATAGTTAGTTAAGAGTTAATTTTCAGGGTTTATTTTATTCCCTATTATTGTTGTTGTTGTTTTTATTTATGATTAAAAAAAAAAGATTTTGTCAGGAGTTGAACCAGCTTTCTGAGCCTTTGCTGCTTCTTCGCTCAGTAAATCTGCTCTGATGCCTTAATCTGCTCTCCCCTTCTGGTCTGAATGGAGGGAAGATAAGCAGCACGAAAGTACAGCTGTTTTTTCTGTGCTGGCTCGGGGGGGGAGAAAAGACCTCGTGGGCGCAGCAGCAGAGGCTGAAAAGCCCTCGCCACGTTCACTGCTCACATTTCCCAGTGAGCAACGTCGTGGATTGCAGGGCACCTGTATGGACTGCAAAGCACAGGAGATTTGCCTGGTCGGCAGAGCGAGTGAGTGTCTAACGCGGCGCTAACAGGAGCAGAGGCTGGGGGCCCGGTTCGGGCTTTGGTGGCGGCAAGCAGGCACGGCAGGTTTTTTTTGTTTTGTTTTGTTTTTTATCACGGGCTTTCCCGCGCATTTTAGACCGCGAGGGTAGGCCGCGACTAGAGGCAGTTTCTAATTGCTTAGGCCCTTGTCGAAGACAGCCTCTTCGTAGGATGGGCTTAATTTAATTTAGTTTAATTTAATATCATTTGATTCAGTTTAAGCAGCACAGCTGACTTTATTTTAGTTTAAATTTCTGGGTGTGTTGGTTTTGGGTCTCCGGTTTGAAGGAGACCTTAAAAAAATAAAAAAAGAGAAGAAGAGTTAATTTATTGGGTTTTTTTGGATTGCTAATGCCTCCTCCTCCACAGTGCTTAGTGTGGCACTCACAGAGGCACAATCTTGGGCGCCAGGGCTTGCAGGGGCTGCGCAGCGGTCTCAACTACTATGGAGCAGGAGATGTAAAGTAAAGTTGATGAGCGGTCTCGGAGCCCGTCACCTATGGGCAAAGGTGAGTCTCGGCCGGAACTGCCGGCCGTGTCCCTTCTGGAGAGCCTGGCGGGATCAGCTACTACCGCAACTCCGACAAGAACCAGGGTGGCGCCGGGTACTTTTTACCCTGACTTTGTACTGATAATGCATCAGGCATATTGCAGGCGGCAGCAGGGGACGGTGTCAGATCTGTTACCGCCTGGGTCTGGGGTGCAGCTATCAGCCTCAGAAGTGCCTGGTGGCAGTATATGAAGGTTTCCAAAAAAGGGGCCGACCTCCCGTAGATTCGGAGTGGCCTGAGGCGGACGATGTAGAGGGAGAGCCTGAGTCAGGAATGGAAGAACTTGAAGGGGAGATTCTGGAGCCGGAGGACCAGATGAAAATCATAAGAGTTTTCCAAAGGGAGGAGCTCACGGCGCTCATTACGGAGTCTCTTCAGGCACTCAATTTTGCCTCAGGGCAGCCAGCGGAGAAAGAGGGCCTAGAGGACCCTGTCATTCAGGCAGTGCGGCAAATGCATGCGGGGTTTTCGGTTCATCGAGTGGTGGACCGGATGATCCAAGATGAATGGAATCTGCTAGAAGCCGGACTGTGAGGTGTTATAGTGATGAATAGGCTCTACCACTTAGCGGACAAGGAGAAAAGTTCCGTTCACAGCGTATAGATGCTACGTTATCGGTGGTCACAAAAAAGACGACGATTCTGGTGGAAGGCTGTGCGGCATTGAAGGATGCGCAAGACAAGAAAGTGGACAGATTGTTGAAGCAAGCCTTTAAGGTTAATGCTCTCTCTTTGCAAGCTTCTATCTGCAGGGCTTGGGTGGTGAGAGCTTGCTTAAGGTGGTCACAACATTTGCAGCAGCCGTCTCAGCTGACACAAGCGCTTAATGGATGTGACATGGTTGTAATCAGGTTCGCCATATTTGGTGGATGTCCACTATGATTTTATCAGAACATTGGCAAATAGTACGTCTTCCCTGGTAGCCATGCATTGTTATCTGTGGTGAAGAAATTGGGCGGCGGATGGTTCTTCTAAGTTCTGGCTTAGCAAGCTGCTTTTCAGGGGAAGTTGTTGTTTGGTGAAGATCTGGACAAGTTGGTTAAGGATTTGGGGGAGTCCAAAGGCGGAAGGCTGCCGGAGGGCAAACCTAAGCAGGGCAGATCCCTGCCGTCTTCACGTGGTCAGTTTAGATATTTCAGACGATTTCGTACTTCTCGATTGAGAGTTTTTCAAAGAGGAAGAGTTGCCTCCAGAGCGCAAGGCTTTCGAGGCGCAGGTAGAGGGTTCGTGGCTATCTCTCCCATGACAATCAGAAAGGCACAATGAAGTGAGGCGGGCCCAGCTAGGAGTTCAACCGATAGGTGGGCTGCTTCGGGAGTTTCTTCCTGCCTGGGTCCAGATAACATCCGATCAGTGGGTGTTGGAGGTAATACGCAAAGGTTATGCTCTCAGATTTGCCCGGCCGGTCCTAGATTTATCTGCTGTCCCCTCCTTGCAGGGGACAGCAGATAACAGCAGCGGTGCGGCAGACATTAGATCGTCTGTTGCAGTTAGGGGAAGTGGTGCCGGTCCCGTAAGAGCTGTACGGTGTCAGTCGTTACTCTGTTTATTTTGTGGTGCCAAAAGATGGGTCTCTCCGTCCTATCCTGGACCTCAAGGGAGTAAATCGTTGCCTGCGGGTGTCTCATTTTTGAATGGAAACCTTCCGTTTGGTAATAGTGACGGTTCAGCAGAGGGAATTCTTGACATCCCTCGATCTTACCGAGGCGTATTTGCACATACTGAGCAGATCCACTCATCAAAGTTTGAGGTTTGCTCTTCCGTGGGGGCATTTTCAGTTTCAAGCTCTGCCCTTCGGTTTGGCGATGGCTCCACGCACCTTCACCAAGGTTATGGTGGTGGTGACGGCGTTGTGAAAGGAAGGAATTCTAGTTCACCCGTACCTCAGCAACTGGTTGATTCGGGCGAAATCCAGGGATGAGAGCGTTCAGGTTACAAACCAAGTAGTGAACTTCCTTCAGAGCCTTGGCTGGGTAGTCAATGCGGCCAAGAGCAGGTTGGTTCCGTCTCAGGTTCTGGAGTACTTAGGAGTACGGTTCTATAACTGCGTGGGGGTGGTGTTTTCTACCGGATCGGCAAGCTCAGGCTCCGCGGCAATTAGTGTGCAAGTTTGTGACGTTCCCAGCTCCGTCTGCTTGGAACTATTTTCGCTGCTCCGGCACTGGTTACACCAGAACGATTCTCTGAACAAACGTTTTCTCTGTCCGTTGCGGGTCAGGCAGTCCCTTCAGTGGTGGCTGTGTCCAGAAAATCTGATGGCAAGCTTGCCACTGGAGCAACCGCAGTGGCTTCAGGTGTTGACAGATGCGTGTCTCGCAGGTTGGGGAGCGCACTGCGGGGATCACGTTGCAAAAGGAATTTAGAGCGCCCAGGAGGTCCAGTGGTCGATCAACCGTCTGGAATTGAGAGCAGCGGTTCTAGGACTCCAGACGTTCGAACCCATGGTGAAAGGTCGAGCGGTGCGGATGGTGTCGGACAATTCCACAACAGTGGCTTACCTCAATCGGCAGGGCGGCACGGGAAGCACGGCCATGGAGGAGAAGAAGGAGCCCTGTTCGCCTGGGTGGAGCCTCGTCTACAGGTGATCTCAGTGGCGCACATTGCAGGGACAGACAATGTGATGGTAGATTTTCTCAGCAGGGTCCGAGTGGATGCCGGAGAATGGGAGCTTCATCCAGAAGTATTGCTTCAGATACTCCGCAGGTGGGGTCCCCCGATCATGGATCTCATGGTGACTTTTCAGTCAGCCAAGGTGGCTCGGTTTTACAGCAGAAGACGGGAAAGGATGTTGGAGGGGATCGATGCCCTGATGCGACTTTGGCCATTGCCCGGTCTGCTCTATGTTCCCCCCCCCCCCCGTGGGCGCTCATAGCACAAGTGGTGCAGCACATCGAGGCTCATCGGGAAAGAGTGCTGTTAGTGGTCCCTGCTTGGTCAAGACACCCGTGGTATGCCGCTCTGGTTCGACTTCTGGACGGAGAGCCTTGGAAGTTGTCGGCAAGGACGTATCTTTTGATTCAGGGTCCACTTTGAATGCCTCAGGTGGATCGGGTCTTGCTTACGGCTTGTCCATTGAAAGGGCAAGGTTAAGGAAAAGTTATTCTGGAGCAGTAATTGCAACCTTACTTCGGGCCAGAACGAGGTCCACATCCCTGGCTTATGTGCGGATATGGCGTATTTTTGAGGACTGGTGTTCTTAGCGTCTGATCCGTTCCTCTACGGCTTCCATGCCTATGGTATTGAGTTTCTTGCAGGACAGTTTTGATAAGGGTCTGGCGGCCAGGTCCTTAAGAGTACAGATGGCAGCATTGTCTTGTTACAAAGGTAAGGTCCAGGGTGTGGCCTTGGGTTCTCACATTGACGTAGTGCGTTGTTTGAAAGCCGTGTCTAGGCTACGGCCTTCTCGTAGGATGGTGGTGCCTCTGTGGGATCTCAATTTGGTTCTAGGGGCGTTAACTAGGGAGCCATTTGAACCCTTGCACCAAGCTTCAGTCAAGGATTTAACCTTAAAGACTGTTTTTGGTGGCCATTTGTTCGGCACAGCGGGTTTCAGAACTGCAGGCCTTGTCCTTTCGTGAGCTGTTTGTTTGTTCTTTTCTATGGAAAAGGTGGTGTTTCGACCAGTGCCATCATTTTTTGCCTAAGGTAGTTTCTCCTTTTCACCTAAATCAAGTGGTCTCGTTGCCAGTATTAGGTTCTTCGGAGGAGAACGTGTCTGACTGACTGTAGTCTGCGTCGCTTTAACGTAAAGAGAATTCTGCGTCAGTATTTAAAGGTTTCAGGGTCTTTTCACAAATCTGAATGCCTATTCGTCCTGTTCGGAGGTCCTCGTAAAGGGGAGGCAGCGGCCAAGAAGCGATAGCGTCAGCATATATTTTACAAGATCGTAAGGTGCCCGCAGGGTTGCGGGCTCACTGTACTAGAGCGCAAGCGACGTTTTGAGAAGAACACAGTTTGGTTCCGCCAGTGGAAATTTGCAGAGCGGCCACTTAGTGTTTAGTGAAGGTATGGAGAGACGACCATCACCTGGATGTTCAGGCAGCCAATGATGCCTGTTTCGGGTCGGCGGTGTTGCGATCCGGGTGGACAGGTCCCTCCCAATGATTACTGCTCTCTTTATATCCCAGAGGTGGAGGACTGAACTGGAGGAACGATAAGGAAAGAGAAATTAGACTTACCGGCTAATTGTAGTTCCTTGAGGAACTCCAGTTCAGTCCTCATTCCTGTTTGAGGATGAGTAGTTCGGAGGACAGAACGGACTGGGGGGAGCACCAGTCACAAAGTGTATTAAAACCGATGATAGTCTCGGGATCGCTATGGTTCGGTTACAGTAGCCTGTCTTTCTTTCTTATTGGGTTCATGGAGGAAAGGGAAAGTGAGAGAAGAAGTTTCCTCCTTAATAAAGGGGAATTTAGTTTAGAAGTTAAGTCAAATTTAATGCTATGGCTACTTATTTGTTGCTCCTTTGAGTCTGCTTTGTCAATAGTTCACTGGGGCTGATGGGAGAGACAAGCAGGCTACATCCAGTGATGTCATGATTCTGACATGTCCAGTCTCCATGTTGCAGGAGGAGGTACACACTACCCAGAGGTGGAGGACTGAACTAGAGTTCCTCAAGGAACTACAATTAGCAGGTAAGTCTAATTTCTCGTTTTTTATTGTTAAAGTTTTTCCTTTAATTCTAAAAGCCATAATAGTCTATTTTCAAAAATGCTAGTTTTTCTTTTTTTAATGTAATTTTGCCAATTGCCATATCCATCTGCGTTCTGGAAAATGAGGGCTCAATAAAGTGCTTAACAAACTTATTGCACCTGCAACTTTATTTTGTCACAAAACATTTCTGTAACACCAGACCTATTTTTCATGACTTCTTGCATCAGTGAACATTGGGGTCTATTCTGAAGCACGGATAGCGGGGGATGGACATCCCGTTTCCCAACCCTGACGAAGCCTTCCCGTATTAACAAGGAGTCTGTACAGGGAGGTTGGAAGGGGTGGTGTGGAGGCAGAGTTAGGGTGGGTAGTGGGTGGTCCGCGGCCCCAGACGTACAGGGCCAATTCTGATGTCGGCCCTGTACGTTCGGGGCTGGCAGACTAGACAGGGAATTTATTCTACCTTTGAAGTGGAATAAGTTCCCCTAGACGTCAAGAGATGGCAGGCCTAGGGTGTGTCAAAGGTAGGAGGGGGTACAGTAGATTTCCCACCACCCGACCCTGGCCTTGGGAGGCCATATCGGATGTCGATCTGCAGGGGAATGAACAAAGTCGGCGGCTGCCAGGGATTGTGACTCTTGAATGGAGCCATGGTGTCAGGGCATCCGGATGCCATGGTACCACAGCATCATTCAAGAGCCTGATTGAGTTAGCCTGGTATTAGCCTGTACGTGCAGGCTGACTGGAATCGGGTCCCAGCCTGCACGTACAGGCTTAGATGCGATTTTGATCCCGTGGGGGCTAGATGTGCCCCGCGGGATCGGAATCCGTGTCTGCCTTTGTGTCCAGTGAATGCACTTCTTAGAATGTGCCTTATTGCCACTGCAGCTCCTGCTTCCCACTGAACCCACACAGGCTGAGTTTTTATAGCATTCTGCTGGTCTGTGTGAGATAGTGATGCCACTCTCCTCCTTTTTTGTTTTTTATTGGCCGCTGTGGTTACGATCCCAAATAAAGATTTTGCAACCTCTGAGACCCTGCATTGCTATGCAAGAACAGGGAAAAGTAAATTACAGCTGTAGATCTATGAGGAGCTCAGCTGGATAAAGTTCTTTCAAAGTAAATATGAAAATACTAAAAAACAAATGTATGGGAAACTTCTGGAAAGTTTCCACAACTCTATTGAGTGTACCTTAATTAGATGACGTTTATCACATGTATGGAGGTGGGCTCTTGAAATTTAGTATATATTTTGTACCAGATCTCTCTAAATTAATTCTACTGTTGTAGACAGAAAGATGAAAAGGAGAAGTGGTATGAAAACAAATCGCAGGCTGTGGTTGTAAAATTTTTTTATTTTTTGAGTGCAGTATAGGAACACCCCAGACTACTAAGGCCAGCTCAGCAGCAATGTCCTGAATCCCTGTGAAAAGTCAAAGAATGCAACCTTCTTTATATGAAATATTACTTGTTTTGTCTGCTTAGAAATCCCATCTGAACCTGAAGATGTCAAACTTGACTGCTGCTAGCTGTGAGTCCCAGACTGTGAGTCCTGAAGCCCAAGAGAAGAAGCCGCTAAAACCATGCTGTGCTTGTCCGGAGACCAAAAAAGCACGGGACTCTTGGTAATAGCTCTCTGATCCTAGAGTTTTCCACTTTACAGGAACACTGGGGCAAGGCTCAGATAATTACATTTTTAGAACTCTTGTGTTTAGTACTTTATTTTCATACATTTTTAGGTTTCTAAATACTTGAAGAGGGGGATGGGGGCTTTTACTTAAGTGCAATGAGCATTTAACACAGGAATTGAGTGTGTGCTGTTAGCACATGGCCACAGTAGCAGTTAACATGGTGGCTTGACACTAAAGGGTATGTTTACTAAACCGCGGTAAAGTTACCAGCGGTAAGTGCAGCGTTAAGGTACCTGAAGCCATATAAGGAAGGGAGCGTTCCGGCATAAATGGAGCAATGGACTGTTTAACGTGCGTTAAAGCACGCCTTGGTCGTTTAATGCATGTTAATGGGACATTGCACGTTAAGGCTGACAAGGCACCCTGTTTGTCACCTTGTGCCCTAAGGGCTTTAAGGCGCCCTAAGGGCTGTAAGGTGCCACAACCTAAGGTGCCTTAAGTTAGAGCGCCTTGAATTAAGGTGCCTTAAGTTAGGGCGCCTTGAATTAAGGTGCCTTAAGTTAGGGCGCCTTGAATTAAGGTGCCTTAGGTTAAGGCGCCCTAAGGGCTTTAAGGTGCCTTAGGTTAAGGCACCTTAAAGTACTTAACCTGGGGCACCTTAACATAAGGCACCTTAAGGTGCCCTAAGGGCTGTAAGGTGCTTTAAGTTGACAAGCAGGAACTATAAGGCATAAAAACAGCTGTAACCCTACTACTGGATAGAGTACCAAGGAAAGGCAATGAACGAGTGATGGAAGGAAGGAGCGGATGGACCTTCCATATCTGCAGGCACCCTATGTGGCAGCCAGTAAAGTGGACAAACATGTTGGAGGCAGCTGTACCGATGCACAGGGTGTTGGCAATGTAAAGTGCTGTAATGATAATGGGTGGCAGAGGATGGGAATATGTGTCCCCCAGTGGAGGCAGAGGTGGCAGGATATTTGCAATGATAGAAGGACAGAGGAGTAGTGGTGCCATGCAGATTAGGCACAGGAGAGGCAAGCATGAAGAGCCGCAATACAGAAAAGGGTACTAGTGCATGATATGGGGTAGCAGCCTGCACAAGAAGACAGACGCAGATAGATGGGCCAAAGGATGATTGGCAACTGAGGTGAGGGTGTTATGGGCTGACAGCACAGATCTGCAGAGATGTGACTGTTAAAGGCATGAAAATGATTTGAGTAGGGCAGGCATTAAAAAAGAAAACAAAGAGGAATTAGACCCATGATCCCTGCCTAGGGAGTCATTGTACTAACCAGTAGGCTACACCTCCATGGCTCTTTCCACAGCAATGGCTGGATACAGAAAGACTGCAGGTCACCGCACAAAATGTCTGCTGTTTGTGCCAGGATAGGGTAACCCCACCAGTACCCATGATGCAATGCACATGCAGAACAGCAGTCTACAGCTGATCACCAAATGGAGAATGCACCTCTCCAGCACCTCAGCTTGGTAAGAAGAACTGACAGTTTGTGATGCTGGCAAAGAGCAGCTACAGACCATGCCACTGCGCAGGTTCTATGTTCACCCTGAAGGTGATGATGGGCGCCCAGCACCAGGTCCACAGTACCTGTGATGCTAGCGATGGGCTCTGCTGCAGCTCCCCCTCACCAGTGTGTGGCAAGTGTTCACTGCAGTGGAACCTAAAGTAATCCTGTGTCCATCTGTATGCCCCAGTCACATCTAGCCCTGGTGGACCAGGACCCACCCAGAATAGTGCATACCCAGTGTTACAATGTGGCTGCCATAGCCACCTATTATAAGGGCAGATGGGTGTCTAGACTTGCATGAGGTTTATGTAGCAATGCCTAATATATCGCCCTCTCCGGGTCAAAGAATACTCTGGACCGAAAGGTAGATTCATTGTTGAATAGGTTTGCCTCAGCAGCTGCTATTCTTCATTTGGTGGTATGTGTAGACCTGACACCTCAAGCCCTCCTCCAGTGGATTCAGTAACTTCCGATGGATGATACTACCCCTCTTTCAGAGTCGGCTACAGCCTTCCTTTCTGATGCCATGTATGACCTGGTGCCCTGTGGATGGTGACACAGTATTGGATTTCGCTCTGGCAGTGGGCAAATCTTCCAAAGCCTGGTTGACCCAACTGGCCTTTAAAGAGAAGCTTCTTTTTGAGGCTGATTTGGAGAAGCTGGTGAAGGACCTGGGCAAGATGAAATCTTACTGTTTCTGGGGGTCAGGCCCAAGGGGCCTGTGAGGCGGGCAGGAGCCACTTTTCTGTCAGTCCCCGCCTGCGGCTTGCAGGCATACTGGTCGGACTCCTGGGGGGTCTCAGGACTCCCATCACTATAGGCCTGGAAAGCCCTTCTTCCCCTCTGCTTCCAGTTTTTAGGCTGTTTCTCAGTTCTTTTCATGGAGCGTGTGGTCCCAGGGACTGTCCCCTCCATAGGAAAATCCTCCTAAGCTGTCAGTGAAGGTTTGGAGGGCCCATTCACTGGCTCCTCCAGTTGGGGGCAGTCTTCACCTCTTTTAGGAATGGGCCCGGGTTACCAAGGATCACTGGGTGCTAGACACCATTCGGTACACCTGTGCCCTGGAATGCAAAGAGCCGATCCCTGATTCTTTCTTCATTTCCCCCTGTGAGTCTGCAAGCAAAAGGGGCCGCTGTGTGGATCATTTTGGACAAATTGCTACTCCTGAAGGCAGCAGTGCCCATTTCTCTTGACAATCGGGGCAACGGCAGGTATTCCACCTGTTTCATGGTATCAAAAAAGGATGGATCCTTCTGGCCCATTCTGGATCTCAAGTGTGTCAATGAGCATTTGTGCTGTTTGCTGGCCTGCACAAGGATAATGCGGCAGCTTAGTCTATATTTTGAGTTCTGTATTAAGGAGGCCATTGCCTCAGCATTTCTGTTGTGGAACCAGCCGGTTCTGGAAGGTTTATGTGCCCATTCTATGCAAGTGCAAGTGTCCTCGTGGACAGAGCAGAGCTTGGTAGCCCCTGCAGACATTTGTTGGGTAGCAAGGTGGGAATCACTTTCCACTTTTTGTCAAGCCATGCCGCTTGGATGCCATGCTTGAGTGGACACAGCCTTTGGCTCAAGGGTTTTGCGAGCTGCTGTGTGTTCTTCCCACCCAGTGGAGGCATACATAGTAACATAGTAAATGACGGCAGATAAAGACCATCATGGTCCATCTAGTCTGCCCAGCAAGGTGGCAAGAGTAGGTG
Organism: Ichthyophis bannanicus; assembly: GCA_033557465.1. NCBI lineage: Eukaryota > Metazoa > Chordata > Amphibia > Gymnophiona > Ichthyophiidae > Ichthyophis > Ichthyophis bannanicus. The sequence goes on along the minus strand of CM066034.1, from coordinate 324,721,888 downwards.
CACCTTCCGCTCCATGCAGGTCATCCCTCCCCATGCCTTTTGTTTAGTGGTGTACCTACCGCTCCATGCAGGTCACCCCTATTTGTTGAGATAGCAGAGACAGTTAAGGTTATTCTAATTTGGTATGTCCAATTGTCTGGACTGGTCTAGCAGGACGATATGGAAGGTGACAGTTTGCTTACCAGATAATATCCTTTCCTTGAGTCCTGCTGGACTATTTCAGAGCCCATCCCTGGAATTGTGTTTGCTCTGTCCTGCAGCAGAACCCTTGGGTCTGCTATGATTTATATATGTGACTCTGCAGGTCCATCTTCTACTGACATCTTCTGTTTATGCTTTCCTGCACATAGTTCTCTACTGTTTTATTATTCATGGTTGTCCACTTTGAGGTTGTGTAAGGCTTGCCATGTTCTCCCATATTCTTTGGGATGGACACTGAAGAGACTTATGGTGGCTGAGGCAGATAGAGGCATGGGAGTAAGGCCATTCAAACCTGGGCTCTCATTGTTACTTTGTCTTCACCCAGTATGCTAGTAGGGGAACACAACCCACTTGTCTTAGCAGAACTCAAGGAAAGGACATTATCCGATAAACAAAAATGTCACCTTCCTTCCCGACTTCACTTGTGTCAAGCATCCAGATAAATATAACTCTGACATTGCAGGACTGTTCCACCCAAACCTAGCACATGTGATTGAGACTAGATGCAGTGATGAATAGTATCAAGTGATGAAGTTCTATCTAAAGATGCTGTCAAAAAGACAATATTAGATTTGTGTACTCTCCTTAATACAGTGTCTGTTGTGGCCTTGTTTACACACATCCACACACATCAGTTTTGCATATACATTTCTCACTTTGCCAACTAATATTTTTACTATTGGCATGCACTATACTTTTCAAAGTATTTTTGCCTCTTTATTATGTAGACCCTCTTTTGACCTTCATAGTTGGCATTAAGAAGGATCTGCTTTTATCCTTTTTATGAGATCTGTAAACAAGTTCTTGTTTTGCCTTCCAGCATCATAGAGAAAGGAGAAGAAAACTGCCAAGCACTCATCGAAGCTCACAAAGAGTGTATGAGAGCCTTGGGATTTAAAGTATGAGTGCAATGTAAAACGGGAGCTTTGTGTGCTTGGTAAGTTAACAGTAGAATCTCCTCTGACCTATAGGGATAGTACTCTACATTACCTGCAATCAAGTAGAAGAAAAAGGACAATTTAGGATGCCCTCAGTTGAGATTGTACTACTTTGTTTTTGTGTTTTATTCTTATTGCTGGTAAATTATTACGTGTTATATTTCATTGTTGGATCTTAATGCAACATTAAGAATTGAGGATGATGTAATCCTTAGACGAAGGAAGCATATGTCTGTGCCTGAATTCTCTGCGTATTTCCTAACAAAAAAGCTGTAATGACTGTTTTGGAGGAACTATAAGTAAAAACTAAAATTATGGCTGCCAAAATGTGATGCATTCGGACCCCGAGTGGGAGGATGACTGCTGCTGCAGAGACAGCCCCGATTAACTTAAGAATGTTGATGGCAAGGTCTGTTTTGATGGAGAAGAGTTTCTCTTGGCCAGCAAGAAACTCGTGCAACTGAAAGAAAAGCAAGAGAGTCTGTCTCTCACAACACAATGATGGCTGTACAAACCTTTTTTTTTTTTTAATCTTGATCTCTGGAAAAAGTCCTGATCTCCTTTGACACTCAGCAGGTGTCATGTTGGATACCCTTACATCGGTGGATGAAATGTGAACATGGGGGACATTTTTCAGCCATTTCCAATTGACTGCTACTTTTTCATTTAGTCCCTAGGTCAGTGCTTCCCAAACTTGTCCAGCTGACCCCACAGCCAGTCAGGATTTTCAGGATACTCACAATGAATATGAACATGTTTGCATATACTGGAGAACCAGTCTAAACAGGTGTATTTTATATTCATTTTGTGGATATCCTGAAAACCTGACTGGCTGTGGGGTCAGCTGGACTGGTTCAAGAAGCACTGGTCTAATTTTAAGCATAATGTTTCTTAGGGCTGCTTGTACAGCTAGACATCACAGTGGATGAGGGACTGATCTCCTTTTGGAATTCAGGGGTTGGAAGAGAAGTAGTTAAATAAGATCCTTAACTTTGAGAAACATTCCTTGAATTTAAATATATTTTTCTTATTTGTTCCTTCTTTATCTTGCAGGGTAAATGCTGTTGAATTGCAGTTTTGTCTGAAAATGAAAGAGCAACTACTGAGCAATATTTTATTAATAATGGAGAGAAAATCGTGTGTGCTTTTTTTTGTCATGACATTTTTTGTATCAAAAAACACCCCTTGTCCATTCTGGTATTTTCACTTATACTAAGGGACTGGTACATCTGATCCTTATTTTCTGTTATTTGAGTGGTGATGAGTGGCTTATGCTAAAAGTCATATGTCTGACAGATGTATAGCAACTATTTTATCTATTAAATAAAATTTCTACAAATGCTTAAAAGTGTGTTGTGTTTTGTTTTATATTCCTTGCTTAAAAAAAGAAGACTATAATCCAATCTAATTTACCCCAACTCTGCTGTGGCTCTGCAGAAGCTGTCTGTTCAAGAAGATAGCTTCACTGAGGAAACATTTTCCGGACTTTAGAGCCCATTTACTAAAGTTAGTGCATGCTAATGGGCATTCCTTATCCTGCTAGAGCTAGACCATTTCAGACACGCATGTTATGTTCCCTTGAAAACAGGTGGAGGCAAACATGAGCAACTATCAGTTATGTCCTCACTCAGTTTATCCTCTGATGCAGCACTGAGAGAAGCCAGTATTTGCCTCCAGCAGATTGCAACGTGTGTGAACTGATGCAGCAGTGCAGATAAGCCTGACTCTCCTGGCCCATACTATGGTACTGTGGTCATTGTGATGGAGTCCAGTAGGGCTCAACATTGCTTGAAGTGCATGCACACCATTGTCTCCTGTAGCTGACAGCTGCCCAGTTCCCAGAGCTATTTCCCATGGATTCTAGTACAGGTGGGAACAAAGGAGCTGGTACCAAAGACTGGCGAAGGTTCAATGATTCCTTTATTTTCCCCAACGTGTTTCGACCTAAGCCTTCTTCAGGGGGTATGGAAAACAAGCCTCAAAAAATACAATACACAAATTAAAAAATATAAGATCATATAAATAAATATAATGTACCATAAATATAAAATCATAGAACAAGAAAAATTAATAAATAAAAATTAATAACTGATAAATTAAAACACATAAGACCCTAGTGTGAATAGACATATATAAATGAATGGAAACATTAAAACCATCTAAAAAGTACAAAAAGTGACATGTAAAATAATGTACACCATGTGTGTAAATAAAATGGATATAAATATAGATTATGATTAGCGCACTTACATGTAATAATTTCACATATAGATCTAGAGTACAAAAAATGTATAAAAGTCATAGTGATAAAACATTGGGTCCATTAAATAGTTTCCCTGCTTTTTTATCTGTCAGGCCGTGGTTTCTGGTGTCTCGCTTCAACCTTTTTCCTTGCACATTTGCGGACACCTCCTTCTCCTGCTGGTTTGGTTCCATTCCCTTATTACTACATTTGATTTATTTATTTATGATTTATTTATTTATCTACCTCCTCTCCAGTGTATTCCCTCTTCCTCATCTCCTTTTATCAATTTTTTATTCTTTTTATTCATTTAATGTATAATTTGATCTAGTTATTCATTTTTAGAACATGTCAATGTTTTATCACTATGAATTTTATACATTTTTTATTTGTACTCTGGATCTATATGTGAAATTATTACATGTAAGTGCACTAATCATAATCTGTATGTATATCCATTTTATTTACACACATGCTGGTATACATTGTTTTACATGTCACCTTTTGTACTTTTTAGATGGTTTTAATATTTCCATTCATTTTATATATGTCTATTCACAGTAGGGTCTTATGTGTGTTAATTTATCAGTTATTAATTTTTTAATTATTTATTGATTTTTCTTGTTCTATATTTTATATTTATGGTACATTTTATTTATATGATATTATATGTTTTAATTTGTGTATTGTATTTTTTGAGGCTTGTTTTCCATACCCCCTGAAGAAGGCTATGGCCAAAATACGTTGGGGAAAATAAAGGAATCATTGAACCTTCGCCAGTCTTTGGTACCAGCTCCTTTGTTCCCAGTTTGGTCTCTGCAGGTACATAAGAACATAAGATATGCCATACTGGGTCAGACCAAGGTCCATCAAGCCCAGTATTCTGTTTCCAACAGTGGCCAATCTAGGTCATATGTACCTAGCAGTTTCCCCAAGAGACACAAGTTCCACAATGCTTGTACTGGGTCAAGCATTGATATCTTCGGTCACTTCTTAATAATGGTTTATGGACCTTTCCTCCAGGAACTTGTCCAAACCTTTTTTAAACCCAGCTACACTAACAGCCTTTACTACATTCTCCGGTAACAAATTCCAGAGTTTGATTACACGTTGAGTGAAAAAATATTTTATTTTATTAGTCTTAAATAGTTTACCCTGTAGCTTCATTGCATGTCTCCTAGTCTTTCTATATTCTGATAACGTAAACAATCTATTTACGTTTACCCGATCCACTCCGTTCATTAATTTATAGACTTATATCATATCTCCCCTCAGCCGTCTCTTTTCCAGGTTAAAGAGCCCTAACCTTTTTAGCCTTTCTTCATAGGAGTATCCTTCCATCCCCTTTACCATTTTGGTGGCTCTTCTCTGAACCTTTTCTAAAATCGCTATATCCTTTTTAAGATATGGCGACCAGAATTGCACACAATATTCAAGGTGCGGTCTCACCATGGAACGATATAGAGGCATTATAATATCTTTTGTTTTATTTTCCATTCCTTTCCTTATCATACCTAGCATTCTATTTGCTCTCTTGGCCGCCGCTGCACACTGGGCCGAGGGTTTTAACATGGTATCCACAATGATGCCTAAATCTTTTTCCTGGGTGGTGGTTCCTAATGTGGAACCTTGCATCGTGTAACCATAGTTTGGGTTGTTCTTCCCTAGGTGCATAACCTTGGACTTGTCCACATTAAATTTCATCTGCCATTTTGATGCCCAGTCTTCCAATTTATCAAGATCCTCTTGCAATTTTTCACAATCCTCTTGGGTTTTAACAACTTTAAATAGTTTTGTGTCATCTGCAAATTTGATAACCTCACTCGTTATTCCACTTTCCAGGTCATTTATGAATATGTCAAAAAGCAGCGGACCCAGTACAGATCCCTGGGGTACACCACTATTCACCTTTCTCCATTGGGAAAATTGGCCATTTAGCCCTACCCTCTGCTTTCTATCTTTTAACCAGTTCCTGATCCACAATAGTACACTGGCTCCTATCCCATGACTCTTTAGTTTTGCCAAAAGTCTCTGATGAGGGACCTTGTCAAAGGCTTTCTGAAAGTCCAGATACACAATATCAACTCACTCACCTTTGTCCACCTGTTTATTCACTCCTTCAAAAAAACAACATATTAGTAAGACAAGATCTTCCTTGTCTAAAGCCATGTTGGCTGACTCCCATTAGGTTGTGACTATCTACATGCTGAGTAATTTTATTCTTTATGATGGTTTCTACCATTTTTCCTGGTACTGACGTCAGGCTCACCGGTCTGTAGTTCCCCGGATCACCCCTGGAGCCCTTTTTAAAAATTGTTGTTACATTGGCGATCCTCCAATCTTCAGGTATTAGAGATGATTTTAATGATAGTTCACAGATTACTGATAGCAGGTCTGCAATCTCATATTTCAGTTCTTTCAACACCCTTGGATGTATACCATCCGGCCAAGGTGATTTGCTACTCTTCAGTTTATTTAATAGTTGTAAGACATCTTCCCGATGTATCGATATTTCCTTCAATTCTTCCGCACCTTTACGCACCTTTAAATACCACTTCAGTCGCTTTGTGCTCTAGTTAGTTTCTCCTTCTAATACAGGTGGGCCAAAGAGAAACTGGTAAATTGGGCCTAGGGCCGCCTTCTCTTTTGCTGTTTTTCATCTTCTTAATAGGTTGTTTTCAAATGTTTTCCTTAAATTCTAGCTCCAAATCGCCCTGCTAGACCAGCCCAAACAAGTGGGTTGCGTTCCCCTACCAGTAGATTGGTGGAGACAAAGAACGAATGAAAAGCCCAGGTTTCAGTGACATTACTCTCATGCCTCTATGTGCCTCAGCCACCAGAAGTCCCTTCAGTATTTTTTTGTCTCTAGCAGATGGTCAATTTGTTTTTTATATAATCCATTCGGTGAAGTCCATGTGTACAGTCGCTGCTTGTGTTGCTGGAAGAAGGTGTTTGAGATGAATAGATCATTGGTCTTGCAAAATTCTATCATTCTTTCTCCAGCTTCATTTCTGTTGCCAAGTCCATATTTTCCAACTACTTTGCCTTCTTCTTTGTTGCCAACCTTTGCGTTCCAGTCACCCATGACTATCAGGATATCCTGTTTGCATGTTCTGTCAATTTCAGTTTGTACTTGTTCATAGAACTCTTCAATTTCATTCTCTTCAGCAGCTGTTGTTGGGGCATATACTTGAATTATAGTTGTGTTGATAGGCAATCCTCGTAGACGAATAGAGATTAAGCGTTCGCTGACTGCATTGTATTTCATTACAGCTCTTGCAAGTTTCTTCTTTATTATAAATGCAACACCATTTTTTCTTTGTCTTTCATTTCCAGCATAGTAGACCATGTGATCATCTGATGCATAGTGCCCCATGCCAGTCCATTTCAGTTCACTGACACCCAACAGATCAAGTTGTACACGTTCCATTTCATTCTTGACCACCTCCAACTTCCCTTGGTTCATGCTTCGTACGTTCCATGTTCCAATGTGTAAGACATCTTTACAGCTTCTGACTCTCATTTCATACGCAGCTACATCAGCAGTCAGACTTCCCGAGGGCTTTGATCCAACCACATCATAAATGCTGGCTTTACTCTGAAAAGTCTTCAGCTCTTCCCCAGTAGCTAGTTGAGTGCCTTCTGACCTGGGGGTCTCATCTTTTAGCACCATAGCACAATTTGTTTTGTTGTAACTATCCATTGGGTTTTCATGGCAAGATACAGAAGTAGATTGCCGGGCCTTTCTTCCGCACAGTTTAAGTTTGGTGGTGTTGCCGTTGTCACAAAAATGTGATCCTCCGCCGTCAACACTGTCCCATTCTGCTGCTGCCCAGATGGGTGGAAAATCAAATTGACTACATATGTGGAAGTCAACGATGGAAAAGCTCTGTAACATCAACAAAGACAAAACCTGGAGCTGACTGTGGTACAGATCATCAACTACTAGTATGCAAACTCAAGCTAAAGTTGAAAAAGAGCAAACCACTCATGAATGCAGCAAAATATGACCTTGAGAATATACCACTGGAATTTAAAGACTGCCTGCAAAATCGATTAGCTGCTTTAGATACAAATGACAGAGCTCCGGAAGAGTTATGGAATGACATCAAGAAGGTTGTGTTGGAAGAAAGCGAGAAGTCTCTACAAATGGTGAAAAAGTAAAAACGGCCAAAATGGATGACGGAAGAAACTCTGAAAATTGCCCAGAAACGCAGAGAAGCTAAAGCCAGAGGAGAAAGAAAGACAATCGCAGAACTCAACAGAGATTTCCAACGTGCAGCAAGACAGGACAAGGAAAAGTACTACAATGACACTTGCAAGGAAATAGAAGCAGGAACTATTAGAGGAAGAGCAAGAGCGGCTTTCCTAAAGCTACGAGAGTTAAAGAAAAAGTTCCAGCCTCGAATTGGAATGTTACAAGATGCTCAAGGTTCTATGTTGAATGATGCTGAGAAGATCAAGAAAAGGTGGAAGGAATATACAGAGTTTTTATATGATAAAGATCAAGTGGACCAGCAGCGTTTCAACCTGTACCTTATGATCGGGAACCATTGGTGATTAAAGAAGAAGTTGAAGCAGCATTGAAAGCCTTATCAAAGAACAAAGCACCAGGCATTGATAGCATTCCCATAGAAGTATTGCAGCAATCTGATGCAGCTGTTACCGTACTCACAAGGCTCTGCCAAGAAATATGGAAGACAACATCATGGCCAACTGACTGGAAAAGATCTGTGTTTATACCAATACTAAAGAAAGGTGATCCAACTGACTGTGGAAATTATCGCACAATCGCTTTGATCCCACATGCCAGCAAGATTCTACTGAAGATTATTCAAAAGAGACTACAACCATACCTGGAACAAGAACTACCTGAAGTGCAAGCAGGGTTCAGGAAAGGGCGAGGAACGAGAGACATCATTGCGGATGTGAGATGGATCCTTGAAAAGACTAAAGAATACCAAAAGGATATCTATTTGTGCTTTATCGACTATAGCAAGGCTTTTGACTGTGTAAACCATGAGAAACTCTGGGCCACATTAAGAAGCATGGGTATACCAGAACACCTGATCGTTCTCTTGCGCAATCTGTACATTGATCAAGAAGCAACAATTCGAACGGAACAAGGAGAAACAGAATGGCTTAAAATAAGCAAAGGTGTAAGACAAGGCTGCATACTTTCCCCCTACCTGTTTAATTTATATGCAGAACAAATCATCAGAGAAGCAGGATTGTATGAAGACAACAGAGGTGTGAAGATTGGTGGAAGACTCATCAACAACCTTCGCTATGCTGATGATACCACATTACTGGCTGAAAGTGAAGATGATCTGAAACATTTGCTTCTCACAATCAAGGAACATAGTCTCAAAATGGGCCTGCACCTTAATGTAAAGAAGACAAAGATCATGACAACTGGCATAATCAACAGGTTCATCGTTGAAGGAGAAGAAATTGAAATTGTGAACAACTTTAACCTACTTGGATCAACTATCAATAAAGAAGCAACAAGCAGTCAAGAAATCAGATGACGCATTGCTCTTGGCAGAATGGCTATGAAAGACCTAGATAAGATTCTCAAGAGCAGAGATGTCTCTCTCCATACAAAGATTCGACTTGTTGAAGCCATGGTATTTTCAATAACATCATATGGATGTGAAAGCTGGACAGTGAAAAAGATAGACAGGAAGAAAATTGATGCCTTTGAATTATGGTGCTGGCGGCGAATACTGTGTATATACCATGGACTGCCCGAAGAACAAACTAGTCGGTACTAGAGGAGATCAAACCTAAGCTTTCTTTAGAAGCTCAGATGACAAGACTTCGACTTTCATACTTTGGACACATCATGCGAAGAGAGAGATCATTAGAGAAAGACATTATGCTTGGCAAGATAGGTCAACGCAAAAGAGGAAGGCCAGCAATGAGATGGATCGATACAATAACAGCAGCTACGGGTACCAGTCTGTCAACAATGAGCCGCCTGACTGAAGACCGAACACAGTTTAGGATAGCTATCCAGAGGGTCGCCATGAGTCGACTCCGACTTGACGGCACTTAACAACAACAACAGCAGATGGTGGATGGAATTTCTCCTCTCTGAAGAAAATTCTGAAGATTGAGAAGAAATGATTCATTAAACGCTCATGAACGACCACCTTGAGGGTGACTCTCACTTGAGCATGATGTGGGAAGCTCCTCTGGACTGCGGTCGTCTTGGTAGCCATAGGAGGAAGGAAAATTGGTTCAGCTCCACACGCTTATCATGATAAGAGCCTGTTGAGCAGCCAGAAATTGGAAGGATCTGGAAGAGTGCAACAGCCTCGCAAAACCTCAATGCTCCCCCTCTGCTCTCTCCCGAAGATGACAGGAGACTCTGAGGTATCTGCCTTCCAGCCACCTTAAATAAAGTGCTGCAAACCCAGTGTGATAGTATCAGGGGAGTAGAGCTGAGCCCGGCACGGATTCTCTGCCTGGAGCTTTCAGAGGGTGAGTTCTAAGGCTCAACCTTGTCATTGTCCTTGCGGGCTCCCAATTCCTTCTGTGTGGGATGCAATTTGGGGTAGACCGCTGGCTTAGTGTGGGAGTTTCCTGCCATTTTCTGCACGTGTTAGTAGCATTTTCTCCTATTGTGTGCCTAGAGGTTGCGTGGTCTGTACACGCATTTGCTGCTCCAACACGTGTTCCTACCCTAGCACCTGTAGCATGTTGCAGTAGAAGCGCAGTTAATGTGTGCCTTTAGGATATCATGGCCTTAGCGCACTCTATTGTGATACTTGCTTGAAATCTATTACTGTATGTTGTCTTCCACGAATCGTCGTTTTGGCCTGTGGCAAGCGTGGTGCCTCATTTCTGGCTTCTACTTTTCTAGCATGGTAGCTCCAGAGTTGTCCCTGGAGGGATTGCCCCTCCCCCCCTCTTTATGCAGGGGAATGCGTTTAGTCCAGTGTTTCCTGCCTGAAGGCAGGAGGTGGCAGATGGCACTGTGGATAAGGATAAGCAGCCAGTTGGAGACTTTGGGACCATGCATGTGCTGCTCCTTGACCTCTAGGAGATCGATGGCGACTAGGTCCCCTAGTGTAGGGAGGTTCATTTCTATGGGGAGAGTCTCTAGAGTCCGTATTATCCTCCCCAGAATTCTTTTCCTTTTTACTACAGGTCTAGTGTGGAAATTCAGACCTTGCGGCCTCTGGGTCGGTTCCCCCCCCCCCCCCCCCGAGTGCAGTCTCATGTGGGGCAGGCTGAGAGTGGAAGCCCTGTTTGATTGCCTGTGGCTAAGAGTCCCTGGCAAAGGGCGCTCCCTGGAGATGGGGACTAGCTAGGATCTGTCCGAGATTTGGACTGTGGCTTGTATTCAGATGTCTGATGTGGCAGAAATACTCACCTTCAGAGGATTGTGAGGAGACCGATGTTATCCCCCTTTTCCAGAAGAAGGAACTGGAAGCATTGATTCCCAGGGTCTTATTCACCTTGAGCTTGGCAGATGCTCCAGGCATGGACTAGGAACCGAAGATGCATCCACTCCTTCAAGTGGTGCGGAAATCTACTATCATCTTCCCAGAGGTGCTCAAGGGCCTGTTCCGGTTAGAGTGGGATCCCCCCCCCCCCCCCACTCCCTGCCTAAGGGGGCTACAGGTTTATAAAAACATGCATGCTCTCCTAGAAGGAGTGCATTGTGTGGTTTTGATATTTTAGGTGGATACACAGGTCGTGGTGGTTACCAGTCTGACCACCATTCCTCTGGAAGGTGGATTGACCTTAATTAAATACTCTGGACCAAAAGGTGGGTTCGTGTTGAAAAACTAGTTTACTGCAGCAACTGCTATTCTTCAGTTGCGGTATGTGCAGGCTTGATGTCTCGAGCCCTGCTCCAGTGGATTCAGTCTCTTTCACTGTATGAGTCTACGCCTCTTTTGGGGGTCTGCTGCGGCCTTCCTTTCTGATGCTATGTATGGCCTGGTATGTCTAGCAGCCAGAGATTGTACTCTGGTGAAAGTGATATGACGTTTTTTATTTAGCTAGGTTTATATACCGCTTTTCTATGAGTCAAAGCTGTGTACATTCAGGTACTGTATATATACATTTCTCTTGTCTCTGTTTTTGTTCATTTCTATGGACTATTGGCTCATCCAAACTCTGTCTCTTTCATAGGCATCTCAGATAGCTCCCTGAGTGGTGTCCTTTCTGTTAAGCTTTGGCTGGGTGATCACTTGGGGAAGGAACAAGTTGTTGCATATCTGTTGCCGAACCAGCCAGTTCTGGGGTTTGTGTGCCCATTCTACCTGAGCACAAGCATTCTTATGGGTGGAGCGGAGCTCAGTAGCCCCTGCAAATATTTGTTGGGCAGCAATGTGGGCATCACATTCCACTCTTGTCGAGCATTACCGCATGGATGTCCATGCGCGGACAGATACTGCCTTAGCTCAAGGGTCTTATTAGCTGCTGTGTCTTCTTTCTAGTTGTCTGGACTGGTCTAGCAGGACGATATGGAAAGTGACATTTTACTTGCTAATTAATGGGCAGAAAAAGAAGGGGACGTTTTACTGTGTTACTATGTCCTTTCCTTGACTCCTGCTAGACCAGTTCAGGGCCCACCCCTGAAACTATTTGCTCTCTTTTTTTTTGCTGCGGTACCCTTGAGTCCACTATGATTTTTATTCTTGGCTCTGTAGGTTCATCTTCTACCGTCAGCTTTCTGTTTCTGCTTTCCTGTACATAGTTCTCTAATGTTGATTACTCACTGTTGCCAATGATTGAGGCTGTGTGAATCTTGCCATGTTGCTTTGGAACTAATACTGAAAAGACCTCTGGTAGCTGAGGCGGATAGAGGCATGGGAGTGATGTCATTGAAATCTGAACTTTTCATTAGATCTTTGGCTCTGTTTCCACCAATCTGCTTGTAGGGGAACACAACCCACTTGTCTGAACTGCTCTAGCAGGACTCAAGGAAAGGACATTAACTGGTAAGTAAAATATCACCTTTTTTCTGCCCATTTCACTAAGGTAGTATTTGGCTCCCTTTGCTACTTAATAAAGCAGCTGCAAATTAAAAAATAAAAGTCAGGCTTTCTTTGGCAGCGGGGCCTCCTAGGCCTGTGTGGATGAATGACGGAAGCCCTGCTTGAGTTTCCCCCAAATAGCCTGTTGGGTGCTGGAAATTCCTTCTCGGATCTCTTTTTGTCATGGAAATGACTTTTTCAGCAGTTCTTTCCTACTTTGTCCCAGCTTTTTTTTTTTGGACAGTTCTTTTTTTGGCCTGTGTGGGTTGTTGGTGAGGTTTTTCTTTTTTTTTTTTCGTTTTGCCACGAGGAGTGTGTTTATCATGGCCACTACCATTGGGCTCTCATTAGGCCAGCTGCACAGTAGGCTCTGTTACTCCTCCTCTGTGATGAGGATACCAGCATTATTGGGGCCCCCCATGGGGTGCCCAGGGTCTTAGACTGATGCATTCTTTGAACCAGATACCCCCTTCCTACTGGCACCAAGAGTTGTTGATCACGGCCATGGAGGCTTCACGCTCTAGCCAGTAGCCACCATCTCCATCAAGCCCCTCGGGGGAGGGGAGGCCAGGATCTCTGAGATCCGTATTCTTGCAGAAGGATCCCTTTTCTGTTGTGCGGCTGCATTTATTTCTCCTCCATCTGATCTGAGGAAAAAACTCATGAGCCTATCTCTGTTGTATCCTTGGTCCCAGGGCAAGCTGGACCAACCTTCAGACTTCCTAGTGTGGGAGCCCTGTTTATGGCTGTGATAGCCTATGCCCTTTCCTGGGAGGAGGCATTAAGGAATTTGAAGGGTTGAGGTTCTTCTTAAGAATGTCTTTCTAGCCACCGCCTTACACTCTCTTAAGCAGTGCAGTGTGCTGGTTTGGTTCCAAGTCCTCTTGTGCCGGATGCAGCTACTGCCAGATAGCCAGAGACTACGAGTTTGGAAGTGGATCACCTAGCTGGTCAGTGCCTTCTAAAACTTGTTCAGAATCTCTTCCAAGTCTAGGGTGGTGGTGGTGGTGGTGGTGATAGCCAATTGGCAGCTCTGTTTCTGTGTTTGGTTGGCAGATGCTGCTTCTAAACTTTGACTGAGCAAACTCTCCTTTAAAGGGCCAGTTACCCCTTAGGGTGGGTCTGATGAAATGACAAAGATTCTTGGGAGATTGGACCACAAAGACTCCAGAAAAATAGGCCTAGGGGTGCCAGGAACACCTCTTGTGGGACCAGGCATAGAGCTTGGAGTTGCCCTCAAGCTCCTATGAGTTCAGAAAGAGGCTAGTCTCTCTCCCCAATGGCTCCTTTGTTGGCCAGTAATCCTTCCTCAATGATTTCCAGTAGTCCTTTCTGAGGTGCTGCCACTGTTTCACCTTCAGATTAGAGGGTCCTCTGGATCAATAGTCATAGTTGCACATGTATTTATTCTATTTTGGTATACCTCCTTCATCACAATGACATCAAGGCGGTTTACAGGAGGAATAAAAAAATTGGCAAGAAATGAAAATACATTCACACAGAGAAAAACAAAATTACAAAAAGACATTCAGAAACATTGACACAGTAGAATTGGGAATGAGGTAGCAGGCTACATTAGGAAGGGACAACATTGTAGTTGTGCCTGAGAGAGCAATCAGAAAAAGAGTGTTCAAAGAGCCAGGTTTTAATTCCTAATTTAAATTTACCTTCACTGTGCATATTCTCTTGTTAATCTGGTAGAGAGTTCCATAATGATGGGGCAAAGCAAGATCGACATATGGACTCTTAATTAGCAAGGCTTTCATATAGAATTGTTTGTTTATTTATTTATTTATTTATTTTTATTTATTTAACAGTCTTTTCTATACCGCCCCTTCCAGAGATCAGGGGCGGTATAGAAAAGATTGGCCTGTGAGACCCATAGGGAATGGACGAGTATAGGGAATTAATAAGGACTCCTGAGATTGGAATGAAGCTCCTCCTGTAAGAAGCCTGTCTTCTAACACTATGGTTACAGGTTTCAGCCAGCCTAGGGGCATAAGGTGCAAGATTTGACTTACAGCAGTGCCTTTTTAGGATGCCCTTGCCACCCGCAAGTGCAGAAAGACTACATTTGAGATACCTCTTCAGCACCTCCTACAGTTGCAGGCTAATTTATCCATGCTTTCCATGAAGCAGAGCCTGGGACATTATTCCATCTTTATAGTAGCACCTAGGTTCCTTCAAGTATATCCTGGACCTGGAAGTGGTCATTGCCAAACTCCCAAGTCCCTTATTTTGGTATGTTATTGCATTGGTCAAACAGGGGGACTTCTATATCTCCTTATGCCCTAGTATGGTGTAATTTTGATATGCCTATGTGAGAGCAGCTTTGGTGGTTTTGCCGCCAGTTTTCTGGGCTGCCATTTCTGGATCTGGAACCTGCCCTTTGGCCTAGCCTTGTTTCCGTGTACCTTTTCCAAGATAATGGTGGTAGCAGTGTTTCTGTATAAATAGGGAATCTGTGTTTGCCCATTCCTAGATGTCTGGTCATGCTCTGAGGAAAGCCAGAGACAGCACAGACCTGGTGATTTACTGGCTGGAAAGGCTGGGATTAATTATCAACTATTCCAAGCTCGGCCTGCTGCTTTCCCAGGTGTTGGAGTCCTGAGGATTTGTTCCATACTCTCCTGACAAAGGAGGTGCAATAGTGGTTCTGACACGTGATAATTATTTGGCAGAAGCAAATCGCCAATTGTCTGCGTCTGTATATATGCCTGTACATGAAGATCCAACAGTGTCTTTACAAGTCTGTATTAAAGATATCAATTTAACATGCAACGCTTCAATTGTAATAACACGTAAAGAATGGATCTTTTTGAATGTTGTCTCTGAATTTAGCTAAATTCTTTCTTTTACGAAAAATACATAAAAATTTGGAGAATCCCCCTGGTAGACCAATTGTATCCACTAAGGGAACAATTTTGGAGCCTCTTTCAATGTTTATTGATTCATTTCTGCATCCGTTGTTATGTGATATCCCCTCTTATATCAGGGACACGACCCATTTTCTCCAAGTTTTGAATGACCATTCGGAATTGGCTAAATTACCTGGTATAGTGTTGGTCACATTAGATGTGACGGCACTCTACACGTGTATTCCCCAGAAAGCCGCGTATGAAATAGTTGAATTGTTTCTTCATTGTCGGGATGACTTATCGGATGCTATGATAGGGTTTATATTACAACTTGTTAAGCTAGCGGTGTTCCGTAACCATTTCTTGTTTGAAGGGACAATATACCAACAAATCTCAGGGGTGGCTATGGGTGCTACGTGTGCCCCCTCTATTGCCAATCTTTTTATGGGGAGATATGAAGAGCAATGGATAATGTCATCTCTGTTTTTACCCCAGATAAAATTATGGTGCAGGTATATTGACGATGTGTTTATGCTGTGGAAGGGATCTGTTGATGTTTAGAACATTTTTTTCCAATAGTTGAATAATCTAGATACGAATATTCAGTTTACTTGTTCTTACCATCAGGAGAAAATGGTATTTTTGGATGTGGTAGTTTATAAAAGCAGTACTGGATGGAGCACTTCGGTTTATAGGAAACCTACCGATAGGAATACGTTCCTCCATTATGATAGTGCCCATCCTGTTAGGCTTAGGAATGGTCTTCCCTTCTCCCAGTTTGTTAGGTATCGAAGGAATTGCTCTGAGTTAGTGGATTTCCAAAGAGCCTTCAGTCTGCTTTCAGCTAATTTTGTTGATGGAGGATATGCGCAGCACATAGTTAAATGTGCCTACCGTAGGGCGTTGTTCAACAATAGAGAGGTGCTTCTAAAGCCAATTTTGTCAAGGGACACAGAAGATACTGATTTTGTGAATCTGATTACGAAATACTCTGTGTTTAGTTCTCAAATACAGAGCATTGTAAATAAACACATGAATGTGTTAAGCACGATCCCTGGGCTGACTAACAAGCGGGTTAGATGTGTATGGTAACTGCTTAGCCCTGGAGGGGTTCAGGACTCTCTTAGTGGATAAAGTGGTTCAGATGTTCTCAGATGATGCCACGGTGGTGGTGTATGTTAATGTACAGTGCCAGAGTGGCTCTTGAGGTTGCAGAGTTATAAGTTTGAGAGAGGAGCATCTGATTGCCTTGCCAGTAGTGCACACTGCTAGCATAGACGATATGCTGTTTTTTTTCTGACTTGGAACTCTGGATCTTGGTGAATGGGAATTCGGTCCTCATGCGTGGGATCTCATAAAACAAAGATGTGGTGGTGACCTCAGGAGGAGATTATATATGTTTCCCTTCCTGGCCCTTTTCAGCTATCTTCTGCATAGGATTTGGGCCCAGGATGATCCTGATGGCCCCTGACTGGCCTCACACACTGTGGTATGTGATTTCCCTTGAACCTCTTTCAGGGCCCTCTTCTCTTGAGAGAACAAAAGAAAGGGTCTCCTTTGGCAGAGGCCTCTGGTATGGTGGATCCTGGTCCCTTCTCACTTTTGACTTGGCCCTTGGGAAGCATTGGCTGTCCAAAAAAGGCTACTCTGGCGAGGTAAAAGGTACTCTGCATAAGGCCCAAAGGGCCTCTATTACCTTAGCTTATTGTGAAAGTCTCTGGAGAGTGTATGAGAGACAATATTACTCTCAATCCATGGAGGCCAGGAAGACTGACATTGTTGCTCGTTTGGTCCTTCTTACAGTCCAGCCTGGCTTAGTGCTTGGCCCTGAACTCACAATGTCCAGGTGATGATCCTGACCTGCTACTGGGGTTGTATCCAAGAGATTTCATTAGCAGTACACTTCTATGTCTCCCGCTTCCTCACAAGAGTGAATCATTTCTGTCCAACTCCTGTATCCAGTTTTGTTTTGGTGAATTCTCTTTCCAGTATTGAAGGCACAGAACAAGGCTTCTGTCTAAGCCTATTTGTAAGGCCTTTCTCAAGGATCAAATTCTTAGTGTTTTTCCTGTGGGCTAAGGTTTCTGCCAGGCAGGTGTCAGCTAGCAGAGGACTTTTTTCTTGGTCTTTTCTTCTTGACTAGACTTGTCATTCTACCTGCCTTCTTGGAGGGGGATTTTCAGTAAGACCCCTTGCTTGTCTCGTGGCCGTGTGGAGGTTTTTGATCAGATATCTGGAAATTTCCCATTTTCTTTTTTTCCACGAGTTGCATTATCTTTTTGTCTGCCTCAGTGGCCAGAGGAAGTAACTTGCAGCAGCCAATTCATTTATTGCCTGCTAGATTGAGGAGTATTACCACTCAAAACTTGCTCTGTATTGTGGAGGAATGTGTCAACACAAAAACATAAATATCGTTCCTCCAATATCCTGCAGGTTAGATGCTTATCTCATTTATTTAATTTAACTATCTTAAATTCCTTTACTGACTGTCTAGGCAAATCAACTTAACTTCTTCATATACTCCAGAGTGTATCAACCCCAAGGTCTCAGATTTAACTTGGCATTGTTCTCAAAACTCTTCAAGCTTATAAGGTAATGCTGTGCTTGCATCAACGACCTTATATTTTTTTTATCGGGGGTTGTACAGTTCAGAAAAACTTCCTATGACAATCAAGAAAAGTGCTTATCTTATCTTGGTAGTTCACGAAGCCCCGACGCCACTTTTCGGCACCTTATAGGCGTTTCACTCAATCCAATGAGTTTCTTCAGGGGATTAATTTCATTCGAGCACTGTTAACAAAAGTAGTTTATAATAAATGCTTCAGTATCCCACCTCTTATTCTTTAACTTAATACATAGCAGATTTATTAAAGTGCATGGAAAATGTCCATCTCACCTTTAATCTAAACTTGTCCGACTTTTTCGGGTGCCGGCATGTTAGTTTGAATCTTGCTTTTTTTACTTCAAAAGGGTGCCGCGCATGTGGTGTATGGTGCCGACGTTCCTTTAAACGTATGTCACATGGGCTCAAAGATTTTAATTAGATAATCCTCAGGTGATTCCATATGTCAAATCTAGAACAGAGTGGCATTTTACACTTCTATATCATCTTATTCTGCTGGTAATCAGTATGAATGGGCTATTTATATCGCTCCATTCATAATTTTTAAATGCAAGCACTCCATTCCATAGCGCTGTTAAGCCCACCGGGCGTTACTGTCTGTAATTTGTATATCCATTTCTGTTCCCGTATTAATAAGGCTTGTTCCCTTGTTTTCCCCTTTCCACCTCTGTTGATCCATGTCTATGCAAAAACAGCGAAGTTCTTCAAAAACATGGTTATTCTCCATGCAATGTGTCACTATAGGAGCTTCTTGTATTTTGCATCATAGTCTACTGTGATGTTCATTCATCCGAATCTTGAATAGCCTAATGGTTTTTCCGATGTACAGTAAACCGCATGGACATCTAATGCAATAAACTACAAAGGATGAATTGCAAGTGGTGCTTTGTTTTAACTGATAAATTACATTGTGATATTCAAATTCTGTGACCTCTTCTGATATCGAACATGTAGTACAGGCTCCACACCGTTGATGTCCAATTCTTTTATCTTCAATCGAGACTTCCTCTGATCTTAAAGCTGCCAGGCTAAGCATTTCTTTAAGGTTTCTGTGTCTTGTCCAGACGCACCGAATCTGTTGATGTTGCAAACCTGGAAGAGTATTCAGAACGTTCATGTGCCTTTTTATAATGCATTTAATATGGGAACTATATGGGGAATATTGTGTTATTAAATTGATGCTTTGATCCAAATGTTGTCCCTTATTGCTCATCTGTAGAAGTAGTGCGCTGTTGTTATATAATGCTCTTTTATAGGCACATTGTATAGCTTGTTCTGGATATCCTCTATTTCGGAAATCCTGTTTCAATCTTTTAGATTGTAATTTGAATTCTTCCTGGTTAGAGCAATTTCGCCGATAACGTATGAATTGTGAAAGGGGCAGACTGTCTCGAAATTGTCGTGGATGGGCGCTACAATAATGCAATATGGTATTTCTATCAGTGGTTTTTTTATATAATGTCACCCAACCTTCATGACCTTTACAGATCGTAACATCATAAAATGTTATGGTTTCTCTGTGATAGACATAGGAAAACTGTATGTTAGAATCCAAAGTATTTAGCCAAATGAAAAATTCCTGTAATAATTTTATTGGTCCTTCCCACAACATAAATATGTCGTCAATGTAGCGTTTCCATAATAACATATGTTTTTTATAGGGGGAAGTTTCTAGCCAACAATCTTCATAAGCTTGCATAAATAAATTGGCTATGGAGGGAGCGCAGGTCGCTCCCATAGCTACCCCTGAACACTGTTGATATATTTTCTTCTCAAACTCAAAATAATTTCAGAAAATTGGTCAATTTGGCTAATTGCAAGATAAACGAAATTGACTCAGTTGACAAAACCCCTCAATTATATAGAGAAGTCTGTATTATCTGATAAGCCGCTGTTTGTGGGATACTGGTGTAAAGAGCCGAAACATCCAATGTAACTAAGAGTACATCTCCCTTAGATGCCCATTCAGAAGTGCTGGACAATATTTGTAAAAAATGAGATGTCTCTTATATAAGAAGGGATATCGTTCATCAAAGGTCTTAAAAAAGAATCTATATAGATGGAAAGAGGTTCCAAAACTGTGCCTCTGGTGGACACAATCGGACGTCCTAGGGGAGTAGTTAAGTTTTTATGTATTTTTGGAACTAAGTAAAACCTCGCAATCGTGGAATCCGAACTATTCAAAAAATTCCATTCTTTTTTGTTGATTAATTTATCCTCTAAAGCCTGTAGGGTAATTTTTTAAATTAGTAGTTGTATATCTACAGTAGGATCATGAATTAATAATCTATAAATGTTCGTATCTGATAGTTGTCGTTGTGCTTCTCCCAAATACTGGATCCTGCTCATGATAACAATGGCTCCTCCCTTATCCGCCCTACGGATTACTATGTTTGTCCTTGATTGCAGATCTTTCAAAGCTTGATTCTCCTTCCTTGACAATGTGCGGAACCTAGGGTTGTTCGTCTTTTCTAACTCTTGAATGTCATTCAATATTAAATCTTTAAACACGGTCAATGCCGGAGGTGTAGGTCCTGGGGGGTTCCATTTCGACTTCAATGGCATTGTCAGTCTTTTTGGGTTTAAATCTTTATTCTCTTCAATACTCGATCCTTTCGATGCAAAGAAAACTTTTAAACTCAATTTTCTTATAAGATGTTCGATATCTATCCGGAATTGAAAACTATCGAAGAATGATTCTGGAACATATGTTAAACCCTTATTAAGTATGTTTATCTGTTCTATTGAAAGTGATAGGTCTGATATGTTAATGACCAATGATGTTGACTCAAAAGTCTTCAGTGACACTTCTTCCAGTAAGGATTCAGGAACATTCAAATTATTTCTGATGTCCCTCTGCCTTTCCTCTTTGTTTCCGCCTTCCGGCACCTTTCTTTTTTACTCTTCCCTCTGTGTCCTCCGAAAAATCCTCCTGCGACTTTCTACTTGAATCTGTAGTGGTGGTTTTGTCTGAATTCGTATCAAATTCAACCTGCTTACGTGTCTTTTTTAAAATTTTCTCTTCAAATTCATCCATGGATAAACATATCCCGAAGTGTAATCATCATGATCTCTTTTTAATTTTTATTTTTTTCACTTCTTCTTTTAATGTCTGTAACTGGGGAGTTATTTTTTGCTGTTTGTCATCAAACGTCTCACTCGATTCCGAAGCTTTCAAAGCCGCCAATTTTGTCTCTATCTCCTGAGTCATAGATTTTAAAGAATTGCCTGCTGTATCCACTATAAGGACCATCAGGTCCAAAGAACATTTGTTAAGAATGGCATTCCATTTGTCTATGAATCCCATGTCTGTGGTAAACATACAGGGCTCTTTATACATCCTAAGAACTCTAGGGATGTGTTGACGTCTTATATATTCCACCAGTGAAAATCTGTGGAGCTCTAGTCGCACTTTTCTTCGTTGTAAATTTACTAAGTCATCCCAATTGGCTGTTTGGTCGATGTTCTCCGAAGTATTTGCCTATGTAAATGGAGTTGGTTCCTTGCACAGATCTGCTATGTAAGTGTCGTCGAAACTGAAAGTTTCTTTCCACGAAAGTTGACCATCCATATTTGTGTATTACCACTCAAAAAGTGGTCCGTATTGTGGAGGAATGTGTCAACACAAAAACAAATATCGTTCCTCCAATATCCTGCAGGTTAGATGCTTATCTCATTTATTTAATTTAACTATCTTAAATTCCTTTACTGTCTAGGCAAATCAACTTAACTTCTTCATATACTGCAGAGTGTATCAACCCCAAGGTCTCAGACTTAACTTGGCATTGTTCTCAAAACTCTTCAAGCTTATAAGGTAATGCCATGCTTGCATCAACGACCTTATATTTTTTTATCGGGAGTTGTACAGTTCAGAAAAACTTCCTATGACAATCAAGAAAAGTGCTTATCTTATCTTGGTAGTTCACAAAGCCCCGACGTCACTTTTCGGCACCTTATAGGCATTTCACTCAATCCAATGAGTTTCTTCAGGGGATTAATTTCATTCGAGCACTGTTAACAAAAGTAGTTTATAATAAATGCTTCAGCATCCCACCTCTTATTCTTTAACTTAATAAATAGCAGGGCGCCGCGCATGCGGTGTATGGTGCTGACATTCCTTTAAACGTATGTCACATGGGCTCAAAGATTCTAATTAGATAATCCTCAGGTGATTCCATATGTCAAATCATGCGTGGCGTCCTTTTGAAGTAAAAAGAGCAAGATTCAAACTAACACGCTGGCACCCGAAAAAGTCGGACAAGTTTAGATTAAAGGTGAGATGGACATTTTGTCCATGCACTTTAATAAATCTGCTATGTATTAAGTTAAAGAATAAGAGGTGGGATACTGAAGCATTTATTATAAACTACTTTTGTTAACAGTGCTCGAATGAAATTAATCCCCTGAAGGAAACTCATTGGATTGAGTGAAACGCCTATAAGGTGCCGAAAAGTGGCGTCGGGGCTTCGTGAACTACCAAGATAAGATAAGCACTTTTCTTGATTGTCATAGGAAGTTTTTCTGAACTGTACAACCCCTGATAAAAAAAAATATAAGGTCGTTGATGCAAGCACGGCATTACCTTATAAGATTGAAGAGTTTTGAGAACAATGCCAAGTTAAGTCTGAGACCTTGGGGTTGATACACTCTGGAGTATATGAAGAAGTTAAGTTGATTTGCCTAGACAGTCAGTAAAGGAATTTAAGATAGTTAAATTAAATAAATGAGATAAGCATCTAACCTGCAGGATATTGGAGGAACGATATTTATGTTTTTGTGCTAGATTAAGGAGAACATTGGCCAGCATACATTCTGGCTGGTACATGTGTGCTGGGGAGTTTAAGCTCAGTCCACTAAGGTGCAGGCCATCTCCTGGGTGAAATCGACCCTGTTGTCTCCAGAGGACACCTATAAGGTGGCTTCCTGTTCTTCACTAGGCACCTTTGTGATGCGCTATAGGCTGTTTGTGGGGGTTGTTACAGTTGACATCTTTGGCAAGGCAGTTTTATCCAGGCATCATCTTCCTCCCACCCTGCTGCTTGGGTACATCCCACATGTCTTATCTGGTCTAGCAGGATGATGAGGAAGGTGAAATTTAGCATGCCTGATAATTTCTTTTAATCCTGCTAGATCAGAACCCACCCTAGAAGACTTTTCCACAGGTTGTGAAGCCCTGCTGCTTTTTGTTTGCAGGTGAGTATGAGTACCTTACGAGAGACTGTTGTAATAAGAGAACCAAATACTTATTCAAGATGTTTGTTGAACAGTGGAATTGCTGGTACTAACATCATGCATTCTGAGTTTTCCATATTGCTTACTGCTTAAAGTGTCATACTGACTTCTTTCAGTGCTGCACCAGAAAGTATACTGTTGTGACATCACTGAAAGTTACACAACTCTGTCTCCACCTGCTGGCAAGGGAGCATAGCCCACATGTCTGGACTGGTCTAGATGGATTCAAAGAGAAAATTGTTAGCACACACTAAGGTGAAATTTTACCCATCTGAGTGGAGTGGAGGAGTGGCCTAGTGGAGGAGTGGCCTAGTGGTTGGGGCAAGGTACTTCAGGCCGGAAGGTCGGGGGTTCAAATCCCACTAGAGGACAGCAACCTTGGGCCGGAAGGACTGGGGTTTCTAGTCCCACAGGTGCTCCTTGTGGTCTTGGGCAAGCCACTTAACCCTCCATAGCCCTTGTTCCCTGTAAAATAGTTATCTCCAAGTTATAATGCCCTGTTCAATGTAATTTCAGTTTGTTCACTGTAAACCGCACTGATGCAGAATAGCGCGGTATATAAGAGAATGTAAATAAATAAATAAAAATAAAATCTGCTGCCACATCCATTGGAATAACATGAGCATGGCAGCAGAACATGCCGATGCCCATTAGCACATGCTAATGGTTAGTAGACAAGCCCCTTTGTGTTTGCCTATGCCTTTTGCATTAATAAAGAAGGCTATTTAGAAAAACCTGTGTGCATTGGCTGATGGATTTTGTGATGCAGCCTGTGAGCACCAGTTGTGTTTAATATGGCTCTTCTGCTGACCTAGCAGTTGAAAATGTGCCAAATGCATGCTATTTCTTACTCTGTCCTTGGGACACTGCCTGGAAGTTTTACACTTTGGAAAGCAGAAGTGGTGAATAGCATCCAAAAATTCTATAATCCATTATGACCGTGTCTGAATACTTGTGCTAAATAAGATGTCATGTACCTAATTTTGGTTGCTTTGTTAATCTCATTTTAAAAAGTGCTTTCTAAATCTCGCTATATTATTCCATTTTATATGACCCCTTTTCCAAATGATGCTTAAGGCAGTTTGCAGCATTATTAGAAATCGGGTACAATAAGCCCTTTCTCCAAAGCACTTACAGTGTAAGCAGGCACCTGATACCATGGGAAATAAAGTGACTTGCCCAAAGTCTCAAGGAGTGCCAGTGTGGAAAGTGGGATTTGAACTCTAGTTCTTAACCCATTGCTGTAACTATTAAACTGCTCCTCAGCATATTTCTGGCACTTACTTAGTTCTGCTCAATTGCCTGCCTTAGGTTTCCCCTCATGATGGATTATAATGAAAAATGCATACCACAAGTTCTGCAGCCTGCTTTGGACATTTTCCATGCTTTCTTAAAATTGCCTGTTTGAAGGCTGAGAGAACACTCTATAGTGGCAGAGAAAACGTCCTTATTGATCAGGAAGTCTTATGCCTTCTGTCATTTCTCCCCACTGCATGATTGCAGCGCATGAGGGGAAGACAAGGGCAGAGCTAAAGATAGTAAAAATGTTCTCAGTTGGAGTAAAGAGAGCACTAATCTGGAACCTTCACTGACTGGCGCACTGGGCAATGTGAGTATCACACAAATGCATTTAGCAGAAAAAAACAGTAAAACTAAATGAAAGGTAATGAGTTTTATGCATTTAAAAATGTATTTTCCAGTGTGCATACTTGTCACTACTTAGATCTCCTTTTTGTTTCTTCAAGTCTTGCAGCTTGGTATCACTGGCTTGAGTCTTAAGTAATAGGTACTACCATGGTTCTACAAATAGCTGCTAAGGCCCGATTAGTTATAGTATAGGCCTAATGGTGTTTTACTGTGATAATTACAACTTTTTTGAGAATTTTTAAAAAGTATTAACCTTCAAAAATGTGTTAGGCTTCCAGAAGATACAAGAAGATAGCATTTTCCATGGAAGAAGCAGCTCAGGGACAATGGACAAAATTGGAAGGAGTGAGCAGACCTGGCGCTACCATTACGTGAACTTGGTGGTTGCTCAGCGTGCTGGCCTTCAGGGAGTGCCCATTGCCACCATTGCGTCTGCCCCACACTGGGATGTGCAGCGACAGTAGTGCCTTTAAAACAGCACCAAAGTACTGAGTTACCTTTTGCTCCAATGCTGTGGTTCCGTTCCTTCTTTTGCCCCCTTCTGTTTACACTTCTCACCCCTATGCAAAAGGAAGTGAAATTGGAGTGGGCAGAAGCAGGAATGGCACTGCAGCGCTGGAAATGAAGGTAACTCTAGCGCTTCAGTGCTGTTTTAAAAACATGGCCACCGCCGCTGCATGTCCCAGTGAGGGGCAGTGGTGGCAATCAGAGCCGGGGGGCTGCTGTGGGCAGGGGAGAGGGGCAGGGTGCAAGGGATGAGGTCTGCCTAGGGTGCCTCATACCTTTGCACTGGCCCAGAGAGTGAGGTTTAGAGGAAATACTCCTTCATATAGGGGCCAATGCAGAAATATTAACGTAATGTCTGCACATAAGTAGTATGTCATCTGCGCATATATTTTATGTCTAGACCGTGGTGCCACAATGCAGAAAAGGGATCAGTGCAAATGTAATCTCTGCACAGAAGCCAGTGCCAATGTTAGCATACAGCTCATGTAAATCCATTCGAATTACATGATGATCAGGCAATTGGCTGTTCCATCTGGATGCAGTGAAGTGTGCAGAAGAGTGAAGACTAACTTAACGCTGGAGGCGCAAGGGGTCTGCATTCAGTGCAAGGATGAATTGATCTCAGTTTTGTGAGTGGACAACCCCCGATAGTATTTTCTGGGCTTTGCTGAAATAAATTCTTTAAAAAAAGGCAGGGGAATTGTGCTGGAACGGAAGTATGTGCATATGATGGAATAATCTGTGGCACATGACAGCAACTGTTCTGTTTTGGATTATTATTCAGAATAACATCGCTGTTCAAAGACACTAATATTGTTCAGCGTGAAACTT
Source organism: Ichthyophis bannanicus (assembly GCA_033557465.1). Lineage (NCBI taxonomy): Eukaryota > Metazoa > Chordata > Amphibia > Gymnophiona > Ichthyophiidae > Ichthyophis > Ichthyophis bannanicus. The sequence goes on along the minus strand of CM066034.1, from coordinate 324,695,810 downwards.
CTGAGCAGAGGTATGTGCCACATAGAACTCCAGCACAGGCATACAAGTGCCTTTTTGTAAACAGGATCCAGCTGTTGCTAATGCACATGCTTGTGTCCATGTGCCTGCCAGTTTAGTGCAAACGTTCTGTGCCTTCCTCATTTGCATGCCATTTTCTTGCTGCATTTAGTAACTTCTATGTTACTCTCGCACTCAAACTGTGTGCATGGTTTTTAATACACAACTCTAATGCCAGCTTTCTGCCTCTGCCCTATAGAGAATTGCAGATGTTTGGAAAGAGGTGTCAGGACAATACAGAGTGGGGGGAAATTAAGTGGAGATTAAGGTCTGCAGTGACAACAGATAGGAATAATTTTACAGATCTGGAAAAGCAAAAGGCCCAATCTGCCAGTAATTAATGTTACTAGCTGGAAAAATAGCTTGATCTGAAAAAGCAGAACCATCTGAACATCATAAATGCCATACTGGGTCAGACCAGGATCCAACAAGCCCAGTATCCTGTTTGCAACAGTGGCCAATCCAGGTCACAAGCACTGTTCCCTCTAAGCTGTGCGCGTGTGCGCGCGCACACACCTCGCCGAGCTAGCACACATACCTTACAACAGAGCGCACAAAAATTACGTTTCTAATTCTGATAGAAAACAACACAGACATCTTAAAATTTAAAAGTTTTTGTGTATTTATGGTTTTCACAAGTTCTACAATATTTTCTAGTGCAATCAATGTGGTATACATACTGTATTCTGACGTGTAGTCAAATTTTAAAGTATATAACTCCGAGTGTCGTTATGTGGCGCACAAAAATTTAACCTTCCTTCAAAAGCTGCACAGCTGATATCACAGGTACACTAAAAAAAATTTTTTTTAAACTGCCTCAAATGTTTCGATTGATTTTTACGTTTTTTGGTGCGCTGAATCCAAATCTGGTAACCAATTTGCTCCATCACGTACAGATTTTTTGCTACATTGGGTTAGCAGTTTGAGGTGAACGTTTCAGATTGAGTGCGATCGAGATAAAAGTTTCTTGGATGAATTCTTTATACTAATTGTTTAGTAGTTATTCAAATAAGAATAAAGAAAATTGTAACAAGGCAGCACATAAGAATAGAGTAATGTCAACAAAACACACTGTGATGGTAGCAAAATTGTCTGCACTTAAAACAGCCACATACATGTGCACAAACATTGAGCATATAAGAGCGAGGTTAGACACAAAGCAAAGCAAAGAAATGTGCAAAAAATGTTGTACAGGTATGTATGTAAGAATAGAAAACGCAAACCGCACCATTGCAATACATGAAGACAAACACCCGATGGTGTGAAAATAAAATTCTAATAAATGACATCCGACACTGTGGTAATAACTAGCAAATTTTTATTTCAAAGTTTAGTAAAAACACGATATTTGTCAACACAGTTTAGATTTTAAAGTCATTCTTGGGTCAATCAATCTCCTGGTGGGCCCGTTTCTTCTTCCCCCGAATGCTTCTCTTGGTGCGCTGCTTGGCGTATTTTTCATCTGGGGTTTCCCGCAGCAGCAACCAGCAGAAATCAGCCATCATAGTGGTGTTCCATCTTCCTTGGTACCTTCTCTCTGCGTCCTTGATGTCCTGGTGAAACCTTTCACCTTGTTCTTCACTGTACGCCCCCAAGTTTTCGGGAAAGTAGTTCACATGGGAGTGCAAGAAATGGACTTTCAGGCTCATGTTCAGCCTTGTTCTTTGAAGGCATTGAGCATCCTGGCAACAATATCCTTATAGTTCTCATCCCGCCTGTTCCCCAAGAATTTGAGAACAACATCCTTGAAGGAATCCCAGGCTTCTTTTTCCTTCTCAGACATCGTTTCAGCGAATGCTCCATCTGAAATGAGTTTCCTTATATCAGGGCCAACAAACACTCCTTCCTTTAGCTTTGCTTCAGAAAGTCGGGGGAACTTTGAGCAAAGGTACCGAAAGCACTCACCATCTTTTGGAAGGGACTTGATGAATTGCTTAATGAGACCCAACTTAATGTGGAGAGGTGGTAATAGAATTTTATCACGAGGTACCAAGCTCTCATGAAGAACATTTTTCTCACCGGGTCTCAAATACTCCCGAATTGGCCAGTCTTTTTTCCCCCAGTGTAGGTCGCGGGCCCGGCTATCCCACAAGCAAAGGAAGCAGGGATATTTGGTGAAACCGGATTGTTGCCCTAATAGCATGGATAGAATTTTAAAGTCTCCAGAAATCATCCACTTATGCTCATCATAACGAATCTTCTGAAGAATCAGGGCCAAATTCTCGTATTTTTCTTGGAGAATAACAGAGTGAGCAATAGGAACTGAAGCGAATGTGTTGCCATTATGAAGAAGAACACCTTTTATGCTGTCTTTTGACGAATCAATGAACAGCCACCATTCAGCAGGATCATACTTGAGTTTAAACTTTTCCATCACTCCGTATATATCGTTGCAAAATACCAAATCTTCCTCTTTGCTGAAATACTTCAAAAATTGTGTCTCGCGGTTGCGGTACCAATAAAAAGTTGTTCCTGGTGACAATAGATTTTTCTGTTTAAGCCGAGAACCTAGCAGTTGGGCAGTATCTTTTGGGAGTCCTAAATCCCGGACTAAATCATTCAATTCAGCTTGAGAGAAAAGTTCAGGTTTCGGATCTGGTTCAGTTTCAAACTCGGAAGTACTGGACTCATCGGGAAAAGCCATCTGATGAGTCTCATCATGATCAGAACCATCCACACAAATATGATCCAAAGATTTTGGTGGTTCAGGCACAGGTACTTCATTGCTATGAGGCATAGGCCTAATTGCTGAGGGAAGGTTGGGGTAACTTATTACGTTCTTATTTTTTAAGTTGTATCCCTTCACAATGCAAGAGCAAAAATAGCAGTCACTGCTGTGGTCTCTTTGTTCACGCTACATCATAGGTATTCCGAAACGAAATGCTTGTTTTTTACCTTTCATCCATAAGCGTAGATCTTCCTCACATGTCTTGCACACTTTGTGAGGAGCCCACGGTTTGTCTTGATCGCCTAACTTCAAACCGAAATAGGCGAAATATACTTTTTTAATAAATGCAGAAATGTTCCTCTGCCGCTTTTTCACGGTATATTCCCCACAAATAAAACAAAAACTGTCCGGAGAGTTGACGCAACCTCTGGCTCTGTGAGCCATCACAAATACACAGCACTGCAAACTACAACTGTAGTGAACCACTTCGGAATAAAGCTGGATTACGACTGAGCAAACAAAAGGTAATAATGAACTTGCAAGAAACTGAAATTTGACAGGAACGTTCATGTCGCAACCACCGTGTTTGAGCGAGCGAACGAGGCGAGGCGAACAGGAAAGAACATGCGCCAGCGCGAGTACTGGATTTAGCTCCCCGCCTCCCAATTGTCCTGTTAATGTATAAAATGAATACAAAACACTCTAAAATATCATGAGGGAGTGTTTCTAGTTAGTTAACCATTACAGTCTCTATTTTGGGCCAAGAAAATAAACTGCAGTCGGCTAAAAAGAAATTATGTGAACATTCCTTATATGGGTAAGAAATCTAATTTTGCAAGAAAACGTGACGTGATGGAACATTTTGGCTATTTTTCCTGGATTCAGCACCCCAAAATCTATAGGAATCAGTTGCAAAACTGGAGGCAGTTTTTTGGTAGTGTACCTGTGTATTTTATGTGCACACAGCTTACAGAAAATTAGAGGGAACATTGGTCACAAGTACCTGTCAGGTTCCCAAAAAGGTACATAGGTTCCACAATGCTTGTCCCTGGGTTAACAGTGGATTTTCTAGGTCCACTTTAATAATAGTTTATAGATTTTTCCTCCAGGAATTTGTCCAAACCTTTTTTAAATCCAGCTGCACTAACAGCTTTTACTATATCCTCCAGAGTTTGATTGCACGTTGAGTGAAAAAATATTTTCTTTTATTAGTCTTAAATGGGTTACATTGTAGCTTTAATTGCATGTCCCCTAGTCTTTCTACATTTTGCTGGAGTAAACAACCGGTTTATGTTTACCCGTTCTACTCCATTAATTTATAGACTTCTATTTATCTTTATCTTTATCTTTATTTAAAATTATATCTTCCCTCAGTGTGTCTTTTTGAAGTTGAAGAGCCCTAATCTTTTAAGCCTCTCCTCATAGGGGTATCCTCCCATCCCCTTTACTATTTTGGTGGCTCTTCTCTATATCTTTCTAATTCTGCTATATCCTTTTTAAGATATGGTGTCCAGAATTGCATACAATATTCAAGGTGTGGTTTCACCATAGTACAATACAGAGACATTATAATATCCTTGGTTTTATTTTCCATTCCTTTCTTTATGGTTCCTAGCATTCTATTTGCTTTCTTGGATGCCTCTGCACACTAGGTGGGGGGTTTCAACGTATTATCCACAATGACGCCTAAATCCTTTTACTGGGTGATGGTTCCTAATGTGGAACCTTGCATCATATAGCCGTAGTTTGGTTTGTTCTTTCTTAGGTGCATAACTTTGCACTTTTCCACATTAAATTTCATCTGCCATTTGAACATCCAGTCTTCCAATTTATCAACGTCCTCTTGGAAATTTTCACAAACCTTTTCTGTTTAACAGCTTTGAATAATTTTGAGTTATCTGCAAATTTGATCACTTCACTTGTTGTTCCCCTTTGTAGGTCATTTATGAATATGTTAAAAAGCAGTGGGCCCAGCACAGATTCCTAGGATACTCCACTATTCACCTTTCTCCATTAAGAAAATTGGCCATTTAGCCTTACCCTCTGCTTTCTATCTTTTAACCAGTTCCTGATCCACAATAGTAGACTGCCTCCTATCCCGTAACTTTTTAATTTCACCAAAAGTCTCTTATGAGGGACCTTGTCAAAGGTTTTCTGAAAATCCAGATACACTATATCAACCAGCTCACCTTTATCTACCTGTTTATTCACATCTTCAAAAAAAATATAACAGATTAGTAAGACACAATCTTCCTTGGCTAAATCCATATTGGCTTTCTCCCATTAAACCATGACATCTATATGTTCAGTAATTTTATTTTTTATAATGACATCTATCATTTTGCCTGGTACCGACGTCAGTCTCACCACTGTAGTTTCCCAGATCACCACTGGAACCCTTTTTTAAAATTGGTATTGCATTGGCCATTCTCCAGTCTTCAAGTACTACAGATGATTTTAATGATAGTTCACAGATTGCTAATAGTAGGTCTATGATCTCATCTTGGTTGTATACCATCCGGTCCAGGTGATTTGCTACTCTTTAGTTTATCTAATATTTGTAATACATCTTTCCGGTTTATCAAAATTTATTTCATTTCTTCTGGTATATCACCTTTTAAATAACATTTCAGGCATGAGTAACTTCTCTACAACATCTTCAGTAAAAACCGAAGCAAAGAATTCAGTCTCTCTGCTATGGCTTTGTCCTCCCTTAGTGCCCCTTTTAGCCCTCTATCATCTAATGGTCCAACAGGTTTTTTTGCTACAAATGCACTTGAAAAAATTGTTATTGTGCATTCCATGGCAAGCTTTTTTTTCAAGTTCTCTCTTTGCTTGCCTTATCAATGCCTTGTATCTATCTTGCCAGTGTTTATGTTGTTTCCCTGTTTCCTGCTTATGTTTTTCCTTAAATTCAGTGGATGACTAATATGGCTTTCCAAACCTTTCCTGGGAACTTCATAGCCAGTTGGGTTTTCAGGATATCCACAGTGAATATGAATGAGAGAAATGTGTATATCTCGGGTCTTCAATGCATTCAGATTTATGTGGTGCATATTCGTTGTGGATGCTCTGAAAACATGATTGGCTGTAGTGTCCCCAGGAAGCTCTGTTCTAATTCTATGTAGCTGTCAGATATAATAGATTGTAGCAGCTAGAATGAGAAGGAATGGCTATGGTGTTTGACAGTGTCTCTTTTAGCTTGTAAATCTTTGTTTTAGAGAGAAGGTTTGTTTGTGTGATGAGACTATATGTTTTTCTCCAGAGACTAATATTAGCCTTCTTAAGACCAAAGAAACATTTCCCTGGGTAGGGACAATGAGTTCTTTCTGTGTAACCTTTCAAAGGTGGTCCTGTCTTTTTAAGTGCTGGATCTGTGCCAGCTAGAATAGTATGTGAGACTGCACTGGGAGCTGTTTAGCTGTAATCTTATCTCTGAACAAATACCCATTCACCCACCCCCATACAGTTCCCATGTGGCCTACCAGGAGCTGTTCTGCTTCTAAATTTGACTGCTTCCTGTGCTCAAAGGGATGGTGGATGGGGGCTGATAGCTAGTCCTCAAGTTTCTAGGCAGAAAGATAATTCGCAGCTGCATTGTAAGAGCTCCAACAGTACTTGGCTTACCTCTTCTGCACCAAAACAATCTATTGAAGAGAACAGAGGTGGCGGATATGGAAGGATTATTGTGGAATGTGACACGGATGCTCGCTGTGCTTGAGTATCCTTATATACACGTATTGAGTGAGGGATGTTTCAGGGGTTGTGGTAGCCCAGGCACAAGATACCAATGAATAACTAGCTTTACCTTTTCAAATGCTGTGACAAGGTCTGTTTATCAGGAAACCAGATTATGCAATTTACTTTGATTCTTCTTTCTTAAGAATTATTTGATATAAATGCATTTTGGGGAAGCAACATGGACATCCTGCAAACCTGGACGTCTGATGTGCCTTTAGGATCTGAGTTGGGCTAGCTCTACTTTGTGACTGTTATATAGCTTCAGTTGACCAGTGGCAGAGTTTTCCAGTCCCAGTTTTTTCTCCTTCACTGGACTGTTTTCCCAAAGGTGCACAATGTGTGCTCTGGACTTCATGTAAATGCTCTCCTATTACCACTCCTTTCACAGTAATATTGCTGCTATTATCTGCAATGTCTTTTAACTTGTGGAATCATTCTATACTTTTTGAATAAGATTGAAAGATTGTTAGATTTATAGAGTGTCATCATCTTGTCCCATATCTGTCTTATGAGATAGGGTGTGGCCACATTTAGAAATTTGGGCTAGTTGCTTTTCTCACCCTGCTACGGTATATAGCCATTATCGGGGAGGCAATCCCAGGTTAGGGTCATGGCTGCTGGCAGCAGAGTACTGGCATTGGTCTTCATACCTGATTGGCCTAAGTACATAATGACACCTCTCCCTCCCAAGGGCTCACCTATGAGCAGTCCATGGTACTGAGCTCACATTTAGGTAACATCAAACTACAGGGAATACATTTGTTAAGTATGTCATTTATTGATGTATTATTGTGAACCACTTTGGGTCAAACCTTTGTTTTGAGGGAAGTGGTATGTAATTTAACAACAAAAGTGCAGCAATGAAGAAGATTGCACTGGTGCTAGAGCTGTGTGGCGGCCCTTTTAGGACACTGCCTAAGTGTTGCTAGTTTACTTTTGTTTTAGTTAAGATGATGCAATGTCTTGTACAAGAAGTGCCAGCTTTCAGCGTGTCGTTCTTGATAACTGAATATTTCAAAGCAGGATTCTTAAATATGTGAATGATTTATTTCCATACCCAAGCTGACAATTTCTAAACTATGAGAGGTGCATCAGTTTGAATTGCTCCTGGTTCTGTACCCACTGGATGTGTGCCCACATGTAGTTTAGTCACAAAAAGGACGCTAAAGTAACTATTTACCTCCCAGGGTTTAAAGGACCCATCTTTAGCCAACTCTTACACTAAAAGGGAAGCATTTTCCTTGTAGCTTAGGTTCTAAATTACATATGCTACTCTATTAGTTATACTATATAATTTCATTACATAGGGCATATCCCGGCTGCCTGTGAGAAATGAGTGTATAGGAATGGTTTGAGAGTTAAAATAATGTATACACCGCAGAAGAGGATTTTACTCTAACTTCTGGATCAGTTTGATTTCCTTTTCCTTTGGAGAGGTTTGAGTCTTACTGTCACAAAGTCTTTAATATATATTGTGTATATAGTGATACTCTTACTAAGATGCATTTTCTGTCTTTTTATGCTTCTGATGAACACGGAGCACCATTTTATAAAAGGGTGCCTAAGTGAGAAGTAAATAAGACACCTATTTTATAAAGGCAACATAAGTGTCTATATCCTTTAGGCTCCTCGAACCAGCCCAAGAGCACGCAAATGTCTATGCACGTTTATGCATGTGACAGAGGCTTTATTCTGAAAAAGCTTTATAAAATTATTCTTATAGCCTAAGAGGAGGTACTTCTGATTCATGTTTGTTCTGGTTTAGTATGCTTTTGTTACATGCTCCAGTGCAGGACAATGTATGGTGTGGGCAAGTTCCGGGAAGAAAAGTCCATAAGCCATTATTAAAGAGGACCAGGGGAATCCATTGTTTATCCCTGGGATAAGCAGCATGGAATCTGTGTACCTTTATGGAAACCTGTCAGATGCTTATGACCTGGCATGGCCGCTGTTGGAAATGGGATACTAGGCTTGATGGATCCTTGATCTGACCCAGTATGACATATCTAATGTTCAATATTTCAGGTTTTGGATTTCAGTGATCCTGCTATGTACATGTTCTGGTTATTACACATTTAAGGTCCCTTTTACTAATGCTTGGTATGCACTATCTGCCACAGGACCATACTGTAGGAATAAAATGGGCCATGCAGCAGATAGGGTCCTTTTTAACTAATAGTGCATGGGTGAAAGAATAGTTTAGAAATGGAGTCCAAGTGCAATCTGGGCTGTCTGGGTCAAAATGTGACAAAAAAAGGCTGAGAACATTCATGATGGGGAATGATTTTACAGATATGTATGTATCCGATATGGGCATACTTGAGGATAGCTACATAGACATCTCTGTGACAGTATTTCAGATAGCGGACCAGATGACCATTCTGCAAGCAGCTGAGAGATGACTGCAACACAGGTGTCCCTAATTCTTATGAAAGGTCATTATCATTCTAAACAGGACAGTACTGGGAATACCAGAGTGATTTCTTCTCTGCACCCTTGGTGGGGAGAAGGGTTAATACTGGCAAAGCAAGCATGTTTTCAGATGCCTAGTCATGCCCTGGAGCATGTACAGACCTGGAAGTGGGCCTAGGACCATGCCCAAGAGCCCTTAGAGTGGACTGCACAGTGGACCTCTACAATGCATAACGCAGGTAAGCAGAGCCTCTGCCAACTACAATACCTTGCAACGTAGCTTATACACATGCAATCAGTGACACAAAGCACCCAGGTCTGCCAGCACCCAGGTCTGCCACAACAACTGCCAGCACCAATAACTAGTGATCACAGCAACCCCCAACAATGCTCCACATGGCTCACCCTCCTGGGCCTATTCATCTTATTCGTAACAGGAACAGCTATCCCTTTACATCAGCATGCTCCCATCCCTATTAGTCACAACACAACAACCAAAATGCAGCAACCATTGGAACATTACACATCTAAATAGAAACAAAAAAATAAGAATACAAACTAGCCAACCACACATCCATGGCACACTGGCATGCCAACCAGTCTGACAATAGCACAACTCTAGCCTGTGCCCTCATCAACGTATGCTCAGCCTGCAACAAAATACCTACCATATCTGAATATATATCAGACCAAGTGATAGATATCATGTGTAATTCTTAAACCTGGTTCTCTGAAACAGATAGGGCCCGATTCCATCCCAGACATCCTGGTCCTTTGTGTGTCTGGTTGAAACCGGATGCACAGGGGAAGTCGCGATTCTGATCCTGTGGGGTACATCTAGCCTGCGGGATCAGAATCGCATGCAGGCCGGGACCCTGATTTCATCCAGCCTGCACATACAGTCCTTCCCCAGCTAACTCAGTCAGAGCAATTCGATGGAGCCATGGCTCCATTGAAAAGCCGCGATCTCTGGGCACTGGCTGCAAAGGTGCTTTCCCCACAGCCGAACCCCCCTGATCTGGCCTCCTAAGGCCAGGGTCAGGCTGTGGGAAAGCTCCTCTGCCTCCTACTGCCGCATCCCAGCCCCAGGCCTGCCAGATCCACTCGACTGGGGAGCTTATTTTACCTCGGAGATGGAGTAAGTTCTCTGTGCAAGCCGCCGGCCCCGGACATGCAGGGCTGACATTAGAATTGGCCCTGTACATCCGGGGCTGATGACCACCCACTGCCTGCCCTAATGCTGCCCCCAATCTGCCCCTTTCCCGCCCCGTCTTCCTTTCCCATACAATGCATGGGGAAGGTAGATGAGGTCGGGAAAGGGCCTGAATAGCAGGTACATCCATCCCCTCTATTCATGCCTCAGAATGACACCGATAACGTATCAATAAACCAACTGAACACTACCACTCACAAAATACACAACTGATCCAGAACTGTTAATAGAGGAGGTGGTGTCTGCATCCTAACCAACAAATGCCTTCAATTTAACACCCTGGAAATATTATCTACACATAACCTCGGCATGATTACAATCTCAAACAAGCACTTCACAATCTGCCTAACCTATAAAGCCCCATCAAACAGCTCTGAGGAATTATCCACCATATTGGAAGCAGTTTGCACTCACTCCACCAAACAGAACAATTTCAACCTTCTTGGTGACTTCACCTTATCTGCACTCAAAAAACAAGCTGTTGCCTTCACAGAAGCCATGGATAATCTACAATTCACCCAATTTATCAGCAACCACACCCACAATAAGGGTGGCACCCTGGACCTTATCTTCATTCCAACTTTCCTAGCAAATGACCCCAAACAACCAACCCCATCAATCATACCAGTCCCATGGTCCGACCATAGGCTTATAAACATCACACTACCACACCCAAACACAACCCAGATATAAACACCAATTCAACAACTCAAAGATTCAAGCCAGTCGATAATCAAGCCTTTGTCCAAAAAGTACTACCAAACCTAACAACTCACACACCTGAAGAGCAGGTCAAAGCCCTGATAAACAAATGAAACTTGACAATATCTGCTGCTGCCCAGGCTCCTCTAAAGATCAACAATAGTCACCATCAACATCAAACCCCATGGTTCTCAACCATATTGAAAGACCTAAAATGCAAGCTATGGTACATCGAATGTAGATGGAGGAGAACTAAAAACCAACATCTTCAAAACATATTATTGTGCAAGCACCTTCAAAGTCAAACAGGAATATGACACCAATCTGATCAAGAGCACCATTAGCAAGCCTAGGGAGCTATTTGACATAGCCAAATCACTCTCAAAGGACCTCACCCACGTCCACGAAAGTAATGCCCTCAACCCAAATCACATGGCACTCCGCCTACAATCCATACACAATACACACAAGTACAAGAAGCCTGAACCGCCATTCCATAATCAAAGTAATAATCCAGCTATACACTGGACAGGCCTTGACAACATTAGTCATAAGCAACTGGACAGCATAATAAGCTCCTTAAACATAAACACTCTGATGGATCCATGCCTAGTTTCATGGATTAAGATTGCAAGACCCCATCTTATACCTTTTATTGCATGCATGATCAATGACTCCTTAACACAAGGATTCGTACCACCCCTGTTTAAATAATCCTCAATCATGCCAATCCTAAAGAAAATTAATCTGGATCCCTGCTCCCCAGCTTCATACAGGCCAAGCTCAAGCATTCATAGCAAAGATTATTGAAAAAAGTAGTACAAACTCCATTACAAAGTCACCTAGACAAGCACACACTTTTAGACCAGCAGCATCATGGGTTTCACCCTCATGGCATCGAAACCCTCCTCACCTCATTATTCAATACCGCCATTACTGGCACAGAAAACATTTTGCAAGGATTCATAATGCTATTGCTAGATATATTATCTGCATTTGACTCCATCTCCCACCAATTGCTACTTAATAGACTTCATGACATTGGACTTCAAGGCACTACTATCAAATGGTTCCACTTATACTGCTCAGATCACAAATAACAAATAAAAGTAGGAATCCACTAATCCCTTCTCTTCTCCCTCCAACAAAGTGTGCCCCAAGGCTCTGCACATTCGTCTGTACTATTTAACATTTACTTCCAGCCACTGTGTCATGTCATCTGAAGTTTTAACATCAAATATTCGCCAACGACATCATGATATACACACCATTCTCCACTTTGACAACAGACTAAACCATAATAGCCAAATGTTTCACGGCAATTACTCAGTGGCTACAGAACCACAATCTCAGCATCAACTACAACAAAACAGAAATAGTCACATAACAAAATACCTTAATTTCAAGCCACCAGCAGCAATCAAGATGAACAACAAAGACCTCACTGTCAAAACAGAGGTTAAATACTTAGGAATTACACTTAACCAGGGATTAAACCTACAGGCCCAAATAAAACAAACTAACAAATCCGTTTACTACAAACTTAGAATCTTAAAGTACCTATGCTCCCTCCTTAACCCCATGGATTTCCGCACAGTTTGCCAGGCGATCATTACCCTCCTCCTAAATTACAGTAATTCAGTCTACCAGGGCCTGCCAAAACACACACTATACCCACTGCAACTAGCGCGAAATACAGCAGCAAGAATTATACAAGGAACATTTTGTCAGTCACACATCACCCCAATCCTCAAGCAACTACACTGGCGACCCATAATATCAGGAACCAAATACAAAGTAATCCTTAATATCTACAAAGCGATAAACAACCAGTCAGCTGAGTAGTGTCTTCAGACTCTACTAAGAAAACCCAGCACCAATAGGCTAAGAATACTTAATACACTCAATCTCCTGGACATACCACCCAAAAAAAACAATAGAAGTCAAAGAACAAACAGGACATTCTCCCTCTATGCTTCTACCTTATGGAACTCCCTACCACCTCAGCTAAGAACCATTGAATCCTTGGCAGACTTCCATAAGAAGCTGTAAACCCAACTATTCCTTGAATTCTACAGGGCAGATCCCCACTAGATCTAATGCCATACCCAGGGGCAGCCCAAGGGTGATGCAGGGCCATGTGCCGAGATTCATTATGGGCCTCATTTGCATAGCCACTGTACCTCATTTGCATAAATTTAATTGATTTTATTTTAAAATGTATATGTTGCCCATCTAAAATTTTAGGCAGTTTTCAAAGGAGTCCATCACAAGTCTCTTTTTTTTTGTCCTGGCAATGACTTAGGGGTCTGTTTACTAAATGGCGGTAGCGGACTCTGTGCGATATCGGAGCCGCGGCTCCAATATTGCACGGAGTCCGCTACCGCCATTTAGTAAACAGACCCCTTAGGGGCATGTTTACTAATGTGCGTTACGTGCCACTTCACCAATAGAAATAAATGGGTGTTGTAGCACTTAGCGCACATTAACATTTGTGAATGCACATTAATTTTTAGTAGACATGCCTCTTAATGAGTGTCTCAATACCATTTGAATGGGCAATGAGGATAAAGAGACCACCAGATTTCTACGTTGCTATTCTCCAGTGTCAACTGCCAGGCACATTAGGAAATACTATAGACCCTGCTCATTCAGAATCCATAGCAAACCCACCGTATCATAACAGCGCCACCAGGACTCACAAAAGCACCAAACCTTACCTATCAAAAGCCACACTGCAAATATTAAACCAATGCATCTCCTACTGGGGATAGTCCCACTTGTTCTATCACATAGAAACTACATGAACAGAATACTGCAGCTCAGTTGCACATGCAAAACGTAGTCTGTCACCAAACACAGAACAAGGGATCACAATTTAGAAATAGAAAGACAATAATTAAACTGGAAACTCGAAAAGCCAAATTTGGAATGTACAACAATGGAGAAATAAAACTATAAATTAATTTCCTCTTGTACTAAAGAAACACAAAACGCTAGCGATGCACATTTCCCAGAGCTGACATATTCCAGTTAATAAATTCAAAATAAAATAGTTTTTTTCTACCTTTTGTTGTTTGGGCATTTTTTTTGAGTCGCAATTGCTCCAGTCGCTTTCTTCTGCTTTCTTCGTGTCTTCTGCTAACTCTCTATTATCTGCTGTCCATTTGTCCTTTTTTCTCTCCTAGTTTTTTTCCATTCTCTTTACATCTGCCTCTAACATAATGATCTTTCCCCTTTTGCTCTTTCCTCCATTTCTTCATTCCTTTTTCATCCACTCAAATTTCACTCCTTCATCCTCAGTCCCCACTTACTCTCCCAATACTCAGCCAATCATAGATTCTTCTTCTCTTCCACACAAAATATCTATTCCCCTCTCCATTCTCACTCCCCCAGCTTCTTTTTTTCACTTGCCAGTCCAAACCCCACCCCTTTCTGGTCCTCCTCCAGTATCAACTCCCTTCTAGTTCCAGCCCCTCCCAGCATCCACTCCCTTCAAATCCCATTCGCCCATCCCCCCACATCAGCCCATTTCCAGTCCTAACCTCCCAGTATCAGTCCTCCTCCAGTCCGATGTGCCCCCGTTTAACCTCCCGGCACTCAGCACGCCAGCAGGTTCTTTTTTATCACAACTGTGTAGGAGAAGGCAAACGCTGCTCTTTACTCCCATGGCTGTTAAGAGGTGAGCTGGGGCTTCAGGCCTCCCCGGCTCCATCTGCAGCTGGTCAGGGGCAGGGCCCCTGAGGTGTAGGGCCATGTGTTGGCAACACTCCTGGACTATGGACGGGCTGGCCTGGCGATACCATGCCTATAACTGAGCTATTTGGTCCATATATTTGTATGTAAGTTAAGCTAAGTCAATCTGCATCTACACTTTTCTTGCTCTTGTTATTAGATTCACTCTGTAACCTGTATACCTTAACAATGGATGGGAAAAATCAAAATGCCAAAGCTTTTGCCCATGCTACAATTTTAGCCTCTGTCCAGACAGACAGCCCAATGCTAGTCGAAAGACCAGTTTAATTTGCAAGATACCTGCAAGCTGAAGCCCTCTTGAAACAAGTGAAGGAGCTCAGAAAAGAGGTGGCAAGGTTGAGAAACATCTGAGATAGCGAAAAGTACATTGTGGCATACCATCTTCACCTCCAAAAGAGGTGAAGGTGGTATGCCACCGAATGAAGAGAGTTGGACATGAGTCACCAGGGCCTGCAGAATCGACAATGCACCTCTTCCAGCTTTCGAATTGAAGAACAAGTATGCAGCCCTGGAAGTAGAGGAGGTGAAAGTATTCCAGGAAAAGGAAGATCCAGAGCTGAAGCACCCCAAAGTTGTAGAATCAGTGACCACAAGGAAGTGAGAGGTAGTAGCGGTTGGTGACTCTCTTCTGAGGGGCACGAATGCGTCCATCTGCTGACTAGACTTGATGTCAAGGGAAGTGTGCTGTCTGCCAGGTGCCAAAATCCGAGATGTTACGTTTGCTGAGACTCATCAAGCCTACTGACTATTATCTGATGTTGCTCGTCCATGTTGGAACAAATAATACTGCTAGGTATCCCTCTGAGCATACCAAGAGTGACTTCATGGCTATGGGACAGAGGGTGAAGCAGATAGGTATGCAGGTAGTGTTCTCTTCAATCCTTCCTATTGAGGATAAAGGCCGAGGCAGAGAAGCTCAACTCTTGGAGATGAATATATAGCTTCTTGGATGGTATCATTGAGAGCATTTTGGTTTCCTGTCTCATGAAATGATTTTCCAAGGGCTGCAGAGCAGAGATGGCATCCACCTATCCAAGAAGAGTTAGGGGGATGTTTACTAAACGGCGCACTTGTGCGGGGTGCACTTGAGCGCCCTAAAATGATGCATTTAAGTGCTCTTAAGCGCCCCGTACGCGTGTGCGTCACATTAACGGGCCCCGCATGCGTGCGCTGAAAACGCGCACGTTTGCGGGGTGCTCATGTGTGATAGAGGCGTGGAAAGGTGAAATGAGGGCGGAGGAAGGCCCCCGAGGGGCGGAGAGACGGGGTCAATGGGTGGAATGTGGGAGGGGAGAGACTCCCCGCACAGGAGCATGCCCGAATTTACAAGGAAAAAATACTGCGAGTGAAACACTCGCGGTAGAGCGCATTTAAAGGGAAGAGAAACCATTTCCGTCAGCAATGTACAGCAAAATCGGGGAAACCTAAAAAACGTGAGCAGTGTGATACATGTGCACAGAACAAAATAGCAAATATGATATGAAAATGACCACAACAAATTCAAAGAAAATTATAATCCAGCTGAGCAACAGTGATATTAATGGGCAACCATACAAAACACTCCCAGGAAAGCTCCAAAAAAAAGAAATGATTTTTGGAAGGGTCTACGCTCCGTAGACTCATTCAAAAGCACTGCATTTTAATGGAGCTTTCCTGGGAGTGTTTTCCAGGTTGCCCATTGATATCACTGTTGCGCAGCTTGGTTATGGTTTTCCTCCCCTTTTTTGGAGGGCATTTGTGAGGTTTATTTGCACCTTTGTCCCCATACAAGGTCAACGAGCCCACAGTAAAATTGTGAAGAGCAGGGTGTCTGACTCATGCGGCCAGGTATCACATCTCCAGAGACTGCACTGTTTGTGTGGTGCAGCAGACACAGCCAGTACCTGTAGGACCAGAGGGCCACAGGTTCAAAGCCCAGCTGGGGCTCCTGCCAACCCAATCCCCATCATGTTACCCACCACTAAACAGTGAGAATACAGACACTCTTTTATTGCAGAGAACATAAGCATGTTCCCAACACCTATATTTTATCCTACACCGCACACAAACCATAACAATGGGCATTGCCTACAGCCAAATCCCCCAAAGTCAGTCCTGGAGTGCTACAACTCACTCAGGTCATATGTTTTTCCCAGATAGGAACATGTCTGCATGTTTGCGGAAGGGTACAGGTGGCGGAGGGGGCAGTGGCTGCAAACCACAGCAGACAGTGGCCTAGGCCTGTGCAGGCTGGCACCGTCCACTGCAACGGACAGGCTCTGTCGGATGTACAGTCATGTACTCCCCAGGGAACACAACATATCTGTGGTAACACGGTGGTGCAGTGCACGCAGACAGTGTGTGCAGGAACAGATGGTCACAGGTTCAAAGCCCAGCTGGGGCTACTGCCAATCCAGTCCATATATTTTTCCTACAACTAAACCGTGATAGTAAGGACAAAACTGTATAGCTAGGAACATATGCATGATTAACACGCCTATATTTTACCACAGCACTCACAGACACCATAAACAGGCGCATTACCTGGAGCAGAGTCTCCCAAATGCAGTCCTGGAGGGCCCCACACCATTCAGGTTCCATGCTGCCTCTAACAAAGATGCCTGTGCTGCATAGCTATGCACCACCCCCATGGTATGCAGATGTAGCTCATGCATATTTATGAGGGATAGCATGAAAACCAGAACAGTGTGTGGAACACCAGGACTGGATTTGGGGAACTCTGCCGTAAAGCAGCAGCCAACAGGGCCAGACACCCCCCCCCCCCACAGGCCCCATTGGCCAATACCTCCTGGAGAGGCAGGACATTGGGCCCTGCATGTATCTCCCAATACTAACAGTTGCATACCTCAGCACTGCCACCCTACACCTGGGTATACGGTACACAGCTATCAAGCGTTTCCCATTATAACTGGCAGATCTCCAGTCCTACGTAAAGCACAGTTTGCTCATTCAGCTCCACCATAACACTCAAACAGATGTCTGCGGTGTGTGCTGCAGGTCTGGTCTCTGACAGTGTTTACCACCCTGGGATGTGACCCCCAACAGTAATGCGTACCATATCCATGCATGTACTGTGTCCAGGACTGGTGTGGTGGGTATGGCTGCTGAACCCCTCTATAGTAGCACAATGCTGGCATAGGTGTGGGGGTGGCTGTCTGTCTGTCTATCCAGTGTGTGGTGGCTGCAAACACCTTCTACAGCCCACACTGCCAGCAATGTTGCCAGTATTGGGCTGGCAATGTGCATAATGAGGAGCAAGGTACCATGGGTATAGGCCGGACAGGGTGGCCTGGCCAGGGTGCATCTGCACAGGGCATAGGGCACTGACTGGGACATTGTAGTGCTCAGCCACCACCGACACAGACAGGGTGACCTCAGTATGGCTAGGCACCACCATAGTGCTATATAGTATTTCTCTCATGTGATAGATATGGGTTTCCATTTGGGGCCCAGTCACTGATTTATCTGCTTGCTGTGTATGCTGACAGCCCAGTTCTGGGTGCATGCACTATGGACTAACTAGCAGCTACTGTTTGTAGCTGGTATGTGTCTTGCTGGAGTGGCTTGCAGGGTGCAGTGGCTGTTGGCTTGCTGCAGGGGAATATCAGATGGTGGTGGGGTGCAGCTTACCATATCCTGGTCTTATGTCTGTCTGCTATTGTGGTATGGCTGTGTATAGAGCTGCCCTGTGGGGTGTGTGTTCCTCAGCAGGACTGGGGTTGATGTTGCCCTCTACTGCCACCTTTGCAGGGAGGTAGAGTGTGGATCTATTGATGGGAGACCATGTTTGCCGCCGCCGCCGCACGATGTGACGGTGTGTAGCTACTCTGTGCCAGTAAAACACCCGGTCAGTACCCCCCCTACCAGGCCGAGGTGCTGTGTGGGTGCACCCGGTCACTTCCCCCAACCAGGCCGAGGTGCTGTGGGGGTGCATTCCCCATCTTGTGTCCATCTGTGGGCAGCTGATTTGCATGTGCAGTGCATCATGGGTACGGGTTGGCTAACCCTATCCCTGGTGACCACAGCAGACTGTCTGTGTGGTGACGTGCAGGCTTTCTGCAGCCAGCCACGTTGGGGTTATTTGTTAGGGTTGTCCAAAGCATTATTTGTCTTTAATGTACGTATTTTGTTGCCAGCAAACAAACCCTCAGCGTACTGTACCCATAGGGTGCCGCTTTATATGGCGCCCTATCGGGCACCCTATGGTTTCCGTCCATATAAGGTGCACTATACATTATCCTGTGACACAACTTATAGGGTTCCCTATGGGGGACATATTAGGGTGCCGTGGCGGATAGTGCACTTTATAATGTGCCCTATGGAGTGCCGTATAGGGTGCCTTATACGGCACCTTCAATTACGGCACGTGAGGGCGTGTTTGCTGGCAGAAATTAATAAAATAAACATACGGTGCTGCAGGACAAAATATGTACATTGCAAACCTGCTGCCACAGCCAGCCTTCCGTATTAGGCACCATGGGGAGCAAACCCATGACCCCTGTATTAGCAGTCAGTGCTCCACTGCTGCTCTCCCTTGCATGTCAATGCACCTACCTATGCTTTTCATTCCTTAAACTGCACAGTGCTGCCATAACAAACAGTACTCTGACCTTGCGGTACCTCATACGACACCCTCTACAGCGCCCTGTGAGCAACATTCTAGGGTGCCGTGGCAGACAGTGCACTTTACAATGTGCCTTATGGGGCGCATTATGTTCACACGCTTTAAGGGTGCGTTTGCTAGTACTGTAAATTAAAATAAACATAAATTGACTCCTAAAGCAACCTTCCCCATAATACATAATACTTCAGCTAGCCCTGTTCATTGGGCACTGTGAGGAATTGAACTCTTGCTCCCTGCACCATTGGTCAATGTCATAACCATTATGCTGTGGTTCTATTCCTGTGTTTGCACATCAGCGCGCCGCCTTATGCCTCCTATTATTAAATAGCCTCCTTAAGCAATAGCCTAATGCCCATCTGCACGCCGCCTTATGCCGCCCATTATTTGTATGCCTCCTAAAATATGACCTCACCAAGTCCTGTTCATTGAGCACAGTGGGGGATTGAACCCCAGATCCCTGCACCATTGGTAAGTGCCTTAACCATTGTGCTGTGGCTCTGTGTTTCTGTTTGCACATCAGCGCCCCACTTATACCTTCCAGTATGCGATTGCCGCCGAAACCGGCGCGCCGCCTTATGCTGCCCAGTAGTAATATGCCGCCAGGAACATCAGCGCGCCGCTTTATGCCGCCCAGTATTAATATGCCGCATAAAAACATCAGCGCGCCGCCTTATGCCGTCCAGTATTGATGTGCCGCCAAAAAAATTAGTGCGCTGCTTTATTCGGCCCAGTATTTCTCTGCCTCATAAAATAACACCTCAGCAAGCCATTGAGCATTGTGGGGGGTTTGAACCCCTGATCCCCACACCATTGGTCAGTGCTTTAACCATTGTGCTGTGGCTCTGTTCTTCTGTTTGTAGATCAGCGCGACACATATGCCTCCCGTTCAGCTCTCAGTTGCGGTAAGGTGCGGGGTGCACACGGGCGCCGCGCACCTTAGCGCATCTGTCAATCACAGCTTTTCTTCTTCAGGACAGAACGCCCACTCCTTATACGGCACACGCACTCTACCGCGGCCCGCACTTTACCGGGCTTTTAGTAAACATCCCCCTTAATGTCTCTTCTGCAGCAGACCGGCTAGCCTACTGAAGAGGGCTTTAAACTACATTTGTTGAGGATGGGTGAAGAAAGCCTACAGGTGAATAAAAGCCCTCAGGTAAGTAAAACATTAAATACCTCTGTAGAAATGGGTAAAAGGGGCAACAGATGAAAAGCGGTGTGCATAAATGGCTGTAGTATGAGAAATAAGATCCCAGATGTTGAGGCTTTAATGGAGGAGGCTGACTTGGATTTAGTAGTGGTTATGGAGACATGGTTCATGGGCAAGCATAACTGGGATGTAATTATACCAGGTTAAACCTTATTCAGGAAGGACAGGGTAGGAAGAAGGGGAGGAGGAGTGGCACTATATGTAAAAAAATAATATTAAAGCTACAGAATTACAGGACTTACAAGGGAGCAAGGAGGCACTGTGCGTTAAACTAGAAAGAGGAAATGGGAATTTCATTTGCATTGGTGCGATATACATATCTCCTTCACAGGCAGAAGAAGTGGACAGAGATTTAATAGAAGACATATGTAGTATTGTCATGAAAGGAGAATTGTTACCGATTTCAATATGCCGGGTGTTGATTGGCACATCCCTGCTGCAGTGTCACCTAGAAGTAAAGCGATCCTGGATTCTCCACAGGCAGAACTATACCAGCAGTTAGTTACAGAACCCACATGTGAAGGGGCCATACTGGACCTTGTGCTTACCACTGGGAAATTATTTCTGATGTTACAGTAGGAGATCATCTTGCATTCAGTGATCACCAGAAGGTGTGGTTCAGAATTAGTACTAGGGCGGATAAAGTCCGTTCAAAAGTGAGGGCCTAAGAGTTTAGGAAAAATAACTTTGCCAAGGTGGGATAATATCTCAAGGAGTTGCTAGCGGGTTGGGAACAGCTGGAGGATGTAGAAAAGCAATGGGCAGAACTGAAAGGGGATACTTTAAGGGCAACAAACCTTTTGTTAGAAAGGAAAATACATGTAAAAGGAAAAGCAGGCCACTATGGTTCTCAAAAGAGAACTTTGCCTTAGAGTTGATGAAGAAAGTGGTGGGATTATTAGTAGTGGAGTAGTCATCAGATGTTCCTATGGGATTCTTGGGTGCATAAGAAATGTAGTTTGGGATTTTATGAAGTGGGAGGTTTGATTTCTTGTTAGTATAACCTTTGCTGTATGAATTGATATGCATGAATGGGTATGAAATTTGTTTTGGATGTTCAATATAAAAAAGGATAATAAGAATTTTTATGTATATATAAATGCTGTGCAATATATATTGGTTGTGGGATATGTAAAGGTATTGTAAAAAGTATTTGTGTAAAAAATTGTTTTTATATAATTGAGGAATAAATTGTTATATATAAATAATCCAGTGGGTTGATAATTCAGCCAGAAATGGGGTTATTCCATGGCATGAATAGTGGGGATGGATGTCCCAACGTGACATGAATAGCAAGGATTGGGACATCCATCCCCGCTATTCGTTTCCCCTCCCAATCCCATCTAATTTCCCCACTCATTGTATGGGAAGTTAGATGGGGTGGTTCAGGGGCGGTGTTAGGGCGGGCGGTGGGCAGTCGTCAGCCCCGGACATATAGGGCCAACTCCAATGTCTGCCCTGTACGTCTGGGCCTGAAGGCTTGGACAGGAAACTTATTACACCTTTGAGGTGAAATAAGTTCCATGATGTGGGAGGAACGGCGGGCCAAGGGGCAGCAGGGGGCAGAGAGTATTTTCTGCAACCCGACCCTGGCTCTGGGAGGCCAGATCAGGGGTCAGGGCTCCATTGAAAAGCCCTGACTGAGTTAGTTGGGCAAGGCCTGTATATGCAGGCTGGGCGGAATCGGGGTCCCGGCCTACACATACAGGCCTGTTTGCGATTCTGATCCCGCGGAGCTAGATGTGCCCCGTGGGATCAGAATCGTGACTCCCTCTGAGGGCCTGGACGTCAGGGATGGAATTGGGCTCAAAGTGTATTGCCTTACAGTTGTGGGGTTTCATTGTTAGTTGAATGGTATTAATTGTGGGCATCCTGAGCACCGGACTCGAGATACCTATGGGTTTGGGAAGCTTTGCATTCCCTGTTCCAGTACTCATTAAAATATGATTTCTGGTGTCAAATGCCATGCTCAAGGTAAGTAAAATCAGTAACGACATAAAGCTGTTTTAAATGGATGATTTGCTCAGATCTTAGGAGAATGAGCCTAACAGTTTTCGTACCAAGGTTGGATCTAAATCACAGTCATCAAGTTTTCAAGGGCATCTGTATGCATTTCATTTTGCAGCACTACTGCTCTTTCAAGAGGAAGGGAGGTGTATGTTTTAAAATGTGAATGAGAGAGTTGAAACCCATCATTTCATATGGAATGGGGAAAGAAATCTATATATTATATATGTAAACAGAAAACAGCAGACAATCTATATAAAAAAGGGAATTGGAGGTTTTTTGGTGTGATGTTTTGAGAAATGAAGGGGCAAAGTTGGCTTGTTTGTTAGTCTCTGAGGTCTTTTTCCTTCCCCTTTAAGATTAATGAGTCATTGAAAACATTTTGGAAAATACAGAATTTTTAGTTTGTGGACTTTTATATTTATATCTTCCATATCATTTTGATTATTTGATTAAAAAGGGACATCAAAATCATTGGGAGGGTTTCAGTGTGGCATTCTTTTTAATATGAAGTAAATAACTGCTGATTTTTGAAGAGCAGGAAAATAGTCTACCCTTAAGATAACATTAATGTTAATTCTCTCCATCCCCTAGTTTGACACAGGTGCCAACTGTTTGGATGAAGTGGGTGCCTGAGCACCTTGTATTGAGCAAACTCCTTTTCTTTGTCGAAGTAGGGGTAAGGTGTATTGAGTTAAGCACCCCTAATTGTTTTGAAAAGTCGACTCCTATGCAGTGTGATGCAATAGATTAACATTTTTATTATGCTATCTGTAAACACAGTACAACATTATGGAATCACAGTAAGTTGCATAAGTCTTCCAAGTTATAGACTAGCAGCATGATGTGCACACTTGTGGCATTTTTATAAAAAAAATGTTTTAAGTCTGTGTACTTTGAGGCCTTTGGTAGCCAAAATATGATTTCTCTTTAGAAACTCGGCATTCGGAATCAGTAAGAAATGTCTTTTGCAGATTACATGACATGGATTGTGCCCATGATGATAAACCTAGGATTTTATTTATGTATTTAGTTTTACAGGGCAAGCTGGCTAAGTATGCTGGGAATAACTAAGTAGAGATATGTATGTTTTATCGCCTTTGCTTCTGCCCTCTGTTGTTCTTATCTGCTTGTTCTTTGAGGTATGTGAAGAAGCTGGCCTGTCTGCTTGCTCTCTCGTTTTTCTCTCTGGCAGTGCCTGTCATTCCTCCTTGGGTTTCAATTCCAAACATGGTTATCCATTTGGGGTCTCACTCCTGCCTGCTGCCAATAGGTATCCGTTCCAGATTAAACACTGGTTCTCTTGCACGCTCTCCCTCACACATACAGTCTCCATTTACACGCATCAAGAAGGAGCGACAGAAAGACAGAGGAAAAAAAAGAAGTGCGTTCAGTTGCATTCTCAAATTAATTCTTTTAGTTAAATGCCAGTTTCCTCTGTATGCCAGCATTTAAACCTGGCGTTTTCTTTTTATTTATTATTCCCTGGAGGTATATCCTGTTTGCTTTGAACAGCAAACATGAAACTATCTTTCAATGCAGCTAGCAGCTGAGAAGAAAGACAACTTTCTTGTTTAGTTTTGTCTTGGTTTTTGTTCATTTATTTTATTTTTTAATTTGAGAAAATACCATGAGGATATTTTGGCATTTCAACTGAACCAATTAGTCCTGAAAAAAGGGACACAGACTGAAAGTTTATTATTGATTTCTTTATATTATTTTTTTCATATTTAGGGCGAGAATAACAGAGAGGAAGCAACATGAGTCGTAACTTGACACTAGTGGAGCAGATTTTCTCTAGTCCTCTGGTATGTGAGGGCTGGAAGCATCTAATGGAAGGGGCTATTTACCACTTGGCCAGTTTAATTCTCCTGTTGGGCTACATGGGGGGCAGTGGCATATTTGGCTTGATCTACATTTTTGGCTTTCTAGCCACCGGCTTCTTCTGCTATGCCCTGTGGAGCTGGTTTGACGCCTGTGGCCTGGATGTCTTTTCTTGGAATCTGCTGCTGATGGTGTTCTGCTTGCTCCAGCTGGCTCACCTTATGTACCGCCTACGTAAAGACACCTTCCAGGAAGAGTTTAACACCCTCTACAAGAGCCTTTATCAGCCTTTGCAAGTGCCCATGCATGTGTTTAAGGAGATTGTCAAGTGCAGTGAGAATCGAGTCCTTTCATTGGGTAAGGACCATAATTATGCCACAGAGGGAAAAAGCCCCATTGACCGCTTATCGCTGCTTATCTCTGGCAGGTAAGTGTCTTTGCACACCTAGCTCATGTTTTTATTATTTTCTGTACAGTATCCTTTTTAGACATAAAGCATTGTTTCTATCAGGGCAATTTCCACAATGGGTTAGTTTTACGCATACCATGACAGTCATGAACCTCGCTTCTAAGTCAGGGTATATGCTTTGAAATGCACTCGCTTCTCTCTCCTTGGGTTTTTCACTTTCGCAAATTTATGACCTGTCTAATGTACAGAAGTGTCAATAAGAGATAACTAGTATCCTTTGACTTGCCTCAGATATCTATTTGCAGCATAAGACGTTTCTGCAGGTAGAATATTAACCGATGTTCAAGCATTCGCATGGCTCAGGAATCTTGAGGCATGCAGGCCTTGATTTTTGTCTGATTAAAACAATATTTGACTCATGAAATGTTCAGAACTGGGTGTACAGCTCTACTCTCAGTTAATGAAGGAGAAAGAATATCAGGCTGCATTCATTTTTATTCCACTTCCTGTTATCATATGATCCTTCAACTCCTTTGGCCTAGCTCTGATTGGACTAAACTGGTGGTTAGAAATCCATCAGACATGGGAGGGAAAATCGCTGGCATATGCAATGTAGGCACAAAGGAGAAGACATTTTTTCGATTGTAATAGTCTACCTCTAAATCCTCTGTGGGAGAGCATTGTAGTAGAGGCAAATTTATTTTTGCAATAATTCTCTATCCAACTTTGCCTGTTCCTTCCCCTTCCCTCCACCCCCCCCTCCCCCCACAACACACACACTTCCAGGTAGCCTCCCTGGTCAATTCTAGGGAACCCTCACTGGCCCATGAGCTGTAGAGACATGTATTCTGACTACAGATTATTATATGTTGGAGATTATCTGGTCTCTTTTTTGGCTAAATGTCACCATTTTAACCTTTCCTACTTTATTCCTGAAATAAATAAAACAACATTTCACTAGTGTTTCATCGAGTGATACGCCAAAAGGTCTGTTCGATATGCTAATAATACTAGTGCACATGCTGTCATTTACTAAGGAGACAGTATTCAGTCCACTAGCATAATTGAAAGTAAACAAGACAATGGGACCTGATAGGTACATCCCTGCATACAGAAGGAGTTAAGGGAGATGCTGACTGTACACCACATAGCCCTGATGTGCTTGTCACTTAAAATATGAGACTGGAGAAGAGCAGATGTAGTATTGCTCCACACGACTGCGAACAAGGTATAAACAGACAAGCTGAAAAGTGTACACTTGCAGTGTGACTCAATGGTGTGTTTCCCATTTTCAGAATCGGGCATATGGTGGGGGGTTGATATGCATGACGCCAACGTCTTAGAGGCCCCATGCATGTGTATGTGTATCTGTCAGGAGGATTAATGTATATTGGGGGCAGCGTGCATGTGTCTACAGCTGTGTATTTGTCTCAGTGTGTGTGTCTCTCTCATGACCCTCTCCCCACCAGGTTTCACCTTCTCTCTCTCATGTCTGCCCGCCCCTTTATCCAGTTACTCTCTCACTTATCAATTCTTCTGCCTGGCTGCAGCTCCTGAAATGCAGCGTTCACGCTACCCATATTGTGATCGACTATATGCATAATTGAGCCATGTCGTGAAGGAAAACTTGAAATCATGAGATCAGTCCTAACTTCCTCCATCAAATGCAGTGGGGGACGTGTGAAACTGCTGCGTTTTAAGAGCTGCATTTAAATCAGTGGCTAGCATATGCATGCTTGTTTGTTTATGCTTATGCATGTGCAAACTTGTAGAGACAGACATTTGCCCAGCTACCTGAATCCTCGACAATAGATGCTACGCCTAAGCAAAACATGCCTACAAATTACAGACCTGTTAGTTTAACATCAGTGGTAGGCAAGGTAGCAGAGCTCTACTGAAGGACAAAATAGTACAGTACCTTGAAGCGAATGGGTTAGACTATCATAGCCAATGTGATTTCACAGAGGGAAAATCTTGTCAAACAAATATGATAGAATTCTTTGATGAAATGGCCAGAGTAATAGATCAGAGTGGTAGATATGGCCTATCTGAATTTCAGTAAAGCCTTTAACACTGTTCTGCAAACTAGGCAAGTGAGCAAGCTAGCTATGTGGAGAAATGCTAGCTAAGCAACAGATGTAAGAGGTGAGATGTCAGCTGAGCAGCAGGCCCACACTAGTTACAGAGAAGGTGGCCAGCAGGGTACCTGTGAAGAGGATTGGTGCTAGGTGTCCTCCTTTTCAATATCTTTATAAGTGACTTTTCAGGAAGGGATAGAAGAATGGGCCTGTTTGCAGATTTGTGAAAGACTAGGCATGCTAGTTGGGGTAGATACAATGGAAGATCGCTTTGAAGACTTGGAAAAATGATCAAAGATAATGGCAACCAATCTTCAATTTAATAAAACAAAAAAAAAATATGCTTTAGGATGCAGAAATCTAAGGACCAAATACTTGTTTGAAGATGAAGAACTTGCAGTCACCATCATCACTAGCATCATCATCCCTGATGGTCTTAAGGCAGACAGTGTGGCAAAGCACTTGAAAAAGCTAATATTATAACTGGGCGCATACAGAGTGGTATCATTAGTAGAGAGGGAGAAGTAATAGTACTTAATATTACTTCTCTACTGGTTTTTGGTGAGATGCCATCTTTTCAGTTAAATTCAGTTCAGGAGGCCATATCTAGAAATAACTTTAATCCGAGGAAATTCAAAGGAGAATCACCAAAACGATGCATTGCCTTCACTATAACCAGGCCAGAGAAAGTAAAGAAGCTAAGGGCAAAGGGAAACTAAAATTTGCTTATTGTGTGAATGCTTGTAATATACCAGAAGGTAGTGATTTCTATAGAAATAAAAGCTCAGTGTTAAATAGGGCCAGCCCAACCACTAGGCAAAACTAGGAAGTCACCTGGGAAGCAAAGAGAAGCAGTTGTCAAAGCAAAACAATAGATCCTGACAGCCCCACAAACCCAAAGAACCATCAGGGAGAGTAGCCCCAGACATGCATACAAAGCAAAGTTTTTAATATTTAAAAGTATGTTGTTCAATTATGTATTCTTACAGGATTGTTGAGGAAGGGGTGGTTTTGGGATAATCATGATTGGTGAGTTTGGTTATCAAGGTTCGCCAGGGACACCCAACATCCTTGCACTGGTCCTGGTGATAAGGGAGCATCATGCCGTATGAAGTTGAAGGGAAGGATACCCTTCGCGCTTTATGCACCTAGTTGCTGGAACGCCCTACCCCCTGCTATCAGGGCCATCAAGGACATCTCCCAATTCAGGAAGGCACTTAAACATCACCTTTTCCTACAGCACTACAATTACCAAGAATGCCTCCTACAGCCACCCACACCCAGTAGCCCACACATACAACACTCAAGCAACAACTACTCAAGACTGAATCCAAGACAACCAGACCCTGATCCCCCCGACAAGTAGATACTTATTCACCCCAATGACTACATGTACTTAGATAAGCCAACACGTAAATAATTGAGCTATTCTTTAGCATATGTTGTTAACCATATTTGTATATATTCTTTAGCATATTTGTATATTCTCTTTAGAATTTGTATATATTCTTTAGCATATGTTGTTAACCTATTTGTATATAGTTACCCTGCTCACACCTGTACATAACCCCCTGTTATATTGTTATACTGTTATACTGTTACTACACTGTTATATTGTAAGTCCAGTGCAGACATCCTGCACTGCCCAGTTATGTTGTATGTAAATCGCACTGATGATAAAGAGCGCAGTATATAAGAAAATTAAATAAATAAATAAGGAGTCTCAAAAGGAATGTGAGAACAATGCGTTTCACTGAGAGCATGGTAGACATCTGGAATGTACTTCCTGATAGAGGCTATGGGAGCCAAAATAATGGGAGAATGCATGGGAGAAACACAAAGGGCCAGATGTGCAAAAAGAGCTGCACCTTCTAAACTCAGGCCCGCAAGTTCTTCGCCTAAGATAGGCTTTTCAATTTGTGCCCTACTTTCACTCAAACTTAGGAGTTAGGTTTTCAGTGGGAAATCCTTCTTCATGTAGGAGCCTAGAAGTAATGTTTATAAATTTAGGCTTGCCATTCATGTGCCTAGATTCATGAGCCTAGTGTTGTAAGTCAGTACTAAGATTTCTCTGCCCTGTTGCCACTCACTTTTTATGCTCCTATATACAGGAGTTTAGTGACATTTTGAGTATAAATTTACGAACTCAGCCCTAGTAAATCTTCAAAGAGGGCAATTCAGGAGCATAACTCCGTTAGGCGCATAAATCCTTAAAATAGGGAGAAAGAACATCAAAGTTCAAGTAAGAGCTTTGATAGCACAGCAGATGGGTACAAATAGGCACACTGGGCAGATCAAACGGTCCTTTTTTTGGTAACATCTATTGGGTCAATATTGAGTCAGCATGGCGACCACATTCATTTAAGCACTGGCACTGAAATTATATGGATAGCAGCACTAAATATTTGGGTAGTTTCATCATCGTGCCAACACTATCTTTTTAATTTAGGCCTGCTGTTGAGCAGACCTAAACTAAACATATAGGTTATCCAAATAATGGTGATAATTAGCCACTGTAAGGAGAATTTTAAAGTCCGTCCTCTCTTTACCCCAAACACAGCCCTGTGTTATATGGATAGTATTGGACTGTTCAGTCAGATTTTCAGCCCAATACTATCCATATACTTTAAAAAAATACAGGCATTGAGAATTTATATGTTCACTGGTCATCGAAAAACGTTAAACCTTTTTGAATATGTTTCTGTGTCTCAATGACATACTACAAAAAACACCTCCACATTTTGAGCGTGGTGTGCATTTTGTTTTACTATTGCACTGGCTTCAGTGTCAGTACAACATTATTTTTAGTGTCTTGTAAACTGCCAATTAGAACTTATGCCAGTTAGAAGTAGTAAATTACTAGTGTGAATATCAGCTTACACTACAGTGCACTCTCCAGCCTATTCTGGGCCCAAATGAGAAAATAGTAAATGCTGCATATTTTTTGTTTAGACATAAAGATCAGCAAACAAGTTGTAGGCGACACCTTTTATTGGACTACTGTAGGTGCTTTCCTGAACAGTTTGTGAGAACTCCCCTCCCTTCATCAGGTCAAAGCAGATTTTTTTTTTCTCAGTGTAAAATAAAAGTGAAGCCTTTGACTCTCTTCCTCTCACTTTCTTCCTACTCCCATTGTTTCATGTAGAATCCGTGTAAGCCTGGATGGCCAGTTTCTGCATTATATCTTTCCATATCAATTCCTGGATTCAGCAGAATGGGAATCCTTGCGGCCCTCTGAAGAAGGGATATTTCAGGTAACAAAGAGCATTCTTAGGGTAGAGATTGTTGCTTAAGCTCAGTTTCATAGCTTAGAGCCACTAAGGAAGTAAATATAGGCCATTCATGTGGGGGAAGGGCAGAAGTGTAGAATATTTTGAGTGGTGCTCCTACAATAAAGTTACCAGATGTTCCTGACTTCTGGGGATTGTCCCCAATTTTGAAGTAGTGTCCCTGACTCCATGGACTATAACTACAATTTGTCCCCGATTTCAGTGGGGACAGAGGCAAAAGACATGGCTTATCCTGCATATCCTTCTAATGCGGTCTTTTCTGAAAAAAGCTGAGGAATTTTAGAAATATATAGAATATTTATCTATGGGGTAATTTTAGAAGCTCTGTTCATGATTTGGATGTCTCAGAATGGGTAGACAAATCATGGAAACGCTGGGGACATCTATCTTGAACATGGGCATAGCTAGGGGTGTGTCTGGGGCATCTGGAGACTGTAGATATGCATAACCCAAGTCCAGAAATGGCAGGCATGTCTCTGCCCCTCGCCAAGTCTATATCTGCTCTAGGGCACAAATAAGCATCTGAAAAGGACTTGTTTTCCCAGCAAACCATTCAGAGAATACAGTGGGGATGGCCCTCTAATATCCTCAGAACAGTCCACAAAATTAAAGACCATTGATAGGATTTGGGGATACCTGTCATGTGTTTCCTGAGCAAAATGTCTATGATATTGTCGTGGAGACATCTATGTAAGCATCCCCAACAACATTCATGTGTGGGATATCTACGTTTTTTAAATCTTTTCCGGACGTAAACTTGCTGGCCATGTTTGGGGATGTTTTGGCCTGGATAGCCCTGTTAGCACCTAGATATTCTTTATAAAATGCCCCTTCACAGGTATAAAATAAAGTTTACATGTATATGTATGTATGCACGCTAATAACTCAAGAAGGCTACTTCCTATTTTCAATTTTTGAAATTACTGAATGCTACCTGGACAGGTCATTTCAAAATATAGGGGGAAAGGATGACCAGGGAGGACCCCTCCCCCTCCTATCCCAGTCACAACCTACCCAGGTATCCCAGATTTCTTCTACAAAAATCTGGTTGCTCTATCCTAGAACTTTGTTTGAAATACAAGAAAGAGAGCGATTATCGTTAAGAGTTCTAAACATTGCATACGTTTTTTTTTTGTTGTTGTTTTTTTTCAATTTTCAAAAAATATTTACAAAGCAAGCATATAAGCAACCCTTAGGGGTATGTTTACTAAATGGGACCTAGTTGCAGTTAGCCCGGGTTAACCGTTAGCCCAGTTTAGTAAACATACCCCTTAGTGTTAGTTGACATAATATTGAATAACATAAAAAGACCAAGAGGAAACTAATAAAACAACCACTATCACACAGCCCACTAAATGGGGAGATATAACAAAGAAGCAATATACATACACAGGAAAAACAAAAGAGCCAAATGGCTCTAAAAATAAACACAGCCTTAAATGATGTCCTCCAATCTCCTCTCAGATTATTTGTCCTGTCCCTCCTTACCATCTAGAAAGACCACCAATTGTGAAGAATCAAAAAAAAAAAAAAACATATCGAGATCCCTGAAATGTAACTAAACATTTACAGGGATACCGAAAGAAAAAACATAGCCCGCAGGGCCAACACTCTAGGTTTCAGAACCAAAAAGGCCTGTCTCCTAAGCTGTGTAGCCCTGCTGACATCTGGAAATAATTGAACTTTAGCACCACAGAACATTGCTAGGGTTTAATTCCTAGCTCGAGATTCACACCCTGGGTCGGCCAGGACTGGAGATACTGCAGAGGCAGTGCTCACAGTCACGGGGGCGGGGGTGGGGTGGTATATGAGTCGTCATTTTATTTATTTATTTATTTATGCTATTCTTCTATACCGCTTTTTCCAGAGATCAAAGGCGGTTTACATATAACAAATATTAAACAAGGTTTAATATTTGTTATATGTAATATCATGCAGTGGTGATACTTAGAACCGATGATTGCAGGATTCCAGAAGGAACTCTGGTGCATGTCCCTGGCCGAGGACTGTCATGGCAATGACTAGACCAGGGGTGTTCGACCCAGTCCTTGGGACACACCTCGCCAGTCAGGTTTTCAGGATATCCACAATGAATGTGCATAAGAGAAATTTGTATATAATGGAGGCACTGCATGAAAATCTATCTCATGCATATTTATTGTGATTATCCTGAAAATATGACTGACTAGGTGTGTCCTGAAGACTGGGTTGAGAATCACTGGACTAGACTAAGTTGGGAGGGGAAATAAAATAGGGGAAAAATCCCAAGGTACCTGTTGATGAAGGCTCATGGCGCTGACTTTCATCCCCTATTCCAAATGACCCTAAAGGAGCAGGATAAAAGTGCCAGCCCTCTTTCCCTCCCCCAAAAAAGACACTCGAAGGCACATTTTAGAAAGGCATCCCAGATTTCACTTACACGGTCTATATCAAAACGTTTGAAATTCTGTGGGAGGGACAGCAGTGTAAGTGGACACTTGTTAACTCTGTCTACAATCTCCACCTCAAAAAGAAAGTGCCCGCCATGATGTAGAAGGGACGAGACTGTGCATAATAAGCAACCAGACACATGCAGAAAACTGCCTGATTTCAGAAACATAGATGTGCAAGATATAGGCATTGGAGGTATTGACCACATAGACATACCAGTGTTGGTATTTCAGGATGCACACCCGTATGTGTTACTACATGCACGTCCCAGCCTGGTATGTTAGAGATGGCTCAGGAGCAGACAATAAGGCTTCACTATGTACCTACTAGGAGTTTTTGAGTTGGCGAAAAATATTGTGGGAGTGAGGAGGCATTCTCCTCTTCCTTGTATTGTTGATAGCTGGCAAAAACGATCACTTTTTTCAGATGTCTATTCGTGCCTAGGAGCAGTATAGACATGGACGTGTCCACCACAGCTTGTAATAATGCAACCCCATTCTGTAATCAGACGCACAAATGTATCTTTTACAGACCAGCCCGGACATGCCTTCACAGACATGGACATGATCGCACTGGAAACGTGTAAATTTGGAACATTCTAAAATGGCCGTGATTTGGATGTCTGAATGGCCTTTTTCAGACGTCCAAATCATGAATAGGTCTTCAAAAATGACCTCCTTGCCTTTGGAAATATAAACTTTAATTAGCAAATTTATCCTAATGTTTGATTAGTGTAACCCTTGTGTCTAATGAACTAAGGGCCCGATATTCGGATTGTAAACCGTGTAAATGCCTCTAATCGGGATATTCAGCGGCACTAACATGGTTAGTGCTGCTAAATATCCCCGATCTTCTCCCTTACATGCCCCAATGTTAGCAACTTAGCATCAGGATGTGTCACGGGCGATCAGGGAGGAGCGGAGGTGGTGACAGTCGATAACTGGGCAGCAGCGATATTGCATGCTGCCCTGTTAGCGACCTGTGGCTAAAAGATAGGCGAGGCAAAAATCGTGCCTATCTTTTAGCCACAGCAGCTAACCAGGTTGCATTCAATATCGCACTGCCTGGTTATCTACTGCATCTGGGAGACTGTGCAGCAAACCCGGATATTCAATGCCAAGGCCGCATATGACCCCGGCATTGAATATCCAGGGTTAAGGGTCGGTGCACATGGCTATGCACTATAGTAGCGCATAGCCAGCATAACTCAATATCGGGCCCTAAATGTTAATTATAATTATGTAATAGCATACTAATTAATTAATATATCTGTGAGGAAAGGTATCTTAGAGCAATTTATATTTTCAACCCTGCATTTAAATGTGTAACCATTATGGTGTAATGTTATGATATTGTTTTTGTTTGGGAGCTGACTTGCTCTCTCTGTGACAGCCAGGGCCGGCTTGACCATTAACTAGGTGGCCACCTAGGGGGTGGTAGCTTCTGAGGGGCAGCAATAGTCCAAGCAAAAAAAGAAACCCAGACGGCCATGAGAATTCAAAGAGCCATCAGCATGTTCTTTTACCTGCAAAAGGAGCAGGCCCCCACATACATATAAAGTAAAGTTGAATAATTTAAAGTATGGTGCTAATTATATAGTTTGGTGGGGGAGAACTGGGGTGATCATGATTTATTGAGTTTATTTATCAAAATCTTAGGAGGCTGAAGGTTTGCCTAGGGTGCCTAATACCCTTGCCCTAGTAACAGGGGCTGTTTAAGAATAAAGCAATTTGGGGTCATTTTATGCAGTATATCAGACGACAGCCAGCAAGACATGTTTACTTTGTTTTCTGTTTTGTTATATTTTGCATGTCACTAGCATATCGCATAACTACCTAATTAATTGCTGGTGTCTTGTAGTTGATCAGTGCATGGCAAGGCATTACAGCTTGAAATGTGCATGTCTTATGTTCCTCTTTATTGTTTATATGACAGAGTAGGCACTAAAAGAGTAAGGCCATTAGTTCCTCGATACTCTGGCCCCAGGACTGAGAGAACATTTTGCAGAGTTTCCCATAATTCCAGGCGACTCTGATAAAATGTCCGCTGATGGAGCTCAGCAAGCCTCTCTCGTTGGATGCTGTCAAGCAATGTCTCCTCTTCCTTCAAGGATCATTTTTGCGTTATTTTTCTGTACCTAGTCCAAAGGTCATTAGATTTCTGTTGGGTCCTTCTTTTGTTTTTTCATGCTGCAACGGTATCTCTTTGAGTGCTAGTGTCTCACTATACTCAGAGGAAACACTGATCCTTGGCGTTCCAGCCCTGGAAGGCAGCATACCCTGGCATCTGTGTTCAGAAAAATGATCTGACGTAGGGAAGGCAGAATGAGAAGAAGTTGCTTGGTAAATTGAAACAGCACTGGATTAAATTTCTGGAGTGAGGTACTCGGTCTTGTAAGCAAAGATGAGCTTTCAATCCTTTTATGTTCTGGCTGGAAGGACAACACGAGGTCACTCAATACTGCTGCCGTGGTTTTCTCTTTGAGCTACGGTATCTCATTAGGAAGATGCTTACATGACCCGTGAACCAGACACTAGACTCATGTAAAAATAGAGGTTTAGCTTTCTTGGCACCTTTGTCAGTAACTATTTTTGATCATCAGTAAGATCTTGTTCACCCATTGATTGCAACTGGTTATTGCAGTATGGATAAATTAGTATAGTCTTTTCTTAATTTATAGAGTTGTATTGTCTAGTATTCCTTCTATTTCGTGGAAGTATCAGTGCAGCCACTCCAGTCTTGAAGTTTCTCATTATTTTTCTGAGTGAGCTTGTGTACATTTGAAAAACGAGGCAAGTTTGTAATCTAGGGATTCTCTTTTATCTATTAACCCCATTTGTGCATAACATCATCACATGGGATGGGATTAAATGCATTTAAAAAAAATCTCCCTCTCCGGTGTTAACTGTGCAGATATTCCAGCTGTACAGAGGTGAGTCCTGGGCAATATTGTCTGTAATAGGAGGAAAACTAATGTGCCCCTGCTACATTGGCCACTGCATTCCCTTGTCTCTGAGAATGTTTCCTCTACCTCATGTTTTATGAAGATGAAGAGTAAGTAAAGGAACATAATACAAATCACACTGAAAATTTCCTTCTGAAGATGACCTAGTCCCAAATAATTGGGACAAAGTCACTTCAGATTTCATCAGCTCTAGAGGAGTGAAATCCTGCTAAGCCAGTGGTGTAAATACCGCCCAAGCAGCCCCACAGTGGGCGGGCCCAGGCTACAGGAAGGCCCACTCAGCCTTCCCAGTCCTACCACAACCTCCGGACTCCGAATAAAACTGGCAGGTAGCACTGCAACCCTGCCTGCCAAATTTCCTAACAGTCCAGAGCAAAATAGGGCCCTTGCCTCCAGTGAAGCACTTTCCTCTCCTCCCCAATAATCACTTCCAGGGCCTGAGAGTCCTTTCTGTACCAGCCCACCTCTCGAGATACAGAGGGGCTAAAACTCTGACACTGGCGGGAAAAAAATTGAAATGCAGTGCTGAAAGCCACAGTTTCCTCCATCCCCTCCTCACAGCTCTTACAGATGGCATTAAAGAAGCAAACAGAAGCAAGGTGCGGGGCAGTTTAGCCCATGCATGCTGTTAATGACTGTGCCAGTCCCGCCCCCTCTGATGTAGACTTCCTATCTCCGAGGGACAGACCGGCACAACCATCAGCAGTGAACTTGGACTAAACGGCTCTGCACCTTGCTTCTATTTGTCTTTTTAATGCTGTCCGCAGGTGCCATGAGGAGGGGAGGAAGGGAACTGTGGCTTTTAGCACTGCATTTCAATTTCTTTTCTGCTGGCGTTTGAGCTTCAGCCCCTTTGTAACTGGAGGCCCCCACGCTTTACTTCTATTTGTATTTGTATCACGGCTGCTGGTCCCTGAAAGGTGGTAGTGGTGGTGGTGGGGAAGGTGAGGAACAAGGGATGTTGGATTGGGGAGTGTTGGGGTTTTCATGGGCTTCCCCTACGATTATTTGGGGAATTTTCTATTTTTTGTTATTGGCTGTTATTGCCGCAACATATATATACAGGACCCACCTTAAACAAATTGCTCGTGCCACTGTAAGAGCATGGAAACTTTTTATTTATTTTGCCAGGTCTGTAACATCACAAGCTTCGCTTTTTAAATGATAAGGTACATATTTCAATATCAATACATAGCATCAATACGTCTATAACAAGCAAAGCACCTGACTTAAGTGTAAAGGGTCCTGAGACAGAGACAGCATCACTCTAGTTGAGATCAGCTAGTGTCTGTCTCTCTATCAGAATTTATCCCCTATATTTATATTCATTTTTAGGCTTAAATTGCTTCAGAGATGTGAACAACATTGGATATTCTGTTTACAAACAGTACACCCAGTTGGTCTAAACAGAGAAATTGACTGGTCTAGTATTATCTGACATCTCCCTATAGGATACGGGGTTTCCCTGACTTAGGGGGTATACTCCGTTATCCCTATTGGTGGATTTTTTGAGTGACGGCAAAGTCTGGCCATTCTATGACGTCTAGACCCTTTGAATGAATCAGCCGTTCTTCAGCGTTGTGGTCGGTTAAAAATTTTATATGATGATAGCACTTGAAACAGGGTGGTAACCCGAAACGTGCACGTTGGGCCTGGTTCTTCAGGATTTGATATCTTGGATGTAGCTAAGTAGCTGGGATATATTTTCTA
Source organism: Ichthyophis bannanicus (assembly GCA_033557465.1). Classification (NCBI taxonomy): domain Eukaryota; kingdom Metazoa; phylum Chordata; class Amphibia; order Gymnophiona; family Ichthyophiidae; genus Ichthyophis; species Ichthyophis bannanicus. Next base: position 324,658,714 of record CM066034.1, on the reverse strand, counting down.
TTTTGGTTTTGAGCAAACGATTTACACACTTTAATTAAAAGGATGAAACCGAGTGGAGGACATGGATTATAATGCTTGTCCCTTTCCGGCAACATCCGACAAATATTAGTTGAGTTTCACAAAGGGGATATAGTGATTTGGTATTTATAGGCTTAAATTGCTGATAAGCAGATTTCCTTTCTTTTCATATTCCCTATTTTTTCAAGCAAATCTGCTCCTTAATCTTTTGCCCTTTGCTTTCCCTTGTGGCATCCTGTCTCCCCATTCTCATGGCATTCCTCTTCGCCTTGTGCTAACCATGTTTCCTGCAGATTAACTTTAGATATTGATCACATTCTTCTTTCTTGTTTTGTTCTCCTTTGTTCTTTCGAGGGGCCCAGGTGGCAATCTTCAATAGCTGTGTAGTTTTCAGAGCCTCTCATTGTGTCAGCTCTGGGATTTCAGGATGTTAGCTCATTTCATAGTTCAAAACAGCTTCTGCAGTTCCAGGATGAAAAGGGTCAGCAGGCTATTTCTTACTTAGGCCTAGAGCTGCAGACGTTAGCACAAGATGGCAGACAGAAATCCAACCTGAGACAAGGGTACCTGAAGGGGGATTCATTTTCCCCTTCAGGAGAATAGCATGGTGGCTTGAGTGAACAGAGGAGGGGAACATAGGGGATATGCTGAATGGGAGAGGAAAGAAAGAGGATATCCTGAATAAGGTGGGGGAGCAGAAAGAGAAGATTTGGTAGCTTGAAAGAGGATACAGGAGGGGGGATTAGGGTGACACAGGGGACGTGTTGGCACACGGTGGGAAATAGAAAGCTCGAACACAAAGGGGGATGTACGGGATAGAGGGAGGAGTAGGGAAATAGAGGATATTCTGGACTGATGGGGAGGTTGAGAGAGAGGAGATGCTGGACAGATGGGGGATCTGAGAGAGACAGAGATGATGCTGGATAGATTGGGGGGGGGGCTGAGAGAATGAAGTGATGCTAGACGGATAGGAGTACTTAGGGGGAGAGATGATGCTGGATGGATGAGGGCTTGAGAGAGATGAGATGCTGGATGAATAGGGGATGGACAGAGAGAGAGGAGGTGCTGGATGGAAGAGGGGCTTGAAAGAGAGGGGGAGGTGCTTAATGGATGAGGAGGAGAGAGAAGAGTTAGTGAAAGAGGAAGGAGAATGGGAAGGCTAGGATAAGGGAAAGAGATTGAAGGCTGTATGCAGATGTGATAAAAAGAGGGAGATTGAAGACTGGATAGTAAGAAGGAATGAAAATTGAATAGATAGAAAAATAAATGAATGTAGGCGAGAAAGTGAAGAAGACAAGATGAAAGAGAATATTGAAACATAGAAACACGATGGCACAAAAAGACCACATAGCCTATCTAGTCTGCCCTTCCATATCAACTACTACAATAGTCCTCTTTTTTCCTTTAGAGATTTTTGTGTTTGTCCTATGTTTTTTTGAAGGCAGATATTGCCCTCATCTTGACCACTTCCACTGGGAGACTATTCCATGCATCTGCCATTCTTTCCATAAAGAAATATTTCCGCATATTACTCCTGCGTCTATCCCCTTTCAGCTTCATCCTATATCCCCTCAAGCAGAGCTTGCTTTCAATCAAAAGAGGCTCTCCTCCTCTGCATTTATGCCATGGAGGTATTTAAACATCTCTATCATATCTCCTCTATCCCGCCTTTCCTCTGAAGTATACATATTAAGATCCTTAAGTCTGTCCCCATATGCTTTATAACGAAGACCACTGAGCATTTTAGTGTCCACCCTCTGCACCGACTCCATCCTGTTTATATCCTTTTGAAGGTGTGATCTCCAGAATTACACACAATACTCCAAACGAGGTCACATCAGAGACTTATACAGAGGCACTATCACCTCCTTTTTTCTGCTGGCCATTCTTCTCCCTATGCACCCAAGCATACTTCTAGCTTTAGCTGTCACCTTTTCTACCTGTTTAGCTACTTTAAGATTGTCAGACACAATCAGGCCCAGGTCCCGCTCTTCTTTTGTTGACAGAAGTAATTCACTCCCTACACTGTATCGCTCCCTTGGATCTTTGCAGCCCAAATGCATGACCCTGCTTTTTTTAGAATTAAATCTCAGCTGCCAAATTCTAGACCATTCTTCAAGCTTAACTAGATCCCTTCTCATGTTATCTACTCCTTCCTGGGTGTCTACTCTATTGCAAATTTTTGTATCATCTGCAGAAGGGCAAACCTTACTTGACAGCCCTTCCGCAATATCACTAACAAAGCTAATAAAAAGAATCAAACCAAGGACAGATCTCTGTGGCACACCACTGGTAACCTCCTTCTCCTCAGAGTGAGTTCCATTTACCTGTATACTTTGTTGCCTCACACTCAACCAATTTCCAATCCAATCGGCAACTTTAGGGTCCATCCCTAGGATTCTCATTTTATTTATAAGTCGCCTGTAGGGAATGGTGTCAAAGGCTTTACTGAATCTAAGTACATTGTACATTTGCCAAGCTGCAATTTCCTTTTGGGATGGGGTCTCGGTATGGCAGAGTTCCTTAATTACATGTATCCCATACAGGGATGGCTCAAGAAAATCTGCTGCCTGAGGTGAAAGACTTGCTGGCGCACCTTCCCCCCCTCCCCCCGGCAGCTAAAATGGAGGAGCCTTCTCAGAGCTCCAGTTAGGAACCAGGGGGTCCCCTCACTCATAAAACAGATTGTCTTAAGAATAAAGAAAGCAGCATATTCCCAGGCCATATTTTATTTATTTAACCAATTTTCTCTACTGTCTTATCCTTCAATCAAAGGGGTTTACATTATGTAATCATTACAAACAGGTACTGGATACATTCCCGAGTCCCCAAAGGGCTCACAATCTATGTGTACCTGAGGCAATGGAGGGTTAAATGGCTTGCCCAAGGCCACAGGGAGTTGCCTAAGGATTAGAAACCCCTGTCCCTCTGGCCTGTGATTGCTGTTCCCAGGTGGGAACTGAACCCCCAGCTCTCCAGCCTGAGGTACCATGTCCTAACACTCCTCCCACTTTGCAAATGTTGTTTTTATTTATTTATTTATTTAACAATTATTTCTATACCGCTCTTTCCCAAGTATCAAGTGCGGTTTACAATGAACAGTAAGTTATATGGTATGTGAAATAGCATACCTAGTCATTTTACATAGAACAGGTGGAACTATTTACAAGTAACAATATAAGGTTTGAACAGTAAACTATTAGAACAAATTTACATTGTAGGTATTTACAAATTATATCATAGATCAATTGTGATGGATAAATTATTTTAAATGTCACAGTTATCTGTATGTATGAGTGGTGTGGTTAAGTATTGTGTGGTTATGTTATTATTTGTTATTTGTTAAGTGTTATGTAGTGTAGTAGTATGGTTGTTAACCTGTGTCTCTTTGTGTAATCTGATTAGATTATGCTCTTTTGTTGTAGTGTAAAGAGAATAAATGGGTTTTCAATTTTTTTCTAAATTCCTTTATGTCCGACAGTAGGCGAATGTTGTCAGGAAGGTTATTCCAGAGGGTAGGTGCTGAATATGAGAAGGCCCTCTTGTTGGTTTGTTTTCTAGCTTTTGTGTAATCTTTTGGTACTGATATAGTGTTTGTGTTTCTGCTCCTTTGTGACCGTTTATCTATATCTGTGTTGATGAGTGTATTGAGTACCGATGGTGCTAAGTTATTTATTAGTTTAAATGTGGTTAAAAGAATCTTGTATTTTATTCTGCTGTAAATAGGTAGCCAATGAAGTTCAGCCAGGATCGGTGTGATATGTTCTATTGAACTTTAATGCAGAAAAACCTGTAGCAGCTTAATTATTGTCACACCTCATCCGCCCCAGCCGTGACTGCTGGTATTGTTGGGCTATTATGAGGGTGGTAGTTGTGCCTTGCTTCTATATATAAATCACACAGAAGAACTTTCTTTTCTTTTAGGGTTTTATTCCCCGTCCCTTGAGGTTTCTTCTTTTTAAACAACAGAAATTAACAGCTCACTTGGCTTCAAACAAAAGATAACTATGTAACAAAAGTAGCTTCCTTCAGCTGATAACTTTAAACCAAAAGTAAATAGGGAGGAGTAGCCTAGTGGTTGGGGCAAGGTACTTCAGGCCGGAAGGTCGGGGGTTCAAATCCCACTAGAGGACAGCAACCTTGGGCCGGAAGGACTGGGGTTTCTAGTCCCACAGATGCTCCTTGTGGTCTTGGGCAAGCCACTTAACCCTCCACTGCCCATGTTCCCTGTAAGTATTAGTGTATGTGTCTCATATCCCCACGTGTTAAATGTATCCCCCAATTGTGTTGTGACCGCTTTGATTGAAGGATAAGGTGGGATACAAAACTGTCTAAATAAATAAAATAAATAAATAATAAACAGCCTAACTGACTGCTTGGCTTGGAGAGAGGGAGAGAGTTGCAGCTCTGCCACTTGTATACTGGAATTTAAGGTTACACAAATCACATTTACCTTAATGATATCTCTGGCTCTATCACAGAGAAAGAACAGTCCATCAATTCTGTATTTGTTAATACTTCAGAATTCTCATATTCCATTATTTCCTGCTCATTGGTATCTCCACTATCCACTTCCAACGTGGAATAAAAATATGGAAGGCTTGCCTCGTCAGTCAAGAAGTTTCTCTTCCTGTGAGCAGCACTGCCTCTCTGGGGAGTATCACCAAACTCTGAGTGATGTCTTTCAAAGCCCTGCCCCCGCTGGTGCCTCAATGCATAGCTCAGGTCTTGGTTTGACCTGCTAGCTGGGTAATTTTGATAGGGTCCCTGCCGGGTCTGCCCTAGCTTTCCAGGCCCAACTGTGCCTGATTGCAACCGGTGTAACGGTGTTTCCCTAGAAGCTGGGAACTCACCGTGAGAAGGGATTTCTTCAGCTTTTCTAGGTAAGTGAAGCCCTCTTCTTTTAACACTTCTATAATCAGGAGAAAAGCTATTATTAGCCTCTGAATATCTGGGCTTTATATGGCTATTTCTAAGCCTCCAGGGCCCTTCCCTTTCAAATGGCAAATAGCCCTTGTGCCTACTCTTTGCCCCTGTACCTGCTGTTGCAGTCTTCCTGTATTCTTCTTGCTTTCCAAACACATTCACGCTGTCAGGGTGTTGCCTTCTCCCAGAACCACACAGGTCTCTGGACTCTTTCCAACATTCACACCGGCTCCCCTGCTGCCTTTCAGCTTGTGACCTCTGCTGCTTTAATTCCTCTCTCAGGGATTCTCTCCTCGGCTCATCTCTCCAGGATTCCCTCCTTGACTCCTTTCTCCAGGATTCCCTCCTTGGCTCCTCTCTCCAGGATTCCCTCCTTGGCTCCTCTCTCCAGGATTCCCTATCTTCAAATGTTTGGTAGTCTGTTTTATCTGCGTATTTCCTGAATCCACCTTCCCTCAGGTGCACTCTATTAGGTAAAGCAGACTCCCTTGCTTTGCTCTCTGGGCGTGTCTTTCTGGGCTCTGTGCACGTGTGCTTAGGTTGTCCCTGGCAACCAATAAACATTCTCCTGTTTATTCTGTCACTTTCACCGTGATCATTCACACTGCTCTGCACCTTCTCAGGCTGCCCTAGGTCCACCCTGTGACATTATGTAGCTTCATTCTCCATCAGTGTTCATTGTCAACATGGAAAATATAGGAGACATAAGTAGACCATCTCCCCCACATCCTCCAAATGTCTGTCTGACAAAACAAGCACTTTTCTGATGCCTATTGTTCCCTGGAGCGGGTATAAACTTGGATATGACTCAGGATGCAAAGGGTGTTTCTGTAATTGAGTGAGCACATCCAAGTTTTGGGAACACCCTGGACATGTCTACTCCACACCCCTGTTCAGACTTAGAAGCCCTCGCCCTGGAGAGGTCCACAGAGCCAGCTTCTAAAATGTCTCTGGGGACATCTCCATGTCCATTTTCAGACGTCGAAAGCACGAATAGGGCTTCTAAAATAACCCCCATATTCTACAACCCAAGAAACTGATCTCTCCCACAATGGGTGCAGAGGACATTTTCCCACTGAACTCAACATACAAAAAATAATTTTTGATTCTGATGTCATCTCAGTAACAGCAATATAAACCCTCACCAGTACTGGGCATATTGTGAAAACGCGGTAACAATCACTCAGGACCTATAGAGAAAATCTATCATACTATAACAGTATCAGCTTCTACAACTCACACAAGGAGCCTACCCAGAAAATAATAGCACTGTACATATTGCAGTGGGCCCTAGAACATAAATAAACCCATTTGGAAATTGAACAAGCCAGATTGCGATAGATCCCTACATAGAAATTCCATTCTAACTGAATACCTGGCATCGGTCACACACTCAGTACAGATAGAACCTCACCAAGTATAGATTACATTACCACAAATTAAAAATAAAATTATGTAGACAAAAATTAATTGAAATTCAAAAAAAATACCAGACTGCATCCAATCCATCTTAAAACTCAGCTGCACGGCTAATCTTCCGCCAGCTTCATCATGCTCATATAACCTCTCTTCTCAAGTCGTTTCACTGACTCCCTATCCGTTTCCGCATATGACAATCACCTAACCCACTTCCTCTCATTTATTGTTTTAGTGATGTATTTATTTACATATTTTCTTTGCCTCTTTCATAGTATTCCACTTGAATGATTCCTTAGGTATATTAGTAAGTTACGCTTTACCAATGTCTTGCTAGTGGTGAGTGGTTGTTTACATTGTTTCAATATTATTTACTATTTATGATATATATTTTTTATATATATGTAAATACTTTCATGGCTAACTACATAACCCTCTTGTGGTATCATTTTTTATGTTTTAGTCATTATATGTGTAAGAGTATTTATTAACCCATTAATATTAGTCTGGTTTTTTTTATTTTATTTTATTTTTTTATTTACATTCTCTTATATACTGCGCTATTCTGCATCAGTGCAGTTTACATTGAACAAACTGAAATTACATTGAACTGGGCATTATAACTTGGAGATAACTATTTTACAGGGAACATGGGCTGTGGAGGGTTAAGTGGCTTGCCCAAGACCACAAGGAGCACCTGTGGGACTAGAAACCCCAGTCCTTCCGGCCCAAGGTTGCTGTCCTCTAGTGGGATTTGAACCCCCGACCTTCTGGCTTGAAGTACCTTGCCCCAACCACTAGGCCACTCCTCCACTCCATATATATGTATGGTTTTAGACAAAAGAACTGTAAATATACTTTTGTATAAAGTTTGATATGTTTGCTTTAATACCTACAAAGTTCTTGCTTTAATACCTACAAGATGTTTTTACTTTAATACCTACAAAGTTTATATTTACTGTTCAATGTAAATAGTTAATTTCTATTGTTCTATGTAAAATGTATACAAATTGTGTACAAGACTGTTAATCTGTTATATGTAAACCGCCCTTGATCTCTGGAAGGGGCGGTATAAAAGAAATAGTTAAATAAAATAAATAAATAAATAAAAACTATAGTGATTACATAATGTAAACCGCTTTGATTGAAGGATAAGGCGGTATAGAAAACTGGTTAAATAAATAAATGTTATCATTTGGTTCCTTTGGGTTAGGTGATTGTCATATAGTACTATCTATTATCTTAAACTTTTTAAGTTTTTATTTGGAATGTTATAATTTTAATTTAACTTTTATTTTATTTTATACTTTATATTTTATTTGTATAATGATTTGTCTATATGTTTTTGTCAAGGCCTTAATCCCCTGAAGAAGTCTTCGGCCGAAACACATGTCGGGCAGACCCTGTTATTAATAAAGCACTTTCCTCCAGTGGCGTGGCTCTCCTGGTCCTTTGTGCTTCCTTGTGCCTGCAGGAGGTGCCTCCCTTCTGCGCTTTTTAACATTTATAAGATGTCCAACTCACAGGCCCATTTAGATTCGCAATAGAAATTGCTATTTCAGACATATATCACTCCAAGAAAAATGTGGAGGATGGGACTTAGCAACTCAGAGGAGTGTTGGAGAGAATGTGGCTAAGTAAGTATGCTAATACACACCATTTGGTCTTGCCCTCGGTGCAGCCCCTCTGGCAGGAAGTGCTTAGATGCAGTGCGGTATTGAAGGGACAATATTATAGGGCTGATCCAGCATTGCTGCTGCTGGGGTACACTGACTCCCCAGAGGAGACACAGCTGAACAAGGCAGATGTAGCGGGATATCTTTTCTTGGCGGTGCGGCTTTGTGTAGCCACCCAGTGGAAGAGTGTAACACCCCCTACCATGCAAGACTGGGTTAAAAAACTGCTTACCCTGAATAAGGTCTTAGATAGTGCTGGGGAGGAGTCTGCTGTCTTGGTACGTCAGTACTAATGACATAGGAAAATGTGGTAGGGAGGTTCTGGAGGCTAAATTTAGGCTTTTAGGTAGGAAGTTGAAATCCAGAACTTGCAGGATAGCGTTCTCCGAAATGCTTCCCGTTCCACGTGCAGGACCCAAAAGGCAGGCAGAGCTCCGGAGTCTCAATGCGTGGTTGAGACGATGGTGCAAGGATGAGGGTTTTGGATTTGTTAGGAACTGGGGAACATTCTGGGGAAAGGAGGGGCTCTTCTGAAGGGATGGGCTTCACCTTAACCGGGATAGAACCAGGCTGCTGTCATTAACCTTTAGAAAGGAGAGAGAGCAGTTTTTAAACTAGGTAATAGGGGAAAGCCGACAGTCGCCCAAGAGCGGATGGTTCGGAACAATGTATCCTTGAAGGATACTTCCAAAAGCAGAGAGGTTCCAAAAAAGAGTAAAGTAGCCCAAATGCCCTTGAGTATGGCGCAGACAGAGCTTAAAGATTCCAAATTACCCATGCCTACCAATAGCCAGATTAATATGAATAAAATACAGTCTCTAAAATGCTTGTATGCAAATGCTAGAAGTCTAACAAATAAGATGGGAGAGTTAGAATATATAGCACTAAATGAGAGGTTAGATATGATTGGTATCTCAGAGACATGGTGGAAGGAGGACAACCAGTGGGACACTGTGATACCTGGGTACAAACTATATCGTAATGATAGAGCTGATCAAATTGGTGGAGGGGTTGCGCTCTATGTAAGAGAGGGCATTGAGTCAGAAAGGATTAAAGTTTCGCAGGAAAAAAATTTGCTGTAGAATCTCTATGGATTGAAATCCCATGTTAGAAGGGGAAGCCGATGGCATTGGGCGTGTACTATCGACCGCCTGGCCAGAATGAACAAATGGATAATGAAAAGCTCAAAGAAATTAAGGAAACTAACAAACGTTACCCTACAGTAATAATAATGTGTGATTTCAATTACCCCAGTATCAACTGGGTCAGTGTCACGGCAGGACATGCTAGGGAGATAAAGTTCCTAGATGAAATAAATGACTGCTTCTTGGAGCAGCTGGTTCATGAACCCCAGAGGGGAAGCCATATTGGACCTAGTCCTTAGTGGAACACCAGATCTGGTGCAAGAGATAAGGGTGCTGGGGCCACTTGGCAATAGTGATCATAGCATGATCGCGTTTGATTTAATAGTGGAGGAGGGATGGTAAGGGTATCCACAGTACTACCTTTGAACTTTTGAAAGGGAGACTATGATAAAATGAGGAAAATAGTTAAGAAAAAACTAAAAGGAGCAGTTGCAAAGGTTAAAGACTTACATAAAGCTTGGGTGTTGTTGAAAAATACTACCTTCCACACTTTAAGAAAAGTGGGAGGAAGTCCAAAAAACTGCCAGCATGGTTTAAAGGTGAGGTCAGAGAGACTGCTATTGCCAAAAAAGCATCTTTCAGGAAATGGAAAAAAGAGCCAAATGGCAAAAGCTGGAAACGGCACAAGCACTGGCAACTTAAATGCAAGGCATTGATAAGGTAGGCAAAGAGAGAATTTGAGAAGAAACTTGCTATGGAAATAAAAACGTGTAATAAAGACTTTTTCAAGTACATTCGTAGCAAAAAACCTGTGAGAGAGTCAGTTGGACCATTAGATGATAGAGGGGTAAAAGGGCAGTAAGAGGGGACAAGGCTATAGCGGAGAGACTGAATGAATTCTCTGCTTCGGTCTTTACTGAGGAAGATGTAGGGATGTTACCCATGACTGAAGTGGTATTTAAAGGTGATACTGCAGATGAATTGAAAGAAATATTGCTACACCGGGAAGATGTATTACAACTATTTGATAAACTGAAGAGTAGCAAATCACCAGGACCGGATAGTATACATTTAAGGGTGCTGAAAGAACTGAAATATGGGATTGCAGACCTGCTGTTAGTAATCTGTGAACTATCATTAAAATCATCTGTGATACCTGAAGATTGGAAGATCGCCAATGTAACGCCAATTTTTAAAAAGAGTTCCAGGGGTAATCCAGGAAACTACAGACCGGTGAGCCTGACATCAGTACCGGGAAAAATGGTAGAAAGAATCATAAAGAACAAAATTACTCAGCATGTAGATAGTCATGGCCTAATGGGAGACAACCAACATGGCTTTAGACAAGGAAGATCTTGTCTTACTAATCTGTTATGTTTTTTTGAAGGTGTGAATAAACAGGTAGACAAAGGTGAGTCAGTTGATATTGTGTATCTGGGCTTTCAGAAAGCCTTTGACAAGGTCCCTCATCAGAGACTTTTGGCAAAACTAAAAAGTCATGGGATAGGAGACAGTGTACTATTGTGGATCAGGAATTGGTTAAAAGATAGAAAGCAGAGGGTGGGGCTAAATGGCCAATTTTCCCAATGGAACAAGGTGAATAGTGGAGTACCCCAGGGATTTGTGCTGGGTTCGCTGCTTTTTGACATATTCAGAAATGACCTGGAAAATGGAATAACGAGTGAGATTATCAAATTTGCAAATGACACAAAACTATTTAAAGTTGTTAAAACCAAGAGGATTGTGGAAAATTGCAAGAGGATCTTGATAAATTGGAAGACCGGGCATCCAAATGGCAGATGAAATTCAATGTGGACTAGTGCAAAGTTATGCACCTAGGAAAGAACAACCCAAAACTATGGTTACACGATGCAAGGTTCCACATTGGGAACCACCACCCAGGAAAAAGATTTAGACGTCATCGAGGATAACATGTTAAAACCCTCCACCGAGTGTGCAGCGGCGGCAAAGAGAGCAAATAGAATGCTAGGTATCATAAGGAAAGGAATGGAAAATAAAACAAAGGATATTATAATGCCTCTATATCATTCCATGGTGCGACCGCACCCTGAATATTGTGTGCAATTCTGGTCGCCATATCTTAAAAAGGATATAGCATTATTAGAAAAGGTACAGAGAAGAGCCACCAAAATGGTAAAGGGGATGGAAGGCTGCTCCTATGAAGAGAGGCTAAATAGGTTAGGGCTCTTCAACCTGGGGAGATATGATAGAGGTCTATAAATTAATGAATGGAGTGGAACAGGTAAACGTAGATCGATTGTTTACATTATCATAATATAGAAAGACTAGGGGATATGCAATGAAGCTACAGGGTAAACTATTTAAGACAAATAAGAGAAAATATTTTTTCACTGAACGTGTAATCAAATTCTGGAATTTGTTACCGGAGGATGTAGTAAAGACTGTTAGTGTAGCTGGGTTTAAAAAAGGTTTGAACAAGTTCCTGGAGGAAAGGTCCATAAACGATTATTACAAAGGGACCCAGGATATCAATGCTTGACCCAATACAAGCCTTGTGGAACCTGTGTCTTTTGGGGAAACTGCTAGGTATGAATGACCTAGATTGGCCACTTTTGGAAACAGGATACTGGGCTTGATGAACCTTGGTCTGACCCAGTATGGCATATCTTATGTTATGTTCTTATGTTCTTATGAGATGGAGAGAGGAGTAGCAAAAATACGAGGGCAGCTGGACTGCTTCAGCAGGTTGTGGGCCCCACTAAGAGAGGCAGTGCAGAAGGGATGGGACAGAGAGGGGATTGGGTAAGTCCAATCAAGGTGTTAGCTGATGTGGGTGGCTGATCGCCAGCTCCTCTGATAGTTCAGTCAGAAAAGGATAAGATGAAGGGGAACAGCCTTGGGTAGCTCAGGAAATAGCAGAAAATGGGATGAGGGCCTTGTGTCCCTGTCCCGGCGGTTTGGTCTGCTTCCCCTCCTCCGCCCAGTGGTTGCCCCCCCCCCCCCACCGTCCATGAACCCACACGTTATATCACCTGGGGTGCTGAAGGTCAATTTACACATTTCTGGGAAGATCCAAATGGGGGCGGAGAATGGGATATGTCCCTAACCTAAGGATGACACTAATTGTTATAGCTACTGTTATGTTTATTTATTTATTTATTTATTACAGGCTCTTATATACCGCTCTATTCAGAATCAGCGCGGTTCACAATATAACAACATACCATAACAACAAACTGTTAGGTTTTACAGAGAACAAGGTCAGAGAACTTGGATAAAACATGGGACGTCATTACTGCAACTATTTACAAGAGTATTTACAAGAGTATTTACAAGTATACATAACAGGATTTGTTCTTAGTTTGGGTAGTGATTAAGATTGGTTAGTTGGTCAAGTAATATTGGGGGAAGAGGTGGGATTTGAGTGCCTTTCTGAAAAGGGATAGATCAGTGATAGCACGAATCTCTGGGGGTAGAGCGTTCCAGTACTTAGGGGCATAGAATCTGAAAGCCCTGTTAGATGTCACTGATAGGCATTTTGTCGCTGCTTTAGGGATGATTAGAGTATTTGTTGATATCGTTCTCCTGGATCTGTTGGGTGGAACGGCCTGAATGAGGTCTATTAGAGAGGAGGAGGTGATGCTTTTAGTGGCCTTGAAAGTTAGTAGTAATGTTTTGAACAATATTCTGCCATGTATGGGGAGCCAGTGGAGTTGCTCTAGGATGGATGTTACATGGTCCCTTCTTGATGCTCCGTAGAGGACTCTAGCAGCGGTATTCATGGCGAGTTGCAAAGGGTTTAATGTGGAGTGTGGGAGGCCTTGGAGAATGGCATTGGCATAGTCAAGGTGTGGTAAGGTTAAGGCTTGAAATATAGTTCTGAAGTCATCAGGATCAAGCAGGGGGCGAAGATGTCGAAGAGTCCGGATCTTGAGGTAGATTGCTCTGACTACGTTGGTTATGTGTAGTTTCAGATCCATGCGTTGGTCAAAAGTGACTCCAAGGTAACGAATGGAAGGTTTTGATTGGAGCTCAGCTTCTTTCACCTTTATATGGGATGGGGGGGTGAAAAGTGGGTCCCTGGTGATGAAGAGAACCTCGGTCTTTTTGTGTTGAATTCGGAGGTTCTGGGATTGAAGCCATTCGGATACTGCATCAAAACATTTAGCTAGCGGGGAAAGGTCCATATGAACTGTGGAGAAAGGCATATATAGGAGGATGTCATCTGCGTATATCAAGCATTCAACCTTGAAGGACCTGATGATATTGCAAACCGGTTGTATGTATATATTGAAAAAGAGTGAGGATAGGGATGATCCTTGTGGTACGCCTTGCTTTTGGTGGTAAGGTGTGGATGTTGTGGTCCCTGAGGTAACGTACTGCCATCTCTGATCAAGGTATGACTTGCACCACTCCAGGGCAGTGTTATTGATGCCTTTTTCTTTTAGTCGCCCTATTAACAGATCGTGATGTACAGAGTCAAAAGCCGCAGCAATGTCTAAGAAGATGAGAGCAAAGCCTTGGCGGATGTTATCAATGCCTGTGATGATGTTGTTGCAGAGAGTGGTAAGGAGGGTTTTCAACACCGTGGAACTCTCTGAAGCCATGTTGGCAGTGGTCCAGAGGGGAGACGGTGTCAATGTGGTCCTGTAACTGTCTTTGAGCTTCCTTTTCAATTATTTTCGCTAGTAGGGGTATGCTAGCTATGGGTCTATAAGATTCAACCATTTGTGGGTCGAGTTTGTGGTTTTTCAAGAGGGGTCTTATGGATGTTCTCTTGAGGGCTGGTGGGAAGGAGCCGGTTGTAAAGGATAAGTTCATCATTTTAGTGATGATGGGGCTGAGATCTTGGCGTAGTTCCTTTATCCAGTGGGCTGGGCAAGGGTCAGTTTGTGCAGTAGTCGTGTTAAGAGCAGCGATGGTGTCTTCAACATGTTTTCTGGATGGTGTGGAGAACATGGATAGGTTTGATATGCATATGGTGACTTGAGAGGAGATTGTTGCAATGTTGTTGGTTTGAAGCAACTTGGATTGCAGGAAATCGGCGAATGCTTGGGGATGGATGGGTTCAGGATGTTTTGGTGAAGGTTCTTTAGATAAGGTTTTGACTAAGTTGAAGAGATCGCGTGGTTTATTTAGTGATCTTTTCAGCGTATCGGTATGGAATTGTTTCATCTTGGTCATGTTGAGGATTAATGAAATGGTATTGTTATCGATATAGCTCAAGAGATAGAAACTGTACATATTAAGGGAAATGACATTCTCTGTTTGAACTTATATGAGTGCATGTCATGTTTTGGATATGGATGAGTAGAAGAAAGAGATAATGTCATTAGAGGTGCTGGAAAGTATGTATTGATCTCGAAAGAAAACAATAAAGGAAAAATAAAGAATAAAAAACAAAGACAAATTACAGAAGATGGAGAGCAAATGAGAAACAAAAATGAACAATAAATGCACACAGGAAAAAACAAGGAACTTTAGCAAGTCTAATTGTAGCAAACTTCTGGAATACCAATAATCAGTACTAACTGCAACAAAAGAAAAATGGCTCCTTGCCTGCAGGTATTCCTTAAATAACACTCCCCCCACCCCTGCATTCACAGCACTATTACAACACTTCATCTCTTTCTGGCACCCATTGCTATGAATTTGCTTTACCACAATTAAAGCAAATGCGGTCACATTTAATTCCATTTACTATGCTTGCAAACATTTTTATATTAAATGCTTACATATTACAAGCTCTGATATGCGTGCTTTAGAAAGTGCTGTTTCGGGTGCTGCATTAAGCGCACTACCACATTGCACCATCATGCTGCTATTACTCCATGCAGAAAAATAATTGATTATATTGGTTACATTTTTCAGTGAACATGTGGGTACAAACTTCATTTCAGTGCTTGCACAGAAAGATTGTCATTTGTATGCATGCAAGATATGTCAAGGCTCCTGCAAAACCTTTCTACGCTTGCCTCTGGTGTGCTGTCCCTCATTTAACACAGACATTTTATGCATGACAAATTTTGCAAATTTTTGATTTATTTATTTAGTTGTACTTCAATCACTCCTTTCCAATGGTAGTTCAAGGCGAGTTACATTCAGATGCGTAGGCATATCCCTTTCCCCATAGGCCTTACAATCTAAGTTTCTACCTGAGGCAATTGAGGGCCATCCGACTTGCCCAAGGTCACAAGGAGCTGTTAACCGTGTAAATGCCTTTTGAATATCGGGCCCTGAGAGACGTAGATTTATCTAGGATTTAGCTCATACTTTTCAGTAGCAGTTCAAGGCAAGTTACATTCGAATACGGTATGTATTTCCCTGTCCCCACAGGGCTTACAATCTAAGAAGTCAATATTCAAAGGCGCTAGAAGTATATGCGTCACGCTGCTGAATGTTCCCGCGACTGCCTCGGCACAAGCCGGAGAATGCTGTGGAGGTTCAGGGATGGAGCTGGGGCGGGAGGCAGAAGTTAACCATATAGCAGTGATTTTCAGCGCCTGCTTATGGATAGTTTAAGACAGAAAAATGCTGTCCTACATTGATATCTGTTTAGCAGCACTGAAAATCACTGCTAAATGGAGAGTAGCCAGGTGTGACTGCAAAGACCAGATTCAGCACCAGTTGCGATCTGGATACCAGTGCCGAATATCTAGTTTGTATTTAACTGTGGTCTGTAAGTTTTTACCTGGGGCAATGGAGGGTTAATAACTTACCCAAGGCCAGAAGGAGAAGCAGTGGGGTTTGAACCCTGGCTTCCCAGATTTCTCAGCTCATTGTTCTAACCATTGGGCTACTCGCTTCACTGATTTATGATATTACTTTAAGGTTTGGATGTGTTTATGCCACTCTTAGATTGTCAAGTTCATCCTGTCACATTCATATAAAAGGAAAAATACATGTGCATATATTTATTTATTTATTTAAAAGGATTTATATACTGCTTTATCCTGAAATCCAAGCAGATTGCACAGCAAACCAATCAAGTGGCAGGGTGTGTGCATGCAGTGATAAATCGAGGCGTGTGAGTGGTGTGAGGTTGATTGCGTGGTGAGCTATATACAGTATGAGCTATGTACAGGGACTATTTACATTTTTACATACAGTATGAGCTATGTTCAGGAACTATATACATTTTTACATTTTAGTGGCAGAGAGGGAGTTGGTTTGGACAATTCATGTGATGTCCTTGTAGTGTAGTGTTCTGTGAAGAGCGTAGTTTTTAGCATCTTCCGGGAGCCTTTGAGATCTTTTGTTGATCTCAGGTTGTCGGGGAGTGACACACAACGGGCTCAGAGAGGGTCTAAATTGGCACAAGTTTGAAACTTGTGAGCAGTAGTGCCAACTGCCAAGGCTTTGACATGAAAGGGAGCAGAACAAGGCAAAATAATTGTTCTAATAGTACAAACGTCATAATTTTCCATGCTTTGCTTCTCTGTCACCTTCTTCTGTTCATATTGTTGTTTCTGATCTTTCCAGGTTACCCTGACGGCAGAGACTGACTGCAGCTACATCAGCTGGTCAAGGAAGAAGCTGTACCTCCTTCTGGCCAAAGAGCGCTATATTGCCCAACTTTTCTCTGTCCTGCTTGGCTTTGATATCTCCCAGAAGCTCTATGCCCTCAATGACAAGCTCTTTGCCAAATTTGGTCTCCGGTTTGATATCCGACTACCCAGCCTCTACCATGTCCTAGGACCGTCCCCAGAGACTGAAGCAGAGAAGGAATCTGGTGGATCCTATGAACCATTGGTGTTTCCCCTTCAGCCCCTGCCTACACCCATCCAGAAAGGTGCCTCGCCTCTCCCCCATGTCCCTCTGTCTTCTGCCTATGGGAGGGCATCTTGGCCCGACAGTGATGCTCTGGGTGAGGACTCTACAAGTCTTGTGCTGGAAGATTTTGCTGAAATGCCAGGTTCTTTTATGGATTATATGAGCGAAAGGGAGTATATGAAATGAGGGCGATTCTAAGCAGTTCCCACGTCACCTGGTTTAGGAATCCTGTGTAAGTAAATGCTGCCTGCGGAAGGAAAGCTTCCACTATGCATGAGCCCATGAGGCTGCTCCTGCTTGTGTAAAGCTTACAGCATGTACCTTGCTTCAAAGGGGGAAGATACCCTGCCTTCATTCTTTACAAGTTCAGATTATTTTGGCTCTGCAGTATGTTTAGGTAATGTTATTTGATGAGGGAAGGTTTAACTAAGTTCATAGAGGAAAATTTCATAAACCATTATTAACTAGGTAGACCATACTTAGGCGCGAGCAGCAAGGAATGGATATACTCTTTTGGATCCTGCTGGATACATGGGGCCTCGATTAACCACAGACAGACCACAAAAAACTCTAAGCCTATCCACTGATAGCCAGGAAACACACAAGGGCAAGAAGGTAAAATAGTCCTTTATTAACAAATCCCTACACGGCTGCATTTCGGCTTTGCCTTCTTCAGGGGGTACCTCAACAAGAACAGCCATATACAAAAATATATTGAATAATCCAATAAAGATAAAACCATAAATAAACATAAAACCATAAACTATACAATAGTTATCAATAGATAACAAAAGATAAAAAATATAAAATAAGTAAAAGAGAACTAAATTAATATATAAATAATGTGCACATCAAGACACTCAGTGAAAATAATAATATAAATAAATAATAATAAGTGTAACAATAGAAATAATAAAACTGATATAAGAAGGATAAGACAAATAAGCCAAAAGTAAAATCAAATAGTATAATTAGCCATAAAAGACCAACCACAAGGACAGGTAAAGGCAAACAGTGCGAAATGGGGGCCAATGTATTTAAAGAGGAGAGGGAGGGGCAAAAATATAGATCATTTGTTATAAATGATACAAGGCAAAGGAAACAACCAAATGATGTATGAAAGAATCATTTATGTGGTGGCAAAGGAGTTTTATGCAAGTCTAACTATGGCTGTTTTTTTACAGCACATTATTTATAGTTCCTCTCCACATATATGATTCTTTCAGTGGTGGTTCTTACACTGTTGTTGACTAAGGTATGCTTTTAATAGAAACATAGAAACATGATGACAGAAAAAGACCACATGGCCTATCTAGTCTGCCCTTTCATATCAACCACTACAACAGTCCCCTTTTTTCCTTAAGAGATCCTTTGTGTTTGTCCCATGTTTTTTTTAATTCAGATACTGTCCTCATCTCTACCACCTCCACTGGGAGACTATTCCACGGATCCACCACTCTTTCCATAAAGAAATATTTCCGCATATCACTCCTGAATCTATCTCCCCTTCACCCTCATCCCATGTCCCTCGTAGCAGAGCTTGCTTTCAATCAAAAAAGGCTCTCCTCCTGTGCATTTATGCCATAGAGGTATTTAAACGTCTCAATCATATCACCTCTATCCCGCCTTTCATTTAAAGTATACATATTAAGCTCCTTAAGTCTGTCGTCATATGCTTTATAATGAAGATCACTAACCATTTTAGTAGCAATCCTCTGCACTGACTCCAATATGTTTATATTCTTTTGAAGGTGTGTTCTCCAGAATTGTACACAATACTCCAAATGAGGTTACACCAAAGACTTATATAGAGGCACTATCACCTCCTTTCTTCTGCTAGCCATTCCTCTCCCTATGCACCCAAGCATCTTTCTAGTTTTTGCCATTGCCCTTTCTACCTGTTTAGCTACTTTAAGATCATCAGACATAATCATACCTAGGTCCCGCTCTTCTTTTGTGGACAGAAGTACTTCACCCCCTATACTATATTGTTCCCCTTGGATTGCTGCAGCCCAAATGCATGACCTTGCATTTTTTAACATTAAATCTCAGCTGCCAAATTCTAGACCATTCTTTAAGCTCAGCTAAATTCCTCCTGATGTTATCTACACCTTCCTGGATGTCTACTCTATTGCAGATTTTGATATCATCCACAAATAGGTAAACCTTACCCGACAGCCCTTCCGCAATATCACTAACAAAGATGTTAAAAAGAATTGGACCAAGGACAGATCCCTGGGGCACACCACTTATAACCTCTTCTCTATTTAGCTGTACCCTTTGCCGTCTCCCACTTAACCAATTTCTAACTTTAGGGTCCATCCCTAGGGTGCTCAGTTGGTTTATAAGTCGCCTGTGAGGAACAGTGTCAAAGGCTTTACTGAAACCTAAATACACCACATCTAGGGCTCTCCCTCAGTCCAACACTCTGGTCACCCAGTCAAAGAAATCAATCAGATTTGTCTGACAAGACCTGCCTCTGGTGAATCCGTGCTGCCTTGGATCCGGTAATCTGTTGGACTCCAGAAACCTCTCTATTTTCTCTTTCAGCAGCATTTCCAATAATTTACTTACCACAGAGTTTAGACTAACTGGCCTGTAATTTTCAACCACATCATTACTTCCACTTTTGTGTAAATGGACCAGATGTGCCTCTCTCCAGTCCTCTGGCACCACTTCCCACTCCAAAGAGGCATTGAAAAGGTCGGTCAGTGGAGCTGTTAGAACATCCCCAAGTTCCCTCAGTAATCTTGAATGTATCCCATCCGGTCCCATCGCTTTGTCTACTTTAAGTTTAGCTAGTTCCTCACGAACACATTCTTCTGAAAATCGTTCAAGATGCCCCTCACTTCTGTTTCTGTTTCTGTTTGTGGGTGTTTTCAAAGGTCCTGCTCCTAGTTCTTCATCTGTGAACACAAAAAAGTAATATTTGTTATGCAATTCTGCTTTATCCTCATCAGCTTCTACATATTCTTCCCCTTCACCCTTGAGTCTGACAATACCACTTTTGCCCTTCCTCTTCTCACTAACATATCTAAAAAATGTCTTATCCCCCCATTTTATTGCATTGGCTATTTCCTCCTCCTTTTGAATCTTTGCTTTCCTGACTACTTTACTAACTTCTCTTTTTCCAAATATAGATGCCTGCCTTCCTTTCTCTGTGATATCTTGTATTTCATGAAGGCCTCCCTCTTTTTCTTCACCTTTTCAACTACTTTGAAAACCATAGCGGTCTCCTTTTCCTTTTATCATTATTTACCATTTTAACAAAAAGGTTGGTTGTCCTTAAAATATCCTCTTTCAGTTTTGCCCACTGTTTTTTTACATCCCCCAGCTATTCCCATCCTACTAATGACTCCTTGAGGTACTGGCCCATCTTGGCAAAGTTAGTTTTCCTAAAGTCTAAGACCTTCACTTTTGAGTGGATTTTATCAGCCGTAGTGCTAATACTGAACAACACCATCTGGTGATCACTGGATGCGAGATGATCTCCCACTATACCATCAAAAACACTTTCAGCATTGGTAAGCACCAAGTCCAGTATGGCCCCTTCACATGTAGGTTCTGTTACCAATTTCCTGAATAGTTCTCCCTGTAAAGAATTCAGAATCTCCTTATTTCTAGATGATACTGCAGCAGGGATATGGCAGTCAACATCCAGCATATTGAAATGCCCTATCAGCAGCACTTCCCCTTTCCTGGCAATGCTGAGTATGTCTTCTATTAAATCTCCATCCACCTCTTCTCCCTGTGAGGGAGGTCTGTATATCACACCAATGCAAATAGATTTCTCTTTCCCTTTTTCTAATTTAACCCACAGTGCCTCCTCTCTCCCTTTTAAGCCCTGTATTTCCATAGCTTTAATATTATTTTTTACATACAGTGCCACTCCTCTTCCCGTTCTTCCTACCCTATCCTTTCTGAATAAAGTATAGCCTGGTATAGTTACATCACAGTGATGGTTGTCCGTGAACCATGTTTCTGTTACCGCCACTAAATCCAAGTCAGCCACTCCCATTAATGCCTCAATATCTGGAATCTTATTTCCCATGCTATGGACATTTATACACACTGCTTTCCATATGTTGCCACTTTTACCCATTTTCATAAAGGTATTTAATGTTTCACTTACCTGGGGGCTTTCTTCACCCATCCCCAATTAATCTAGTTTAAAATAGAAACATAGAAACATGATAGCAATGTGGCACTATGTTTATCCACAGCGGATTGTGCCTACAGTATTGGATTTGTGACTTATCTCATCATTGGATTTTCACATTCAGTTCCATTTATAACAAGTGAGTTCGATTTTTGCCCCTCCCTCTCCTCTCTAAGTACACTCACATTTGTCCTCTTTCACACTATTTGCCTTTACCTGTCCTTGTGGTTGATCTTTAATGTCTTATTATACTCTTTGATTTTGCTTTTGGCTTATTTATCTTACTCTCCTTTTATTAGTATTATTATTTCTATTGTTACATTTATTATTATTATTTATTTATATTAGTATTTTTACTGACTGTCTTAATGTGCACATTACTTATATATTAATTTAGTTCTCTTTTACTTATTTCATATTCATTTATTTATTAATATCTATTGTAATGTTGTTCATGGTTTTACGTTTATTTATTGTTTTATCTTTATTGGATTATTCATTATATTTGTGTATATTGCTGTTCTTCTTGAGGTACCCCCTGATGAAGGCAATGCCGAAATGTGGCCGTGTAGGGGTTTGTTAATAAAGGGACTGTTTTACCTTCTTGACCACAGTCGGAGACAGGATGCTGGGCTTGATGGACCTTTGGTCTGACCCAGTAAGGCACATCTTATTTTCATATAAAAATCACCTCTGAGTGATGGTAGTACCCTGGTGGAATGAGACAGATTTCCTTTCTAGCGATAAAAAACAGCTCCTGGACAATAGCACCAATCCTCATTGCCTGCCCAATTAGAAAAACTGTGGGGTTCCTGTATTCTACATTGCAGACAAATTTGTCTAACCCTCCCATATGGAAAATATGTTGTTAATTAACAGCTAGTTTAAGTATTTAAGTAAGTTCCCTTTTGAAAATTAGCTACCTCATGGTACATAGGCACAAAAGACATGAGCTCTTTGCTCCTTTATTTTGGGTGGGCAACCGTTTGAGGGCCAAGTAGTGTATGTACTGTATGTTTGAAAATGCAAAAGGTTGCCCATTATTGACTCCCCCAACCTGACCATACCCTCAGGAATGCCTCTTTATTTTTTTTTTTTTACTGGACTATAAGTACATCTGCTATGGAAGCCTGTGCATATTCTGAAGCAGGCAGAGGAGATCAATGGTCAGTTAAGTAATTTATTATTTTGAAAATTGTCCTCCCTGTGCAGTGACATAAGTTCAAGTTTAGCAGAGGACCTGTAATAATGGCAGGAGTCATTCCCCTCTGATTTTAGAATGGAGGTTTCCTTTGCAGATCCAGGAGTGTGGGGGGAGGAATGTTGCCTTCCCCCCTCTCCTCATTGATAGAGCACAGCTGCCAGGGCACAAATTAGACCACACTCAAACATGGGTATTTGTCTAGTGCACTTGCTCCAATCAGATTATCTTTCCCCTTCACCTCCTTCATTCTTGCACCATGATCTTTTTTTTTTCTCCTCCATGCTCTATTCAGTTCTATACTTGTTTCCCTTTTTCCCCTCCACCTCCACTATTCTCCCACCAGATCCTCTTTGCACTTTGCTCCATAAAATTCTTCACTAGGTTCTCACTTTTCCTTCCACCCTCTCACCTTAATGCTGCATTCATGAGTTGCTGTTGTAAATACCTTTACCTTTACCTTTACCTGTGGCCAATTTCCCTATGGCCAATATGACCAATGAGACTCAGAGAGGAATATTGTGAAGCAGATTTATTGCTCAATACGGTGTCTAGACAGCGGGTACCTTCACATCAACATGCATAACAGCATTAAGCGTAGGCACACTCCTCTCTGGGGGTTCCTTGCTTTTATCCCTTTTCTTTGAACATCCCCCTTTCCTGTTTCTTCCCCTGGCATACCCCTGATATGGGGTATCTTGCTTTTCTTTAGAACTGCTAGCTCTGCCCCCTCCTGGGGGGGGGGGGGGCAGCCGAGGTGTAGAAAGAGGAAGTTTTAGAACTTCTTACAATGCAGTTTTTAGCTCCTTTAATTTTACACATTTATATACCCTGCAAGTAGTCTATCTATGAAACCTAAAAAGAACTAAAATGATTCATGTAAAACGTTTATATGCTGTATATACACATCACCAATTCAACCCGAGATTAATAGTCACTGATAGCTTCTATTTTTAACACAACCTACAGTACAAGACTGAAAATAGAAGTTAAATCAAATTAGAACAGTGCTTTACTGTGAATGTTTACCACAAAGTCTTAGAAAAGCATATTTAAAAGCAGGCGCTAATAGAAAAGATATAGCTTCACTATCTAAGAATGATTTAGCTACCAAGTGAACTATTATTGGGGTTTTTTTTTACTGGCAGCAGACAGAACATATTAAAGAAATCCCATCTTAGATAAGAAAAACTAAGCAGCCTAACTTCATTTTTCTATGAGTTACATTAGCTTCCAATTAAAAAAAAATGTTTTAAGTTAGAGAAAGCTGGACAAACATTAAATACTCTCATATGCAAATCTGCATTTATTCATGTGCTTGTGCTTAATTTTCATTCCTCTATATTTTTCTACCTTATAATTTCAAACTATTCCTATGCACTATTTAGCTTTGCAAGCTTGCTTTACAGAGATGGGGTGGGTTAGAAGAAGGGGGACAGGGGGGAAGCTTCAGAATTTCTTCAGAAATGGGGGTGGGGATGTCTAGCCTTGCAAAGCAAGTATTCTTGTTTGCCTTTAAAGCTTGCATATTTCAGGGGGTGTTAAGATCAGTATGGTTAATTTTTAAAGAGAAGTATACATATGTATATATGTATATACATATATATATCTGTCAGTTTTAAGAGAAAGAAAGATATATTTAAAGATATATATTTTGTCAGTTTTAAGAGAAGAGAGATATATTTAAAGATATATATCTTGTCAGTTTTAAGAGAGGAATGTAGGTTGAAAGAGAGAAACTAGGGAAGTGGTCAGACAACCTCAGTTGCGTAACCTTCACTATCTCTCAGTTGCACAGGAGCTATGTGCTTCTTAATCTACTGGTAGAAAAGAGGTAGAAAGAAGGGGGAAAAGGGGGACTACTGAGAGAGAAGTGAAGGAAGCTGGTCAAGGAGTGATAAACAATATCAGATTATACAGGATTTTCTTATGCTTGATTAATTTCTTTGTAAAAACAACAGTTTCATTTTTCCATCACTGTCAACCTGCCACTGCTATCAGGCTTCGTCTTCATCTTTCAAACTTTGCTGTTATCTCTGCCACTTCTCCCATCTATGATGGGTGCTCTTTGAGCAGGTTCCAAACTCACAGGCTGCACTTCCTGAGGGTGATCTTGTTCATCATGAAATCAACCTACAGGAAGTACAGCCTATGAGTTTGGAACCTGCTCACAGGGAGCTCAGTATATATGGGAGAAGTGGCAGGGACCACAGCACAACCTCATGCTGCTTCCCTCATTGGGTCTGGATTGTGCATGGTGGAAGGTGCAGCATGTACAGCAGTTAAAGGAATGCCGTCTGGTATTCAACTTAGACAGAACAGTGCTGGAGTCCCTTCATGACTGGTTCTCCACACAGTGCAAGGGCTGCTTGAGCAGTATTTATGCCATTATCCCAATGTTTATAAGTAGTAACTAATTGTGGTGGACCCTGCCAACTTCCATAATATGAACGAGAAACAAGTAGAGGGTAATTTCATAAGGAGCCACACAGGCTATGCATGTTCTCGCGCGTGCATGCAGGCCCTATTTTATAAAGTAAAGCATGCGTGCAAGCAGATGAATGGACGGGAACCTAAGCATGGCCACTTATGCCTGCTCTAGGGCAGGCATAACCTGGAGCACATAGATCAGTGCATCGATGCACGTAAGTCATAGTATTCTATAACTTATGCACATCAGCTGAGGCTGTGCCTAAGCTGACGTGCTCACCCGTGTGCATGGCCCAGAATAGCAACCGGCCAATGCATGTGTGGAAGTTCACATTCACACAATTAAGTCCATGAAAATAGGGACTTATCTGTGTAAATGAAATGCAACGTTTGGCGTACTTATAAAATCAGCCCCATAATGTCCCTATAAAGACAATAAGTAGCTCTCTTATCTATCTAGTAGTTCAGTGTGATAACCATTCAAGCTCTTCATGCATTAGGGTAGCAGTTGCTCCCCCCAGGTCCTTCAGGACTGCGATTTTCGGGCTACCAAAATGAATAGTCATGGGAAATATATGCATAGGCTAAACCTGACAACCTAGGTAATTGGCATATATTGGTTGCCCTGAAAATTTGACCATAGTGTGGGAAGACTCCAATTCAATGAGCTCAACTGGATTTGTCTCTGGAATTTGAGTAAGACTGCAAGCAATTTTATCAGCAAAGGGCACCACGGTGGCAAATCAGGAGCAATAGATTATAGTGCAAGGCAGACAGAGAAGTTAAGTGATGAAGTCAACTGGTTTATGGTGTACTCCAAGCCTGGGATTACAAAGTTTGCCCTCTTAGATTTATTTATTTATTTAACATCTCTTATATACCGCGCTATTTATTATCAGTGCGGTTTACATTTAACCAAGATTACACAATTCGGTCGGAACTGTTTTGTGCTTACATTATAACAGGATATAAAACTTGGAACAATACAGGGTAACTATATGCAGGGTAACTATATGAACAATACAGGGTAACTATATACAGGGTAACTATATACATATTGACATAGAACATCTGTAAACCTCTAGACATAGAGCATAAGATTATGAATTGGCTGGTAATGTCATAAAACTATAGACGTAGCAGCTGTTACTCTAGCCCCATTTGTTTATGTAGTGTGTGGGGAGTCTGTGAGGGTCGGTGAGTGATTGTTCGGGGGCGGAATGGATGCTTGTGCGAAGTGTAGCAGGAAAATGTGGTGTTTGATTGCCTTCCAGAATTGAATGAGGTCTTAGATCTTGTCTTTTCCCTTTCAAAATCTCAGTCCGCCCCTCTTTCCATCTTGTAGTGCTTCCTTTAAAAAGAGCAGATCAGCCATTTAATAGATAGGCAGAGCCAAGATTTTATGGTGGAGGGATGGGATGAGAGAGTAAGTTTGAGTTTTCCATAGCTGACCCTATGAACCCTCTCGTTTTGCGAATATCCACATTGAATATGCATAACATACATTCTCGTACATAGTTATGTGGGCTCTATAGATGATGTCTGAATAAGGTTACCAGATGTCCCTCATTTTCAGGGATTGTCCCCGATTTTAGAGTTGTGTCCCCAACTCCCACCTGTTTGGCATCCTCCTGTCCCTGATTCTAGCAATGGAGACAGAGAGGGTAGAAAACCATTTTATTTTCAATTTAGTGATTGGAATATATCAGTTTTTAGAATTTACATCCATGATCTTTATTTTTTGCATAGAATGGGGAAAATGCATCACTGTTTCTATTTCTTTGTCAATTGTCTGCTTGGAAGGTAAAGTTGGAATGGGGGGTGGGGTGGGGGGAAGAAGGGTAATGGTGCCTCTTCCCTCTTCCACATCTTGTTGCTTAAACTTGGCCCTTCCCCTCACCCCCTTCAGATAGGAAGTGTCCCAGATTTGGCTGCAGGAAATCGGGTAACTTTAAGTCTGAATGAACATTTAAATGCCAGTTCACTAAGTTTTTCCTTCTGCTTTGTGTATGATAAAATACTTTTATGGATCCAGTTCTTAGTGATCATTGCTCCAGCAACAGGACATGACATGCAGTACTTGTTGCAGCTTTCCTAGGGTTTCTTGCTATTCTCTTCGGACTTTCTTCCATTATCAGTGAGCTGAAGTTGAGACAAGGTCGGTGCTTAAGACGTGCTGCAGCGAGAAGTGAGGGAGAGAATAACACATTCCTATAGGGTCATTCCTGGCTGCAGTATTACCTGATTTACCAGTGTGTACTTTTAAAAGTAGCAAGGAAGCTTTTTTACAGTCAGTGTCCTATTGAAGTAGATTGGCAAGCATCCATATCACCCCAAATCCCTCGATGCTGAAAAGAGCCTATCCCCAGATATGACCTGTGCTGCATGACAGTAGATTGTTCATGTCAACATTTTTATTCCCTGCTCGTGACATAGCATGAGGCCATGGTGCACGTGCCTTCAGTGCCCATTATCTTTCTTGAGTCAGTTCCCTCTCCCCTTCCCCCTCCCCCATATATGCCACAAATACAAAAACAGGCCAAATAACTGGAGCATATTTGTTCAACTGGGGAATCGTGACCACAGTTTGATTGAACCAATCCCCTACCTATCCACTGCAAAACTGAGCTGATGGCTTTTCTTAGGTCCATGTTAAAAATATGCCAGCCTATATTCATAAGATGTACCCCATTCTTCTTGTTTAATGTACCCCATACTCCTTATATGATTATCCCCCAAGTCTGATGACTCAGTCCCCCAAGCCTAAAACAAAATCCCCACTTCCACATTTACTATTTTCCTACTGCTTTCAGATGCTCTTTGGGTTTTTTTGCACCTTGACATTTTATCCTCGTAATAATCTGGGATTGAAATATACCAGTATTCCTCCAATTCGTCTTTAGGCAGGCTGTGTCCCTCTTGATAATTAGGTCTATATTTTTTTGCTTCCCAAGCCATTGCCCCTCCCCCCAGGTGTAATATAATGTAGTCTGAGAGATTGCAATTCATCGCCCAGTTAGTAATCACTGGCAGGAGTTGGTCCCAGTGCATTTCCCTCTTTCCTAACAACTGTATCTCTGCTCTGTTGTTGGGACCCCGATTCCTTGCCGTAATGACTCTCTATGACCAGTTTTCTTGCCCAATTAAATGTATGAATCTTTATCTTTATTTTACATTTGATATACCACCCAGGCCATGGCATTAGGGTGGTTTACATATTAAGAACAATGCTGCGGAGCTAAGAAATGGAAAAGAACACCATAAATTAATAGGATAGACGTGGGATAGTCAGGACAGCAGCTAGAGAAGAGCAGCAGGATAGTGGAGAGCTAATGTGGATCAGTAAACAGAATGTTAAAGGCTCGGTGAAACAGGTGGGCTTTCAGTTGTGCTTTGAATTTCTGGTAGGAAGGTTCAAGGCAAGAGTGTGGACGGCTGGAAGTTTCAGAGTGTGAGACTGACGAAAAAGAAGGCAGCGTGACGAGTAAGTTCTAGGTGAGTTTGTGATGGCAAAGGTAGGAATAACCGATTGACGTGAATGGACCAGAGCTGGTGGTAGGGGGTATGTAAACGTATAAGGTTAGTCAGATATTGGGGGCATGGAAATATTTAGAACTTTGTGTGTCATGATCAAAATTTTATATTGAATTCTAAAACAGAGGGGAAGCTAATGGAGGTGAGCGAGAAGAGGAGTGATGTGGTCTGAACACAGCATGAGTGATAATGTGAGCCACAGTATTTTGCAGCAGCTGTAGGCACTGTAATTTATACTGAGGCAGGCCTGCCAATGCAACATTGTAGTAGTACAGTCTATTCATTACTAAGGGCAATAGGAGAGTAGTACCGAGGAAGGGGAAAGAAATGGTCAAACTGCTCTGGTCTGATGTAGTGAACAGGTGGGACAGATGCTCTTCGAGTGAGAGTGCTGAATCCAAAATGAAGCCTAGGTAGTGGAGGGAGGACACCAAAGGGATGGGGCAGAATTGAGAAGAGGAGCCACGGAGGGGCAGTGGGTACTAAATGAGAACAACATGGCTGCTGATTTAGAGGGTTAAGATGTAAATAGTTAGTTGAGATTCAAGTGGAAATATGTGTGAGACAGTCATTAAGTGGTGACAGATCAGTCGCAACAGGAGTAGTGTGATAAAGGAGGATTATGTCATCAGCATAATAGTATGCAGACACAGGGTATTGCTGTACAATGAGCAGCAGAGGGGCTAGGAAAATGTTGAAAAGCAGAGGTGAAAGAACAGAGCCCTGTGGAACACCATGCACAAGGGGTACTGCGGCTGAGGAGACAGAACTGAGGTGCACAGAGAAGGAACGAGCAGTAAGAAAAGAATGAAATTAATGCAAAACAGTACCCTGAATCCCAGAATCGTGAAGGCGTGAAAGAAGAATTGTATGGTTAACTAAGTCAAAGGTAGAAGAGAGGTCCAGGGAAACAGCCAGGGAAATATCACCACGATCGTGTGCAACATAAAGTTCATTTAGAAAGGAAAGAAGAATGTTTTCAGTACTGTGGCCTGCATGGAATCCAGAATTGGCGAGGGTGAAGGATGTTGGCAGATTCAACGTGTGATGACAGTTGATTGAAGACCAAATCCTGATTCTTCCATCATCTGGAATGCCATGCAATCAGCTTCAGGTTAGTTAGCAACTGCCTTTGTTCTTATATATATCTTGTATCTTAGGTACTTCAACTGCCAGTTCTCATTATGTCTTCCCCCGAACCTATGCACTAATGTAGCAACCTCTATTCTAAATGAATGGGAAGAAAAGCTCTCTGGGTTGCATTCTGCTCTTTTTAACCCTTTAAACCAGACTTCTTTTGAAATGGTATTGGGATAAGAGATTTCTGTCTCTATGTTTCAATAGGATACCTTATTATTTATTTAATTAATTAATTTATTTGGTTTTATATACCGCGCTATTTAAAATCAGTGCGATTTACAAAGAACAAAATCAATAATTACATAGAACAAGTTTGAATAACAACAAGAACATCGGTGGTTAATAGGATAACAATTGGAAGGTTAGGAGGGGACGTCAACTTGGCTCGTAATTGGGTGAACTATATACAATGTGAGTATTGGGGAAAACCATATACACTGTGTTTTAATAGGATAAGTGGATGTGTATGGCTGAGGGATTTGGTTCAAGGCAGCTTAAGAGTTTAAGAGGGAACTAGTACGGTGATCTATGTTATTTGTTCATAATATAATTGAAAAAGATGTGTCTTTAGAACTTTCCAGAAGATAGCCAGATCAGAGATGGCATGGATTGGGGGGGGGGGGGAGGGGGGGAGAGGGCATTCCAGAGAGGTGGCGTGTAAAGTTTGAATGCATGGCTGTTTGCAAAGTGGGAATTTTTTCTTATTATGGATGGAACTGAGAGAGTGTTTGCTGCCATGGTAGATCTGACTATTGTCTGGTGTCCATTGTCAGGGGCCTGATTGCTAGGAAGTGTTGTAGGGCCCTTGTTGGGCATGACTCCTCTACTTGAGTCTTATGCAACCAAACTGTCATGCTTTTCTGATTAGTTTTGGATTTTTGTACTGTATGTGTAACCCTCGTGCCAGGTGAGTGAGGGAGACAGGTGTACCAGGCTTACCTTTCTTTTGGAGTCACTGATGGTTGACCTTCCTCTTGGGGACCTGACTCTTTTCCTCCTGGTAGAGGTACAACAAAGACAACACTCTTCCATGAGGTTATAATATACTCTCACAATAGGTTCCTCTGGAGATTGGGATCAGGGACTGGTGTTGAAATAGTTGAGGTTATTCCAAAGGTAAGGTGTGATAGTGGAAAGACACCAAAGGAGAATAAAGTATTCAACAAAATTTATTTGGATGTTGGTATAGGACAGGTGAATAGCGAGTAAGAGCTTTAAATCCAAATTTGGTTAAAAACATACAAGAACAACCACAGGCTAATACTATGCAATACAATCAATCAGTTTAAAAATAACAATACCATTAACATACAGTCACCTTTTAAACTTGAACACACAAAGACTTAAATCCAAACCAACAATTCCCTTTTTTATTCTCAGTGTTCCTCAGTGTAACCCTCACAGTGCTTATGAGGTAAATGTGCACAACAATATACTTCAACTGTCCCATATGTGCAATGCCCCTATTGAGCATCACTGTCCCTGTAATACTCCCTTTTTGTGTTAATTGAGTTCAAGCCAGCTAGTGTTCTGGCCAAAGGTGTGGTGGAGAAAGTTTAAGGGGTATGTTTTCTAAAGGTTAACGTGTGTTAATAAAATTAATGCGTGTTAAGTGTCATTGCACCCATTGAAATAAAAGAGCTGTGAATACTTAATGCATGTTAATATCTTCAGTAAACATACCCCTAAGTCTCACTGCTGGTTACTGCACTCAGTGCCCTTACTGTTGGGAGAATGTCTTGGATCGTTGTGAAGATATAGGTTCCATGGAGGTCTGTGGTGCTCTCATAATGTGAGCAGTCATGCCCTCAGATACTTCAACGCATCTCACTAACTACAAAAATTAACAAACTGTAGACCCTAACCAAAATTCGTTCTGCCCTTGGTATACGTACTGACTCTCAACTGTATTAAAGCTAAACTGGAAATAAAACAAAACTAGAGTACTCTATCTAGCTATAGTCTGTAACACTTTTGTCTCTAATAAAAAAGATATTTGCAGTGCTTGCAGGGCCGGCCCAAGGGTTTCTCTTACCCTAGGCAGAAACCCCGACCTCGATGCCCCCCCCTCGCACCTGCCTCTGATTCCGTCTCGGCAAAGGGAGATGGGCAGCTGCAGTATTTCCTAAAGCGGTGGCTTTTTATTTATTTTATTTATTTATTTATTTATTTTTATTTCTTATATACCGTGCTATTATAATCAGTGCGGTTTACATTTGAAACAGAACATACAAGAATGTAAGCAAGTTACATCAAGTTTTTGCCACTGCTTTCTTGTCTGCGTCAGGGCATGTCCTTCAGCACACATGGCCTGCCGCTTCTGATCACCTTCTGACTCAACTAACTGTCGGAAGGGGGTCAGAAGCAGCAGGCCATGTGTGCTGAAGGACATGGCCTGCCCTGAGCAAGACAGCGGCAGCAAAAAGCTGCTGCTTTTGGAAATACTGCTGCTGCCCGCTTCCCCCCCCCAAATGGAACTGGCGGCAGCTGGGGGGGGGGGGGGAGGATGGCACGGCATGACTAGTCATGTGTGCCACTGCAACCACCTACCCAGGCCGGCTGCCCTAGCTCTCCTAGGTGACGGACCGGCCCTGAGTGCTTGCAGCCACTGTTCTTCCTAAATGGAAAGGACTTAGAGGATCTAAGCAGTTTTCCACTGCTTCACAGGCTCTTGAACAGCAGGTATCCCTCTGATCTCCTTCAAGCACTGCGTCTGTCTGCTAGCAGGTTCTGAGGGCCAGTTATCTCTCTCGCCACAGCTCAGGCTATAATATTTCTGCAGGAACTGACACTGAAGTCAGTCTCCACTCAGTCTTCCTTCACAGTTGGGTTCACTCTAATGGGACAGTTTTTCACTAGGATCCTACACCACTTGGTTCACTTTCCACAAGAAGGACTCCTAGACTCAGCTGCCTCAAGGTCCTCTGACTCTGGTCCATCCTTGCTTCAGCAACTGCAGTCCCCTCTCTGGCCTCTCTCTCTCTCTCTCTCAGCTGCAGCAGAGGCCTCTGGCAGTTCCTTTGCTCCCTTTGTTTCTGTGAGCAGAAACATGTGGCCTCTGTTAAGACTGAATTAAGAGACCCTATGGCATTTTTGCCAGGAGACATGCAGAACTTGGGAAGTGATTGGAAGAGCTTGAAGAGCATGTGGATCGCCATGTCAGAGCTCTGGAAATATTTCGAGGACTTATTTCAGGAGAATGATTTAATGAAAGACAAGCTCAAAGATCTGGAGATCAGAGAAAAGTATCAGAGTGATGTACAAGTTGTTTGGGAGATGTTGTAAATACCTTTACCTGTGGCCAATTTGCCTATGGCCAATGTGACCAATGAGACTCAGAGAGGAATATCTTTATCTTTATTTGCAGAGTTTGATATTCCGCCTTTGCCGAAGCATCAGGGCAGTGTACAATACAATAGGAAATTGGCTACAGAAAGTAGAAGAGGAAAAGAATGCCATTAATAAATAGGAAAGTAATAGAGAAGGAAGAAACAAATAAGGGGTAGAGGGGAAGCAGGATGGGGCCTGGGTGTAAAAGGCAGGGGAAAGGGAACTGCCAAATCAATAGGCAATAGTGTCACTGGGTTACCAGGGGGGGAAGGCTTGATGGAGGAGGATCCAAGTCATCAGCGGGAGCAGGAAGGTCATAGGCCTGACAGTAAAGATGGGTTTTGAGAAGCGCCTTGAAATGAGGGAAAGAGAGTTTGGTACAAAAGGAGTGTGGGAGAGAGTTCCAAAGGGCGGGACTGAGGAAGAAAAAGGCAGAGTGACGGGTAAGCTCAAGATGGGCCTGGGAGGGGGAAGGAAGGAAAAGATGATTGCCATGTGCAGAGCGGAGAAGACGTGGGGTTGGTTGAAGATGGATAATATCAGCCAGGTATTGAGGCGTACTAGTATGCAGGACTTTGTGGGTAATGGTAAGAAGTTTATAGATAAATCAGACCTTAATTGGAAGCCAGTGAAGAGAAAGAGGAGTGGAGGAGTGGCCTAGTGGTTTGGGCAAGGTACTTCAGGCTGGAAGGTCGGGGGTTCAAATCCCACTAGAGGACAGCAACCTTAGGCCGGAAGGACTGGGGTTTCTAGTCCCACAGGTGCTCCTTGTGGTCTTGGGCAAGCCACTTAACCCTCCATAGCCCATGTTCCCTGTAAATAGTTATCTCCAAGTTATAATGCCCTGTTCAATGTAATTTCAGTTTGTTCAATGTAAACCGCACTGATGCAGAATAGCGCGGTATTTAAGAGAATGTAAATAAATAAATAAAGAAGAGAGGGGGTGACGTGGGCATTTACAGGGGAGTGAGTGATTAAGCAGGCAGCAGTATTTTGAACTGGAGATGACGCAGTTGATAATGAGGGAGGCCAGCAAGAACAGAATTACAATAGTCTAAACGAGTGATTACGAGGGACAAGATGAGGGTAGTGATAGCTGGAATAAAGAGGAATGGTCAGATGGACCTAATTCTGCGGAGATGGAAAAAGGAGGTGCGTACTATGGAAGAAATGTGCTGGTGAAAAGAAAGAGAGGAGTCGAGAATGACACCTAGGTATCGAAGGGTAGTGACAAGGGGGATAGGGCGGATGGACATGGTGAGTGATAAGGTAGGAAAGGGAGCACCAAAGGAAAACCAGATGGCGGAAGATTTGGATGGATTGACAAGAAGAAGAATACGGCTAAACCAGGAGGCAATAAGGGTAAGGCAGTTATTGAGTGGAGAAAGATTAGGTGCAGAGGAGGAGGTGTGATAGACTAAGAGAATATCATCAGCGTAGATATAGGTGGAAATTCCAGTTTGTTGAATGAGCAGGGCGAAGGGAACAAGAAAGACATTGAAGAGTAGGGGAGCAAAGATGGAGCCCTCTGGCACACCACATTGCAGCGGGAATGAGGGTGAAGTGTCAGGACCCATGTGAACAGCGAAGGTGCGAGAGAAAAGGAAAGACCGAAACCACTGCAAAACTGTAGCAGAGATACCCAGATCGGACAAACGTGAAAGGAGGATGCGGTGGTCAACAACATAGAACGCGGAGGAGAGATCCAATGAAACAACAAGAGAGAGGTCACCACTATTGTGAGAGCGGTGGATTTCAGAAAGGAGTGCCAGGAGGATAGTGGTGAAGCAGATTTATTATTGCTCAATACATTGTCTTCAGACAGTGGGTAACCACCAGCACAGCATAACAGCTTAAGCGTAGGCACACCCCTTTCTGGGGTTACCTTGCTTTTATTCCCTTTCCATGAGCCCACCCTTTTCCTCTTTCTTCACCTGGCTTACCCCCTTATTTGGGGTTATCTTTCTTTTCTTTAGAACTGTAAGCCCTGCCCCCTTCTTGGGGGGGGGGCAGTCTAGGTATAGAGAAAGAGGAAGTAGGAGACGCTCTTACAATATGGTTTTCAGATTTTTAACAATTTAATTTTACATAAATATATATGTCTATCTTGGATTCTTGTGCTTATGCTTTACTTCTATTTTTCTATATTTTTCTACCTTACACTTTCAAGCTATTCCTATGCATTGTTAGCTTTGCAGGCTTACTCTTCAGAGATGGGGTGGGTCATAAAAAGGGGAGGGGGGGAAAGTTTCTTCAGAATTTCTTTAGAATTTGGGTGTGGAGCTGTAGCCTTTGCACAGCAAACATTTCTTTTCTGCCTTAAAGCTTGCATGTTTCAGGGGGTTTGAGGATCAGCAAAAATAGTTTTTAGCTGTCAGTTGTAAAAAGAAAGAAAGAGATATATAGCAGCATATATCTTAAAGAGAAGAATTTACTCAGCCTGTCATGGCTAAGAGAGGAGAAACTAGGGAATTGGTCAATTAACCTCTGTCGCGCAACCTCTCAGTTGCATAGGAGCTCTGTGGATCTTGATAGCAATTCGGCTACCAGCTTAAAGGAGATAGCAGAGGAAAAAGGGGCACATATCAAGTATGAACTGAGGAAGCTGGCAAGGGACTGATAAGCTAGCATCATATTCTACAGGCTCCTTTGATACCTGATTAACCCTTTAGTTAAAAATTTTTGTAAAAAACACATTTTCATGTTTCCATCAATTCCTTCCTTTTCTCTTATCATCTTTTCTTGCTTTTTACATTTTCACTTGAAATTCCAATTTCCCTAACATAATTTCATATTCTGGCTCTGGATCATCTCCATTCTTTATCTTTATCTTTATTAAAATTTGATATACCGCTACAGCAGCGCATTGAGCGGTGTACAATAAAATTTGATCAACACTACAATCCAGGAAAAAGAACGCCAAGTTTAAGACAGGAAAGAGGGTTTAAAGAAAAGTGAACAAATTAGAACACCAAACAATATCTCATAATAAGTTTGACACAGCTGATGTTAACAATATAAAACAAATCATAACAAATCAAAAAGAAATTAACAATAATCAAACCAGGGTATACAGAGACATGTAAAACAGACATAGACAGTACTTGGTTAGACACGCAGACGAAGGCAGTCAGGGTGGGTCTTCAGGGGGGAGGTCAAAAGCTTTCTGGAATAGGTAGGTTTTTAGTAGGGATTTAAACTGAGGGTAGGATGATTCTAGGCGTAACGGAGTGGGAAGTGTATTCCAGAGTGAAGGGCCAAGGAAAAACCAAGCTGAATGCCGCGTCTGTTCCAGACGGGCTTGTGAGGGAGAAGGAAGAGTTAAACGGTTTGTTTGAGTGGAACAGAGCAGCCGGTGAGGAGTATACCGTGAAATGCAGTCGGCGAGGTACCGAGGGGTGCAAGTGTAAATAGCCCGGTGAAGAAGAATCAGAAACTTGTAGTGGAAGCGATATTGGAGAGGGAGCCAGTGCAGCTGAAGCAGAATTGGAGTGATGTGATCGTATTTACAAGAGAAGGTGACGAGACGGGCGGCGGTATTCTGAATACGTTGTAACCGCTGGAGGGAGTATTTAGGAAGGTTAGCCAGGTATACATTGCAATAATCTAGTCTATTGATTACAAGAGCGATAACAAGCGTAATGAGAGCACTAGAAGGCAAAATAGACCGAACGGCCCTAATCTGTCGTAGAGCAGAAAAGGAACAGCGGGTGACATTGGACAAGTGAGCAGAGAATGTTAAAGAAGAGTCAAGAGTCACGCCCAAATACCGAACAGAAGAAGTAAGAGGAATGTTAGTTGAGCCAATAGCGGGTGCGAGCTTGGGACAGACACCACTGAGTGAAATCCACATTGCTGAAGATTTGGCTGGGTTGAGATGAAGAAAGTTCTCTGATAGCCAGGAAGCAACGTGGGAAAGACAGAGGTTCAACTGGGAAATATCGGGGGAGAGAGGTGATGTGTGAAACAGAAGAACTATATCATCTGCATACAAGTAAGATGAAATTGAATATTGCTGTATGATCAGGGGCAAAGGAGCAAGAAAAATATTAAACAACAGAGGGGAGAGAACGGAACCCTGTGGGACACCACATGAAAGGGGGAGGGTGGATGAGGATTTATTCTTCGTATGGACTGAGAAAGAGCGGGATAACAGAAAAGAGTGAAACCACGACCAAACGGGACCACGGAGACCAATATCAGAGAGCCGAGAGAGAAGTGTATGATGATCAACCAAATCGAATGCTGCGGATAAGTCAAGAGATACAAGAAGAGTAATGTCACCACGATCGTGAGAGATATGTAGTTCATTGAGTAAAGCTAACAGTACGGTCTCAGTGCTGTGACCTTGACGGAATCCTGCCTGACGGGGGTGAAGAGCATTGACAGCTTCGACATGGGAACTAAGTTGGCTAAAAGCGCATCGTTCAAGAAGCTTTGCAAGAAATGGCAAGTTAGACACCGGCCGCCAGTGAGAGGGAATGGATGGATCTAATGATGGTTGCTTTAACAGGGGACGGAGAATTGCAGATTTCCAAGAGGACGGGAAGTGTCCGGAAGAAAAGCTGGTGTTGATGATAGTAGTGATAACTGGGACTAACTCAAGGGAGGGCTCAGAGAGCCATCTAGAAGGGACAGGGTCAAGAGTACAAGTAGTTTTCCTTGCAGCGATAAGAAATTTAAGCACTTCTGTGGTGAGAACTGGTTGAAAGAAGGACCAGGTATGGGAGCAGATAGGATCAGCAGGTGTAGGACTGGACTGTAGGAAAGCAGCAGAGGAGGGAAAAGGAGTGTTGGGGGTCACAGCCGGAAGGAGGGGAAGGGGGGAAAGAGGGGGGGGGTGGAGGTGGTGTGATAAAGGATGAGCGGAGAGATAGTACCTTGTTAGCGAAAAAGTCAGTGAGAGTTTGAGGATCAGGGGCGGCAAGGGCAGAAGACTCGCTAGTCCTAGTGGACGATAATGTCCGCAAGATGGTAAAGAGTTGACGGGAGGAGCTAGCAGCAGCGGAAATTTGAGCCGAATAGAAAGTTGATCGGGCAGAACGAATAGCCTAGTGGTATTCAGAAGAAAGATGTGTGAAACGAAGGTGATGCTCGGGTGAGGGGTGGCGGATCCAGTGACGCTGCGCCTGGCGTACTTGGGAGCGAAGAGTGAGCAAGGAGGGGTGGTACCAAGGAGATGAAGGTGTACGGGGGGATCCCGAAGTAGAGTGAAGAGGAGCTAAGTTATCAAGGGACTGTAATAAAAGAGAATCCCAGAGGGCAGCTTGATCATGAACAGAACGAGTGGCAAAATCCATAGGAAAAATCGCAGAAGCTGGAGGAAAGGCATGAAGTGTCTCTGATGTTATTTTGCGATGAAGGGTTGTGGCGGAGGAGGGCAGTTGAAAATTCATTACTGCCTGAGGGAAAGAAATTGATGAAAAAACACAAAAATGATCTGACCATGGGACAGGAGAAGTGCAGGGGGGTGAAAATACAAGCTGCATGGATACCGATGACAAGATCAGGTCTAAGGTGTGACCCGCCACATCAGTGGGGCCAGTCACATGCTGATGAAGAGGAACATCTTTCAGAAATTGAAGAAAAGCCTGATCCTTTGCTCTAACAGGATTGTCCACATGGATATTGAAATCCCCTAGTAAAACAAGGTTTGGGAAATGAAGGATAAGGTCAGAGAGAGATTGGAGAGTAGTCTCCCACTGAGAATTGGTAAGAGAGGGAGAGAGATAAAGGAGAAGGATATAAAGAGGGGGGGAAGGAACTGGGGGGGGGGGGTAAGTTTTAACAGAAGAGACTCTGGAGGAAGTGACAATGGGGAAGATACTTCTTCAATTGGAACAGAGGCACGATGAAGGAGGGCCACCCCACCCCCACATCTACCCCGCCGCGCACAATAGAGTGCTGTATAGTGAGGGGGAAGGGAGCTAGAAAGGATGGGATGGTCCCCTTCCCTAAGCCAGGTCTCTGTAAGAAAACAAAGGTCGAGATTATGCTGTTCAATAATATCACAAACTAAAAAAGTTTTAGACTTAAGAGAACGGCAGTTAAGAAGCAATAGTTGAAAAGTTATCATGGCAGTTGGGCAAGAACTTTGATGGGGGGGAGAAGAAGCAGACGGCGACGTGGAGGCACAGTACACCAAATTGTCGATGCAACGTGCCAGTGGCCCAGATGAAACTACCGGGGCAGAAACCGGACGCCAACCCCAAAAGACCGGAATAGAGGACATTGTTGAGAGCGTAGAGTTAAAAGCACGGGAGGTACAGAACGCAAAAAAACCCCATAGAAATAGATGGAAGTACAACATAAGAGAAATAGGTGAAGAGGAAATGGCTCATTGGTTTTTCCCCAGGACTCTAGGATCATCATTTCATTCTCAGAGGGCCCCATAGTCATTTTCTTGGTGATAGCTGTCTCAATTAGTCACTGCACTAATCCCCTGGTATAGTTTATGAACCTTTGTTAGTTATAAAAGATATAATTTATCCAGTCCACATTTTTGTTTATTGTGGACCAACAGAATAAAGCTGATTCAAACCCTACTGCTATCTGGTCCTGGCCTTGAATTCATTAGGACAAAACATGATTGTCGTGGAAAAAAAAACTTTACTTTTATTATGTGGACCTATTACCAACCCGACACAGGCCGTGTTTCGCTACCTTCATCAGGGGTTGATCAGGTAAAGGTACTCTATGTTGAATAGTGAGGATCCATCAAACTTGTGGCCTTCTGAGAATGTGACTCATATTGGCATGACACAGACTGCGCCGAGCTCATAATTACACAAGCGTAGTATCTCATAAAGGCCACAGGTTTGATGGGTCCTCACTATTCAACATAGAGTACCTTTACCTGATCAACCCCTGATGAAGGTAGCGAAAAACAGCCTGTGTCGGGTTGGTAATAGGTCCACATAATAAAATTAAAGTTTGTTTTTCCACGACAATCATGTTTTGTCCTAATGAATTCAAGGCCAGGACCAGATAGCAGTAGGGTTTGAATCAGCTTTATTCCGGTGGTCCACAATAAGCAAAAATGTGGACTGGATAAATTATATCTTTTATAACCAACAAAGGTTCATAAACTATACCAGGGGATTAGAGCAGTGACTAATTGAGACAGCTATCACCAAGAAAATGACTATGGGGCCCTCTGAGAATGAAATGATGATCCTAGAGTCCTGGGGAAAAACCAATGGAGAAGACTCAGAGCCAGAATATGAAATTATGTTAGGGAAATTGGAATTTCAAGTGAAAATGTAAAAAGCAACAAAGGATGATAAGAGAAAAGGAAGGAATTTATGGAAACATGAAAATGTGTTTTTTACAAAAATGTTTAATTAAAGGGTTAATCAGGTATCAAAGGAGCCTGTAGAATATGATGCTAGCTTATCAGTCCCTTGCCAGCTTCCTCAGTTCATACTTGATATGTGCCCCTTTTTCCTCTGCTATCTCCTTTAAGCTGGTAGCCGAATTGCTATCAAGATCCACAGAGCTCCTATGCAACCGAGAGGTTGCGCGACAGAGGTTAATTGACCAATTCCCTAGTTTCTCCTCTCTTAGCCATGACAGGCTGAGTAAATTCTTCTCTTTAAGATATATGCTGCTATATATCTCTTTCTTTCTTTTTAAAACTGACAGCTAAAAACTATTTTTACTGATCCTCAAACCCCCTGAAACATGCAAGCTTTAAGGCAGAAAACAAATGCTTGCTGTGCAAAGGCTACAGCTCCACACCCAAATTCTAAAGAAATTCTGAAGAAGCTTTTCCCCCCTCCCCTTTTTCTGACCCACCCCATCTCTGAAGAGTAAGCCTGCAAAGCTAACAATGCATAGGAATAGCTTGAAAGTGTAAGGTAGAAAAATATAGAAAAATAGAAGTAAAGCATAAGCACAAGAATCCAAGATAGACATATATATTTATGTAAAATTAAATTGTTAAAAATCTGAAAACCATATTGTAAGAGCTTCTCCTACTTCCTCTTTCTCTATACCTAGACTGCCCCCCCCCCCAAGAAGGGGGCAGGGCTTACAGTTCTAAAGAAAAGAAAGATAACCCCAAATAAGGGGGTAAGCCAGGTGAAGAAAGAGGAAAAGGGTGGGCTCATGGAAAGGGAATAAAAGCAAGGTAACCCCAGAAAGGGGTGTGCCTACGCTTAAGCCGTTATGCTGTGCTGGTGGTTACCCACTGTCTGAAGACAACGTATTGAGCAATAATAAATCTGCTTCACCACTATCCTCCTGGCACTCCTTTCTGAAATCCACCGCTCTCACAATAGTGGTGACCTCTCTCTTGTTGTTTCATTGGATCTCTCCTCCGCGTTCTATGTTGTTGACCACCGCATCCTCCTTTCACGTTTGTCCAATCTGGGTATCTCCGGTACAGTTTTGCAGTGGTTTCGGTCTTTCCTTTCCTCTCGCACCTTCGCTGTTCACATGGGTCCTGACACTTCACCCTCATTCCCGCTGCAATGTGGTGTGCCACAGGACTCCATCCTTGCTCCCCTACTCTTCAATGTCTTCCTTGTTCCCTTTGCCCTGCTCATTGAACAAACTGGAATTTCCACCTATATCTACGCTGATGATATTCTCTTAGGGGCATGTTTACTAAAAACCGCTAATTTGCATGCCGCAAAATAGCGCACTAAAAGCGGTACTTAAGAGCGCTTAAACGCCCCGCAATCGTGCGTGTCACCCCCGCACAGGTGCGTGGCACAATAACGGGCCCCGCACAAGTACGGGCCCGCAAATGTCCGATAGAGGCGTGGAACGGCTAACGGAGGGCGGAGGAAGGTTCCTGAGGGGCGGAGAGACGGGTTTAATGGGCGGGGAAGGGGAGGGGAGAGGCTCCCCGCACATTATCGGGCCGAATCCCAAAGCAAAACTACCGCGAGTGAAACACTCGCGGTAGAGGGCATTTAAAGGGAAGAGAAACCATTTCCGTCAACAATGTACAGCAAAATCGGGGAAACCTGAAAAACGTGAGCAGTGTGATACATGTGCACAGCACAAAAGTGAAAATAAAAATAGAAAGTGACCACAACAAAAATATCACAAATAGTAATGCAGCTGGGGAACAGTTATAGTAATGGGCAAATATAGAAAACACACCCAGGAAAGCTCCAGAAAGAAGAAATGAATATTGGAAGGGTCTACGGAGCGGAGACTCATCCAAAACAAATGTCCTTTTTGGAGCTTTCCTGGGAGTGTTTGCTATGGTTGCCCATTAATATCACTTTTGCCCAGCGTGGTGATATATTGTCCCCCAGTGTCTGTGGTCATTTCCGGGGTTTATGTGCACGTTTGTCACCAGACAGAGTGCATGTGCCCACAGTAAAAATGCATAGAGCAGGGTTTGTGACTCCATCCTGCCAGGTATACTACCTCCAGGGGCTGCATTGTCTCTGTGGCCATAGTGTGGGGCAGCGGACAGAGCCAGTACCTCTAGGGTCAGAGGTTCAAATCCCAGCTGGGGCACATGCCAGCCCAGCCCCTATATTTTACCCACCACTAAACAAAGATAGCGCAGACACCCCTGTATTGCAGGGAACATAAGCATGGGGAAAATACCCATATTTTACACAACACTGCAAAAACACAACAACAATGGGCATTACCTACAACCAAATCCCCCAAATGCAGTCCCGTACTGCCACATTGCAATCTGGTCATCTGCTGTTTCTGAGAGAAGCTCATGCCAGCATGTTGGCGGACGAGTACATGTGGTGCAGGGGGCAGTGGCTGCTAGCCACAGAAGACAGAGGCCTAGCCATGTGCAGGCTGGCACAGTCCACTGCAACAGACAGGCCCTGCCGGATCCACAGTCATGGACGTTCCAGGGAAACCAGCCAATCTGTGGCTACACAGTGGTGCAGTGCACACAGACAGTGCATGCAAGAACAGAAGGTCACAGGTTCAAAGCCCAGCTGGGGCTACTGCCAATCCTAGCCACATATTTTTCCCACACCTACACAGTGATAGTAAGGACACACCTTTCGTGTCGAGGACATATGCAATGGTAATACATCTATCTTTTACCCCACTGAGCACAGACACCATGAACAGGGGCAGTACCTAGAGCAGACTCTCCCAAATGCATTCCTGGTGTGCCACACACCAGTCAGGTTCCATGCTGCCACTCATACAAATGCCTGTGCTGTATATCTATGCACCACCCCCATGGCATGTAGATGTAGCTCATGCATATTCATGAGGGACAGCAGGAAAACACGAACAGTGTGATGCAGACCTGGACTGGGGTTGGGAATCTCTGCCGTAAAGCAGCAGCCAACAGGGGCAGACACACCCACACCCACAGGCCCCATTGGCCAATGTCTCCTGGAGAGGCAGAACAGTGGACCCTGCGTGCATCTCCCAATACTAGCACCTGCATACCTTAGCAATGTCACCCTATACCTGAGGTATACGGTACACAGCTCTGAGACGTTTGCTAGGAGTACTGGCAGATAGATATCCATACGTTACGCACATACTGCTAGTTGACCCCATCAGAACAATCTGTTAGG
This sequence comes from Ichthyophis bannanicus, assembly GCA_033557465.1. NCBI lineage: Eukaryota > Metazoa > Chordata > Amphibia > Gymnophiona > Ichthyophiidae > Ichthyophis > Ichthyophis bannanicus. The sequence goes on along the minus strand of CM066034.1, from coordinate 324,615,515 downwards.
TGTTTGCGGGGCGTGCTCCAGGACTGGCCTCTGACGGTGTTTACCACCCTGGGGAGTGACCCCCAGCAGTACTGCATACCATATCCATGCCTTGCCGTGCCTAGGACAGGTTTGGTGGCCAAGGCTAATTACCTCCTCAATAGTAGCACCATGCTGGCATAGGTGTGGAAGTGTGTGTCTGTCTATACAGTGGGTGCTGGCTGCAAGCCCCTTCCACAGCCCACACTGTCAGCACTGTTGCCAGTATTGGCCTGCTAATGTGCATAATGAGTAGCAAGGGACCATGGGTATATCTCAGACAGGGTGGGCTGACCAGGATGCAGCTGCACAGGGCATAGGGCACTGGCAGGGACATGGTAGTGCCCGGCCACCACCTACACAGACAGGGGGACCTCTGTATGTGCTGCTGGGGGATCACTCTCACCCTGAGTGTGCAGTGATGGCAGCATGGCTAGGCACACCCATAGTGCTGTATTGTGTTTCTCTCATGTAATATATATGAGTTTCCTGTTGGGGCCTTTTCACTGACTTATCTGTTGTGTGTGCTGCCACCCCAGTTGTGGGTGCATGCATTTCCATCAGGACCAACCAGCAGACTGAGCACAGATGGTATGTGTCTTGATGGAGTGCCTTGCAGGGTGCAGTGGCCGATGGCTTGCTGCAGGAGAATATCAGATAGTGGTGGGGTGCATCTATGAATATCCAGGCCTAATGTCTGTCTGATATTGTGTTATGGATGTGTGTGGAGCTGCTTGGACTGCCCCTTTTGGGGGGGGGGGGGGGGTGTATACTTACCCAACAGGACGGGGGTTGATGGTCGAAGCTACTGCCATCGGGGGGGGGGGGGGGGGGAGAAAGAGGAAGAGAAAGAAGATAGTATGGGGATCTGTTGGTGGGAGACCCTGTTTTGTCCCGTCCGGGGGGGGGGTTCCACTAACTGTGGCAGACAGTGATCTCCAAGATGTTTATGCAGCACCTACCTATTTCACAGATTATTGCTGCTTTGGAGCTCTGGCATGGCCGCATTCAGCCATGCAAGGTGTTGTGCACCTGGTCCTGGGCGCATCATCACACACTCAGGGTGGGCATAGTAACCGCACAATGTGATGGTGTTTAGCTACTCTTTGCCGTTTGTCCACCCACTCAGGACACCCTACCAGGCCGAGGTGCTGGGTGGGTGCACAAGGACACCTCCCCCTACCAGGCCGGGTAGCTTTAGGGTTGCAGTTCCCATCTTGTGTGCATCTGTGGACAGCTGATTTGCATGTGCAGTGCATCATGGGTACGGGTGGCCTAACCCTATCCTGTTTACACCAGCAGACTGTCTGTGATGTGACGTGCAGGCTATCTGCAGCCAGGCAGGAGCTTGCTTACAGCTATAGAGGTGTAGCCCAATGGTTACGCCACTGCTTGTGCAGCCAGAGGTCATGGGTTCATACCCACAGTGGGGTTCTGTGATAGGGTTTTCCAAAGCATTTTTTACATTTACTGCACATATGTTGATGCCTGCAATAACACCCTCAGCGTACTGTACCCATAAGGTGCCTCTGAGGGTGCTTTATTGGGCGCCCTATAGGGCACTTTATGGTTGGCATCCATATAGGGTGCACTATACATTATCCTGTGTCGCAACATACATGCTGCCCTATAGGGGACATTCTAGGGTGCCTTGGCGGACGGTGCACTGTAACATGTGCCTTATGGTCCGCCTTATGTTAACATGCTGTGAGAGTGCGTTTGCTAGTAGTTATCACAAAATAGAATTAAAAAGCCTCCTAAAGCACTCCACAACATAAAATATACTGCCTCAGCTAGCCTTTTTCAGTGGGCATTGTGAGGGATTGAACCCCTGGTCCCTGCACCATTGGTCAGTGTCTTAACCATTGTGCTGTGGCTGTGTTCCTTTGCTTTAGTATCAGTGCGCCGCCTTGTGGCCATCAGTGCGCCGCATCCTGCTGCCCACAATTAACAGTGCGCCGCATCCTGCTGCCCACAATAAACAGTGCGCCGCCTTATGCCGCCCCAATATGAACAGTGCGCTGCCTTATGCCGCCCCACAATGAACAGTGCGCCGCCTTATGCCGCCCCACAATGAACAGTGCGCCGCCTTATGCCGCCCCAAAATGAACAGTGCGCCGCTTTATGCCGCCCCAAAATGAACAGTGCGCCGCCTTATGCCGCCCCAAAATTATTTTGCCTCCTGACACACATTTCCACATTCAAGGTGGTGCCTTAGCCAGCCTTTTTGGGCTGCACACACTGGGGGATTGAACCCATGGCCCCTGCACCATTGGTTATTGTCTTCACCATTGTGCTACGGCTCTGTTCCTATATGTGCCCAGCTGCGCCCCACTTAGCCTTCCCATGCGCTAATGTGGGCCCCGCACATTAACGTGACGTGCACACATACGGTCTTTTTTTTTCCTTTTTCGGCCTGAACCGCCCACTCCTTATATGGCACAGGCACACTACCGCGGCCCTGCACGTTAGGAATGTTTAGTAAACATGCCCCTTAGTCTATCACACCTCCTCCTCTGCACCTAATCTTTCTCCACTCAATAACTGCCTTACCCTTATTGCCTCCTGGTTAAGCCATTTCTTCTTCATGTCAATCCATCCAAATCTTCCGCCATCTGGTTTTCCTTTGGTGCTCCCTCTCCTACCTTATCACCCACCATGTCCACCCGCCCTATCCCCCTTGTCACTACCCTTCGATACCTAGGTGTCATTCTTGACTCCTCTCTTTCTTTTCACCAGCACATTTCTTCCATAGTACGCACCTCCTTTTTCCATCTCCGCAGAATTAGGTCCATCCGACCATTCCTCTTTATTCCAGCTATCACTACCCTCATCTTGTCCCTCATAATCATTCGTTTAGACTATTGTAATTCTGTTCTTGATAAGCTAGCATCATATTCTACAGGCTCCTTTGATACCTGATCAACCCTTTAGTTAAACATTTTTGTAAAAAACACATTTTCATGTTTCCATCAATTCCTTCCTTTTCTCTTTTCATCCTTTGTTGCTTTTTACATTTTCACTTTAAATTCCAATTTCCCTAACATAATTTCATATTCTGGCTCTGGGTCTTCTCCATTGGTTTTTCCCCAGGACTCTAGGATCATCATTTCATTCTCAGAGGGCCCCATAGTCATTTTCTTGGTGATAGCTGTCTCAATTAGTCACTGCACTAATCCCCTGGTATAGTTTATGAACCTTTGTTGGTTATAAAAGATATAATTTATCCAGTCCACATTTTTGTTTATTGTGGACCACCAGAATAAAGCTGATTCAAACCCTACTGCTATCTGGTCCTGGCCTTGAATTCATTAGGACAAAACATGATTGTCGTGGAAAAACAAACTTTAATTTTATTATGTGGACCTATTACCAACCCAACACAGGCTGTGTTTCGCTACCTTCGTCAGGGGTTGATCAGGTAAAGGTACTCTATGTTGAATAGTGAGGACCCATCAAACTTGTGGCCTTTATGAGATACTACGCTTGTGTAATTATGAGCTCGGCTCAGTCTGTGTCATGCCAATATGAGTCACATTCTCAGAAGGCCACAAGTTTGATGGATCCTCACTGTTCAACATAGAGTACTTTTACCTGATCAACCACTGAGGAAGGTAGCGAAACACGGCCTGTGTCGGGTTGGTAATAGGTCCACATAATAAAATTAAAGTTTGTTTTTCCATGACAATCACGTTTTGGACTGTGTCTTTGTGATTACGTGATTTTTTGCCTCACCTGTGGTGCACTTGAATTCATTAGGTACTCCCAGAGGCATCCCTATGGAATCTATATATATATGATCATCAAAGGAGGTCCCATAGATGTCCCTCCTTCCTCTTTTCCCTTTTCTTTCTCCTTCTTTAAATGCCAGGGTGAAGGGAATGGCCAATTGCACAATTGCACACATACCTGACCACCACTGAGGTAGTACCGATCTCAACAACTTACCTCCACAGTACCACCAGACATCCGCTCTAGCCACCTGCATCCTGGAGTAGTTCCCTTGGCCATTTCCAACCTGTGTAATGTTCAAGGTCATGGTACATGAGGACAGCACTCCCACAGCCTTGGTGAAATTCGCCCCCTGCCTGCTGAGACAGGCAGAGTGATTTCCTCCTGCTGCACAGAATCTTGGAGGAATGCTTATGTCCTTTTCTTTTAGCACTGGAAACATCCTTGGAAAGGCCTTACAGTTCTCCTGACCCCAGGCCGTCTCATTCTGGAATAGGGCTAGCATGCAATACATCCCGTCTGGGTCTGATCTCCAGTTGAGATGAAATAGTACTACCTGTGCAAGAGGTCTCCCTGAGACAGATGCATAGAAATTGCTTTTGTTAAAACTTTTCACAGTATATTTTACCCACTCCATCCAGGCATTTATCTCTTGGTATCCTGTCTCTACTTCAAAGGTCTGCTGCAAATCCTCAACTTCCACTACCTTTATTACCTTGGGGTCATTGGGTGGCTTCCACTTTTCTATCTTGGGAAAGCTCGGGAGTTCGGGCAAGGGGGAGGGGGCTTCCTTACTACTATCCTGAACCTTCCATGGGGGTCCGTTCCTGAGACCCAGGCCCCAAGCCATAGGTTCTATGCACTTCAGCGTCTGCCCTTAGGACTGTGAGAGTAACAGGGCTGCATTGCAAGTGCTGGCCGTGGCTACTTACTGGATCTTTATGGAACAATATTTGTGTCTTAAGGGGTTGTCCCTTCCCACCTGTTGGGGTCCACCCTCCCCCTCCCGTGGTCCACCATACATTTGACCACCTGGAGCAGGGAGATGCCATACTTAATCGCCTTCTCTCCTCGGTACATAGATATTTTATTTTATGGCTTAACTTCTTTTGTCTCTTCAGGTCCCCACAGGGGAATATTTGGCAGGCATCCAATCGTATGACTTGGGGTGTGCCCCCCTTCAGTTACGTTCACCCACATTTTTACTGGGTAACCTTCCCACCTGTTCATTGATCATCCTCCTCTAGGTTTATATAACTATATCTTTCACAGGCTCCTGGGAGGGGTATCAGGGATATCAGTGTGAATTTCTCCTACTTCACAGTCTGCCTCATTTCCCACAAAATACAGATCTTTTCACTGATATCAATTACAATAATCCCTAATATACACAATGTTACTAGGAGCCCTATCTCAATGGCAGTTAACTCATTACTTAATAACATAACATAACATTAGGTGAAAAAGCATATACAGAAAATACGTCACAGTTATACTTATCATGCACAATTTAATAAGAAGCAGCGTTTCTCATATAGTCCATTCTTCGCTCTGTGATACAGCACAAGTTTAGAGCAACTAAGTAAAATGCAGAAGGGTCTAGGCAGAGTCTATTTTTAACTGCTCTTCTGTTAGTTCCCGAATAAGTCCATAACTGGCTGAAGAAAAAGTTATTGTCTTTCCAGTCTCACAATCATGGGGTCCTTAGTTGGTTGTACTTCCCAGGCTTCTGGGGTCTGGATCAGAGGTGGGGCTGCGACAGGTCCCTTGACTCGGGTGTGGTAGGTCCAACCCCGCTCAGCTGTTCGTACTGCTGTTTCTGTGGTGAGCAGGACTTGGTATGGCCCCTCCAGTCAGGCTGTAGTTTCATTTCTTTCCATGACTTAATCAGGACCCACTCTCCGGTTGGATGGAATGCACTGCAAACTCAAGGGGTGGAGTCTGAGCAAGCAGTCCTTTTTTTTCCTGGGAACAGATAAGTAAGAGGACAGAGCCAGTGCATAATCTCTGATAAACAAATCCTTTGTTTCAATTATTGGGATTTCTCCGTACCCTCCGACATACGGGAGGCCAAACAGCATTTCGTAAGGGGATAGCCCCAAGCCCTTCCTAGGGGCTGTCCTAATACGAAGTAATGCAAGAGGTAGACACTTGGTCCAGGGCATTTTGGTTTCCAACATTAGCTTTGCTAATTGCTTTTTCAAAGTTTGATTCATACGCTCAAATATTCAGGAGTAAGGGGGATGCCAAGGGGTGTGCATATCCCATGTTGCCTAACTGATTCATTAACCCTTGCAATACCCTGAAGGTGAAGTGACTTCCCTGATTGGAATCCACCTTTTCTATGATTCAGTATCAGAGAATCATTTGTTCCAGTAACACTTTAGACACTTCCCCTGCTGCGGCAGTGGCCATGGGGTATGCCTCCACCCATCCTGTTAAATGATTTACAATTACCAGAATGTATTTGAGCCTCCCCAACCCTCGGGAGCTCCGTAAAATCAATCTGCACACTCTGAAAAGGTCTTAAGCTAGGTTTTTGCCCTCCCAGGACTTGTTTTCTCAACACTTTCTTATTAATATTTTACACACCACACACCCCTCACACACTTGTTTGGGCACAGTATAAATCCCTACACATCGGTATTTTCACAAAATCACATCACACATTGGCTGCACTCCCCAGTGACTGCTTTGATGCAAAATGCTCATGATTTCTCTGGCAAATATGTTTGTTCACTATCTCCCTCCCATCCGGCAACAGCCACCTTCCTTCCTTGGTTTTTATTGCTCCCAATTCCCCTAGGACTTGTTCTTCTTTCTCCGAGAACTTTAGGATTAGCACTTTGAGAGGAACAGACGGGGTTAATGTGTGTATTGTAATGGGCTTTGAGCTTAAAGCAGCCTCTTTTGCTGCTTCATCTACTAGTAGATTTTCCAGTGCTTCCAGAGTTGATGCTCTCTGATGTCTCTGTACATGCACTACTGCAATTTCATCTGGCAGCATTATGTTTTTCTAAAACTTGTTTTACTAACTCATGTACCAACTCCTTCCCCCTGCTGTGGCTGCTGATACTATCTTCTCCTTGGTCCTGGAGACCAATAGGTCATCCACATATTGTAAGAGACCCACCTCTTCCTGCACTTCAAAGGCCTTTAAAACTTGCTCTAATACCTGGCCAAACAAATTTGGGGACTCGGTATATCCCTGGGGAAGTACCATCCACCTATATTGCTGTTTCCTCCATGTGTATGGGTTCTCCCACTCAAATGCAAACCCACCACACTGAACCACTTGTGTCCATGTGGAATTTTGCTCAGCAGTGTATAAGAGTTCAGGACCACAGGGTGTTGGGTCTGAACAATCTTATTCAAGCTCCTTAAATCCTGCACCAGCCGTTATGTTCCATCTGGCTTACTTACGGGCAGGATAGGTGTGTTGGAGACATGCAGGGCTCTAGTAACCATCTCTTACTAGGCCTTCTATTACTGGGGTCAGTCCCTTCCGTCCTTCTGACGCGATCGGGTACTGCCTCTGCCTCACTACTTCCCCTTCCCTTTTTAACGGGGGTACCTGAAGCCCCCCTCTGTTCCCCTCCCGCACCCATACTTGCGGGTCAATTTCCTTCTCACTTTCCTCGGTCAAGACCCCTATAACAGGCATTATTTGGTGGTCGGCTATCTCCAATCTTAATCCTAGTTTCACTATGAGGTCCCTTCCCAGAAGGTTACTGCCAATTCCAGGTATGAATAACAGGTCTTCCTGGACCTGTTCTTGGTCATTTTCTCAAAGACGGAGAAAGCAAAGTCCTCCCCCTTCACCCCCGAGACCACCAACTGGTCTTTAGTCAGTGTTGCTCCTTGGGATTGCTTCTTGGGGTTTAAAATTTAATGAAGATCTTGCCGCCCCGTATCTATAAGAAACACCACTTCCTCCCTCCAGGGTCCTACCTTCAAATTTATCAAAGGCTCCCGGTAGGACCGCGATTTAGAAGACCCCTGACCTCCCTATTCTTCCCCATAAGCCATCATAGCTGCCTCCTCCTCATCTCTCAACCTGGGACAGTCGCTTTTAAAATGTCCTTGTTCTCCACAGTGGTAACATCCAGCCCGGAGACCCTCCCATTGGGGACCCCGCTCCCGTCTGATCCCTCATACTGCACCTATGGTCATCCCTTAGATTATTCCACCCAGGGTCCTGAAGGAGATATTTTTGTTCGGAGGAAGGAATGTCCTCAGTGGTCCCTGCCCCGGGGTTCTCCCGTTCCCAGATTCTCATGGCTGCACCCCGCTCCTCACTAGTGAAGAGACTACTCAATAGTGACATTAACCCCCCCCCCCCCAGTATAAATGTTGGGACCCAGGAACTGGTCCTTCTGTTCAGCTAAAGCTAGGGGATCTTCAATCAAGGACTTCATTTCTCTCTTAAAATCTCTAATTTCTAGAATGGTCAGGGGAGAATTTACATACCCCACATTGTTCTGACCCATGGGAACTTCTCGCAAGGGGTACATAGGTAATTTTTCTAGTATACTGTCAGACAGATCCATTAACCATCCCTCTTTGCTTTCTTCGTTCATCTTTATCTCGGTCTTTATATTGTTAAGGCGGGAGCTGGTCCTGGTCCCTGGTGGCTTACCTCCCTCCTTTCTGGATGAGTTTTTCTTTTCACGTTTCACCTGAACTTCCCTAGTTTCCTTCCTTTCCTCGTCAAGGTCTTCGGAGCTGGACCCAGGGTCCGATTCCATTTGGATACTTTCCTCGTCCTTCAGCCCAGGACCTAACCCATCTACTCCTGAGGGGAGTGAAGAATCACGCTGATCCTCTTTTTCCCTCACTTCTTGCCCTCCAAGCTCACTGGGAGGTGAGTCTGGCAATGCTGATGGACCGGGAGGTTGGGGGCCGGAGGAGTGGTGAAATATGGAGGGAGTAAATACTCTAGCGGGTCCCATGGCTTACTCCGATTCCCATTTTTCCCCACACTTTGCCTAGGCTTAGTTTTCAAGGGGAACATCTGCTCTGAACCCTCCCCACACCAACACTCTGCATACTGGACTTCCTCATTCCCCACCCCTAGCTTACTTTTTACATATATATTTAAAGCTTGACAGATCCAGTCCTCCTCTGCCCCATATTTGGGCCAAAATACAGCAGGAGGGCGGATACTCTCTTGGGTCCACATAAGACAACAATATACAATCATCTTCTGTCTATCCTTGTCCCTGGTTAACTTATTCTCTTTCCAATGCTTCAACATCCTACCCAGGGGACTATTTGAGGGGATATCAGCTAACTTAATTTTCCTAGCTCCCTCTCCCTGCCCCTTTCTAAGACTTAGGCTTCCCCCCATTCTATCAATTTACTATCACACTGAGACTTATAGCACTTGCTCTGCCTCTTTGCTTTGTCCGTCTCTGGCTGTCCCCCTCGTGGGAGTACAGAACTGCGGATCAGGACTGCACACTTCATATGCAATTGTACGTCTCACTCACACACAAGCAGTCTCAGTACCCAATAGAATGGCCCAACCACCAAGGTAAGTACAAAAGTCCCACTTTTTCTTACCTTGGCCCGTGCACAGAATTGCTTGGTTCTGCAGTGCCTACTTTTAATTTTATCACTTTGCACACTCTGGTTCACCACACCTCTGTTTTCTTTTCAGCTCCGGGATCGTTGCCAGCTAGCAGGGGAGTCTATCAGTAGGGGGGCGACAAGACTGTTGAACTCAACAGGACGCGTCTTCCCGTCCCCACCCCGCAGAAGTCCCCCTATTGTTGTAAGATCCCGGACGAGCCCCCAGCTGTTGTAAATACCTTTACCTGTGGCCAATTTGCCTATGGCCAAGGTGACCAATGAGACTCAAAGAGGAATATGATGAAGCAGATTTATTATTGCTCAATACGTTGTTTGCAGACAGCGGGTAACCACGAGCACAGCATAACGGCTTAAGCGTAGGCACACCCCTTTCTGGGGTTACCTTGCTTTTATCCCCTTTCCAAGAGCCCACCCTTTTCCTCTCTCTTCACCTGGCTTACCCCCTTATTTGGGGTTATCATTCTTTTCTTTAGAACTGTAAGCCCTGCCCCCTTCTTGGGGGGGGGGCAGTCTAGGTGTAGAGAAAGAGGAAGTAGGAGAAGCTCTTACAATATGGTTTTCAGATTTTTAACAATTTAATTTTACATATATATATGTCTATCTTGGATTCTTGTGCTTATGCTTTACTTCTGTTTTTCTATAATTTTTTACCTTACACTTTCAAGCTATTCCTACTCATTGTTAGCTTTGCAGGCTTACTCTTCAGAGATGGGGTGGGTCAGAAAAAGGGGAGGGGGTAAGCTTCTTCAGAATTTCTTCAGAATTTGTGTGTGGAGCTGTAGCCTTTGCACAGCAAGCATTTGTTTTCTGCCTTAAAGCTTGCATGTTTCAGGAGGTTTGAGGATCAGTAAAAACAGTTTTTAGCTGTCAGTTTTAAAAAGAAAGAAAGAGATATATAGCAGCATATATCTTAAAGAGAAGAATTTACTCAGCCTGTCATGGCTAAGAGAGGAGAAACTAGGGTATTGGTAAATTAACCTCAATCGCGCAACCTCTCGATTGCATAGGAGCTCTATGCGTCTTGACAGCAATTCGGCTACCAGCTTAAAGGAGATAGCAGAGGAAAAAGGGGCACACATCAAGTATGAACTGAGGAAGCTGGCAAGGGATTGATAAGCTAGCTTCATATTCTACAGGCTCCTTTGATACCTGATTAACCCTTTAGTTAAACATTTTTGTAAAAACAACATTTTCATGTTTCCATCAGGAGATCTGCCACACCCTGCTGTGTGGGGAAGGAGCTGGAGAAGCAGGTTGAGAGGTGGAATTGGAGTGCACTCATTGTGCTCCTGGGGCTCTGCTGGGAAATAAGCCAAGGGATATAATTGCATGCTTGTCTTGCTTTGCTGACAAGGAAGAATTTATGTGAGCCTCTAGCAAGAAAAGACGGTTTAAGTAGGATAATTGTGAGACTGTGATATCTGATGATCTGGCATCAGTTACAGTGCAGCACCGCAGGGCCATGAAAGACGTGACTGGATATCTGAACAAAGAGCATATTCGTTACTAATGGTAAAGGGATGGAAGGATATCCCTATGAGGAAAGTTTAAAAGGTTAGGGCTCTTCAACTTGGAAAAGAGACAGCTGAGTGGAGATATGATAGAGGTCTATAAAAATAATGAATGGAGTGGAACAGGTAAACGTAGATTGATTGTTTACTCCTTCAAAAAGTAGAAAGACTAGGGGACATGTAATGAAGCTACAATGTAGCACACTTAAGACTAATCAGAGGCAATATTTTTTCACTCAACATGTAATCAAACTCTGGAATTTATTACCAGAGGATGTAGCAAAAGCTGTTAGTGTAGTTGGGTTTAAAAGAGATTTGGATGAGTTCCTGGAGGAAAAGTCCATAAACCATTATTAAAGAGGACTGGGGTAATCTACTTCTTACCCCTTGGACATGCAACATGGAATCTGTATACATTTTGGGAACCTGACAGGTACTTTAGACCTGGATTTGCTCTTCTCAGTAACTTTTCTAATTCTGCTATGGAAACCAGAATTGCACACAATATTCCAGATGCGGTTGTACCATTGAGTGATACAGAGGCATTATCCTTGGTTTTATTCTCCATTCCTTTCCTTATGATTCCTAGCATTCTATTTGCTTTCTGGGCTGCGTCTGCACACTGGGCAGGGGGTTCAATGTATTATCCACGATGATGCCCAGATCCTTTTCCTGGGCGATGATTCCTAGTGGAACTGTGCAACAGGTAACCATAGTTTGGGTTGTTCTTCCCTAAGTGCATAATTTGCACTTGTCCACATCAAATTTCATCTGCCATTTGGATACCCAGTCTCCCAATTTATCAAGGCCCTCTTGCAAGTTTTCACAATGTTTTAACAACTTTGAATAATTTTGTGTGATCTGCAAATTTGATCACCTCACTTGTTATTCCCATTTCCAGTGCATCAGGTCACTATGCTTTTCGTTATATTGTCATATCTGGTTGTTGGATTTGCATTTATTGCAGCAACTATTACAATCGCAAATGACTTTGAGTTGTTTTTGCAGTAGTGTAAATATGTCAGTACATTCATTTTTCATGAATTCTCTTTTACTGGGCAGTTTCACCAAATGGGCGAGTTTTGCGCATACCATGACAGTCATGAACCTCACTTCTAAGCTAGGGTATGTGGAGTATGATCTCAGTCTCCCATATTTACTGCTAATGCTTGCAGAGTAATTGCATTGTACCAAAGAGAGCCTCCCTCTGGAGTGGAAAGATGTTATGGATGACTCTACAATCCTTCTGGTTTCCTCAGCCCGCAACCTGGAAGTTATCTTTGACTCCTCTCTCTCCTTCTCTACACATATCCAACATGTAGCTAAGACCTGCCGCTTCTTTCTCTACAACATTAGCAAAATCCGCCCCTTCCTTTCTGAACACACTACTAAAACCCTTGTCCACTCCTTAATCTCCTCTCACCTCGACTACTGCAACCTTCTCCTTACTGGTCTCTCTGTGAGCCATCTCTTTCCCCTTCAATCTATTCAAAATTATGCTGCTCGACTAATCTTTAGCTAGCCTCGCCATGCCCATATTACTCCTCTTCTCAAGTCACTTCACTGGCTCCCTTTCCAATTCCACATCCAATTCAAACTTCTCCTCCTGACCTACAGTATAAATGCATTCACTCTATAGCCCCTCATTACCTTTCATCTCTCATCTCTCTCTACATCCCCTCTCGGGAACTTCGCTCTTCTAACAAATTACTTCTATCTAGACCCTCCACTCGCACCGCTAACTCCCGACTTCGCTCCTTTAACCTTGCTGCACCTTATGCCTGGAACAACCTACCTGTGTCTATACGCCAGGTGCCCTCCCTGGCCCTCTTCAAGTCCAGGTTGAAAATCCACCTCTTCACTGTCGCTTTCAGATCCTGACTTCTACCCTTTGTCCTAACCTGACTCCCGTCCTTTGTCATGTCTAAAACTGTAAATGCCATACTTGGTTTTGGTAAATGCCATACTTGTTTTGCCCGAATTGTAATTGCCATACTTTGTTTTACCCCATACTTTGCTTTATCCCGAATTAACTATTGCTCCATGTCACCATAATTGTTTTCCCGATCTGTCTATTGTTCTGTGTTGTCTTGACTAGATTGTAAGCTCTGACGAGCAGGGACTGTCTTTTTGCTTTTATTTCTGTACAGCGCTGCGTGTGTAGCGCTATATAAATGCTAAATAGTAGTAGTCATGGGTATGGATAATTTATGAAGATGTGCTTGGAGATTCCTCCTACTTAAGCCGGTGGCACCCAACATGATGGGAAATAACTCAGTGTCTTCCTGCCACATTTTCTTGGTCTCCGACTGAATTTCTTGGTACTTGAAGATTTCCTCCCTCTCAACACGATTCACAGAGTAGTCTCTTAGAATGGACACCTCTATAATCAATGCCGTTCTGGTGTTTTTCTCCTTTACCTCTATATCCTGCTTCCTCACATCCAGCTTTTATTAGTCGGAACAGGAGTATCCCAGGTGATCTCTTTTACTGCTGTGGAGACGAGGCTGTCTGTTGATCTTGTTGTACAAATATATTCTGATGGTGTAGTACTGTCTCTTTTTCTAGCCATTATCTGCTTTCCCTTTGCTCTTTTGATCTGCTGCCTATACTGTATGCCCTTGCGGCTCTGCCCAACCCTTCTCTTATTTTTTATGAGATAACATATGCATGATTTTACTTAACATGCCTACTATCTCATTGGCAAGTTTCTCCCTTCTTTCAAGACCCCAAACCTGATTTGATGCTATTTGTTTTTACTCAGGGCTGGCACGACCCACTGTGCAAACTGTGCACTCGTACAGGGCAGCAGTCACGGGAAGGCAGCATGGTTGGCATAGCGAGCCAGGCCGGGCCCAGCTGTAAGATGCATGGCAGCAAGGAATGGACAGCAGAGAGGCAAAACAAAAAGCAGCTTTGGGGCTTTGGAATCCATGTGCATGAAGGATGTTTGATGTGTCTTGGCCCTCAGTAACAGGAAGTTGCATCAGAGGAGGCAGGGACGTGTCAGATATGCAGCATGCACATGGACTCCAAAGCCCCATGCTTTTCAGAATCATAGTAGTAACAAGTTAGATGTCATTAAAGAAAAGTGGTGGAGTAGCTTAGTGGTTACAGCAACAGCCTGCTACCATATAGATCAGGATTTGATTCCCACTAGCTCTCCTTGGGACCTTGTGCAAGTCACTTTACCCTCCATTGCCTTGGAAGAAAAGGCCTGGCAATCTACTTTCAGTCATACCTTGCCAAGAAAACTCAGGGGCTGCTGAGTCACCAGGAGTCAGCACTGACCTGACTGCATGTAAAAATTTAAAAAAAGAAAAGGGGGGAAGCAAGGCCAGGTAAGGTGAGGTGGGAGCCATGGGACCGAGTGAGGCACGGATCGGTTACTGTATTCAGATTAGCAGGAAGTGGGTCCTTTGGATATCCTTCTTGAGGAGAGGTGGCAAAGGCTGTGCTGGGAAGCTTTCTGAGAGGCACCAGACAGCAAGACAGCAAGCCCCACTACATTCTTCATGGGCTAAGAGCAGTGCTGGACTTCGCCATGTGAGTAACTGAGGTTATCTGTCCTTTTATTCTGTATTATTCACTGCCTATTATTACTAGTGTGCTGCCTTCAGAAACTTCCCTTGGAGCCTTTGCCTGAATAGGACCTGCAACTTTAATTTCTATTTCATTAATCCCCATAGGTGGTGGAATTTCTGAAGGCAGTATGTCTTACTTCACAAAATAAAGATACAATGAGTTTGGTCAGCTCCTATCTTTCCGATTTGGGAGGAAGGGGAATAATTTTTATTCTTGAGTGGAATTTTCTTGAACTCAGAAGGTGGTGTGCCCATTCTTCTCCATTTCCTTTCCAACCTCAGTTTCTCTAGGGAAAAATAACTATAGATGTTATCTTTTTTATTGCATTAACTGGTATCATTTGTTGATCTTTGTTTCTGTGCATTCAAGTAGTCTAACATGGCTGCCACACTACTTTATTTAAGAAAATAAATCGTGAGGCCCAGAGGCAGACTGCTTTGACATTTTCAAAACTAATTTTATCTATAATGGCATTGGGTCATTACTCAGGAAAAGTAAACAACGGGCTATTCCCAAGGAATGGAAGAACATCAAAGCTTAAGTTATCTTCCCACTCAGGCACATTTTACTTTTTGTACCAACCAGATGTATAGGAAGGGCCATATTTTATTTAAAAAGTCAACACAGATCCCAGAGTAATTGATGACATGCTGCATTTATCACCTCACTCATACATAAACCTTATAGACTAACACATTTATTGAGGCATGAACTTTCCAGAAGAAGAGTTCACTTTGATGAGGACTCTTATCCTCCAAAGTCCATACCTCAATAAATTGGTTAGTGTAAAAAGTACCACTTGCCTCTGTCATTTTTGCTACTCCAGACTAACATGGCTATCCTCCCAAAATTTTCAACATGTTCGGACAAAAGAGAGGCTTGTGAAGGGCTCCATTGGAATTGGTGAGGGTGGGGACAGATGGGAGCAGCACAGTGCACATTCACACAAGGCAGCAAAAAACATAGCACCAGCCCTATTTTTACCCCGTATGTCCTTTTGATCTCTTCCCTTCAAATTCTCCATATAGATTGCATATTGTCATTTTTGGTTTGCTCAAAGTACTTTCCCCCAGTACTCTGCTCACTTGCACTTATTGCCTTGGGCTGTTTCCAGTGCGATCTCCTGCCCTTGAATGCTCGCTTTTGGGGCTTTGTTGGGTTGCCTTTCCGGCTCTGTTGCCCCTGATGCTTTCCCCTCCAGATCATATATGAACAAGTGAAGGCGTCCTGCTCTGTGGACTGCTGCTACTGCTCTAATCCTGTTCATGAGCTCCTTCATGCTTGCTTTGCTGTTCTCTGCTGGACCACCCTCTCTGACATGTGCCATATTATGACTCGAGTTGTCCACATGAAACCCTCTGATGCCTGGTGCTCTGTATTCTCTGGCCTTGTACTTCTGTCTGTTCTTCTTCCCTGATCTGTAATTCTTTTGGGTCTGTTCCCTTCTTGCCGCGCCCCCGTGGCTACTCTTCATTTTTTTGTGCTTCTTTTCTTTTGTGTGTTTTTTAATGAATCCTCTCCAGTGCCTCTTCTACTGCCTGGCACCTCTTACCTCTATTCTGCTGTTTGAGTTTTGTTCCCTCCTTTGGCTTCCATCCTGTCAGCTTTGCTTCGTGGAGTGCTAGCTGTTTGACTGTTCTATTTATTGCAATATTGCGCCCTGCAAATCCCAGGCTTTCTGCTTGCCTTTGCAGTTCCTGGGCTCTCACTAGCTCTGTGATGTGTAGCCGTTCTCAGATAATGTCTGTGTGTCTCTGCCTGTGTCAGCTGTCCTCACGTGCATCAGTTGCTGCCCCCGACATCAAAGGGCTTAGCTTGCCAGAAGCTGATGTCAGGGGGTATATTACATTGCCACGTATGTGATGTCGGAAGGGTGCCTTGGCATGCTGCGACATTGGTGTTCCTGTGGATTGCTGTGCTATTTCAAATTATGGATCATTTTTGGTGTTTGAGGCTTGATAGCTATGCATGCCTAGTTGAAGTGCCCGACTTGCAGAAGGGATCTGGAACATTGGCAGGCTTTGGGGAAGGGATCTGGAGCAGGGATTGGTGTTGCAGAAGAGGCATGGGAGGAACCCACTCACTCCCAAAGCATTAGCGTTAATGTCCTGCTGCGGATCACCGTATGTTAAGCTACTCACAAAAGGGTCTTCTTACTCACGTTGTGCCGAGGCTAACTTTTCTTACTAATAGTGACTTCTTACTGCCCTTAATTGCAAAGTACACTTCTGTACCTCGCTTTCATTGTGGTCAGCCTGTGCCTGCAGCCCTCAATATGAATTCAGCTTTGCCCCCTTGAAGCCCTGCTGAGCTTCTCCATTCTTTATTACACTTTGATATACCGCGCCTTTACGGGTGTAGCAGAGTGGTTTACAGTGTATAAAATAACATAACCAGAAAAAGAAATAGAAAAGAACTTCACTATCAACAGGAAAGTTGATGCAGTTATACACAAGGGAGAGAAGAAAAGAGCAGGGGCTGAGGAGGGGGAGCGTTCCGCCATGTGTTAAATGGTGGAATATCATATGCTAATTGGAACAGATGTGTTTTGAGTTTGCTTTTGAACTTAACAAAGGAAAGTTCCAGCCATAAATCAGTGGACATGGTGTTCCAAAGTGTAGGGCCAAGAAAGAAAAAGGCAGAGTTATGAGTAGATTCCAGATGGGCATGAGAGGAGGAAGGAAGGTGAAGATGATTGGCATGGATAGAGTGCAGGAGATGGTGCGGGCATGAAGGTGAAGTAGACCTGAGAGATAGTTGGGAATACCTGTATGTAGAACCTTATAAAACAGTGTAAGGAGCTTGAAGTATGTCCAGTATTTAAGGGGGGGGGGGCCCAGTGGAGTTGAATGAGAAGAGGAGTAAGGTGTTCAGTGCGAGAAGCATGTACGAGGAACTAAGTGACAGTATTCTGATAATTAGGGAGACCCACGAGAACCACATTGCAGTTATCGATATGCAACATCACCAGGGAGAGAAGAAGAGTGGTGAGAGAGGAGGGGGGGTCAAGAATGGACAGACAGCACGGATCTGTCAAAGGGAGTGAAAGGACCGACAGATGAGTGAAGAAAGGTGATTGTGGAAGGAAAGTCGAGAGTAACCCCTAGATAGCGAAGAGATTGCACCAAGGGGATTGGGGAATCCATGAATGTGGGAGCCAGGGATGGACAGGGATCACTGACCGTGAACCAGACTGCAGTGGTCTTTGAGGAGCTGAGGTGAAGAAAATTCTTAGGAGACAATGTGTGTGAGGCAAGAGTTGAGAGAACAGAGATCAGGGGCAGATGGAGTGATGTGGTAGAGGAGAAGAATAATATCGTCAGCATAATAGTATTATATATTCAAGGCGGTTTACAATAAAACAAATTGAACAATACATAGTACAGGGGATTTCAACTGGGATGTTAACAAGGTAAACAAGCAGTTATTTGAAGTACATGGTAAATTTACATCTACATATCAGTATTCTATTAACATAGAGTTATATGGGGATGCATTGTGAGACATAGAGTTCCAGATATGGGAGCTGGGTGGGGTTAGGGACATTGGAAGGAAGGGACTTCGAGTATGATGTGTGGGGTATATGATTCTTCGTAGTAGCAGAGGGCAGATGACCTATGCGCTTATCAGGGGTCTGTCTCATAGTATTCCGAAAAGAGGAAAGTTTTTATGGCCTTCCTGAAGTCTCAGAGGCTGTCAATAGCTCTAATGTCCTCAGGGAGTGAGTTCCAGAGTGATGGAGCATAGATTGAGAAGGTCCTGTGACATGTTGCTTGCTTTGCTCTAGTTTGGGCTTTAGGGATGACCAGTGGGTTTTTGTTAGGTTTCCATTGAGCTCTCTTTCGGGGTCAGTACTAATGAGAGGCTGAAGGATGGTTGGTGATAATTGATGAATGATTCTAAAGATAGTGAGTAACACTGTGTATTTGGTCCGGATAATTATGAGTAGCCAATGAAGTTGTTTCAGAGTTGGAGTTATCTGGTTGTTTCTTGCTGTACCAGTTATTATTCGTGCAGCTGTATTTTGTACTAGTTGTAGAGAGTTGATGGTGTACTTCAGTAGGCCTTGGTAGATGACATTACAATAGTCCAGAAAGGGCTTGGCATACTGTACGAAAAATATTGGAATTCAGTAGAGGTTTGAGTTTTTATATTATTCTTAATTTGTGGTAGGCTACTTTTATTGTTTTATTTATATGTGCTTGGAAGTTCAAGTCCTGATCTAGGTATATCCCTAGGTACCTGACTTCCATTTTCACTGCTATGTAGGGTTGACAATTGAGTCCAGATGCGCTCTGCAGGCTTGATCCAGTCCTGTGTTTACCCCATTGCATGCAGGGACTTGTAGTCTTGCTTTTCTTACAGGAGTGCAATGGAGAAATCAGAACTACGTGTCCCTGCATGTAATGGAGTAAACCCAGGACTGGATCAAGTCTGTTGTGCGCATCTGGAGCCAGTTGGCAACCCTACTTCTATGTTGTTGTAGAATATTTTCACTGATTTAGGTAGGATGAAGGAGGTGTTCATAATCATGAAGAGTGCTTCTCTGATTTCTTGTTATTTATTAAGAGGTTTTGTTTATGGAGCCAATTCAACATCTCCTCGATGCAAGATATCATCTTTGAGTTAGTCTATGTTGATGGGGGTATATACCATAATGTCGTCCGCATATATTCTGTAATCAATCTTGTATATTGTTATTATTATGCATAGGGGTTGCAAGTATATATTGAAAAGTAAAACGGAGAGTGCTGAGCCTTGTGGGACTCCTTGAGGTTGGTTAATGAGCCTTGAACGATGTACTCCAGATTTTACCTGTATTTTTCTTTGTGTAAGGTATGAGATAGTAACATACATAGTAAATGATGGCAGATAAAGACCAGGAAGGTCCATCTAGTCTGACCATTAGATAGTTAAGTTTGCTTTGATTTTATCCTGTTGCTATAAAGGGATCCACTGTGTCTGTCCCATGCCATTTTGAATTCTGTCACTGTATTTGCCCCCACCACCTCCATCGGGAGGGCGTTCCAAGCATCCACCACCCTTTCGGTGAAAATGTATTTCCTGACATTGCCTTTCAATTTGCCCACTTGCAGCATCATGTTATGCCCTCTAGTTTTACAGCTTCCCCATCTTTGGAAGAGGTTTGTTTGTTCATTATTTCCCTTTAAGTATTTAAAGGTCTGAATCATATCTCCACTATCCCTCCTCTCCTCCAGATTGTACATATTTAGATCTTCAAGTCTCTTTTCATAAGGCTTTGGACGCAGGCTCCAAATCATTTTTGTTGCCTTTCTCTGAACAGTTTCCAGTCTTTTACATCCTTTGCAAGATATGGTCTCCAAAACTGAACACAGTATTCCAAGTGAGGCCTCACCAGTGACTTGTACAGTGGCATAAGTACCTCTTCCTTTCTGCTGGTAATTCCTCTTTGTATGCAACCCAACATCCTCCTGGCTTTTGCCACTGTCTTGTCACACTGTTTTACCACCTTGAGATCCTCAGAAATAATCACACCAAGGTCCTTAAACTGGTCCGTGCACACCAACCTCTTGCCCCCTATCGTGTACATTTCCCTTGGATTTCTGCTTCCCAAGTGCATGACACTGCACCTCTTCGCATTAATCTTAATTGCCAAGCATCAGACCATTCTTCCAGCTTTTGTAGATCTTTCCTCATGTTACCCACTCCCTCAGGGGAGTCCACTCTGTTGCAAATTTTCGTGTCATCCACAAAAAGACAGACTTTTCCATTCAATACAGACTTTTCCAATTCAGTTTTATGGCATACCATTGGTATGCCATAATACTGGATCAGAAGCACAAGGAGAATGAGGAAAACATCAGAGGAGCGGTGCCAGGACTAACCTTGTGGAACACCACAGGAAAGAGGGGCAGGGGGTGACGAAGTGTTGCCGGAGAGTACTGAGAAGGATCTTGAGGAGGGAAAAGTGCGAAACTAGTGCAATACTGTTCTGTGAGTGCCCCATGCCCTTTTTCCAGCGTATCCTGGCCTTTATCGTCATCTCTCCCTTTGGCTCCCTCATTTCCTTTTATTCCCTGATGTTCTGAAGAGTTTCTGATTTCTGTTTCTCTGAGCTGGGCTATTGTCTGTGCATGTTGATTTTTATGCGACTACTGCAGCTGCTGTTGTACTGGGTTTATCACTCCACACGTGGCCCTTCAAAATGGCTTCTCTTCCCTTTTAATCTTGCTTTCCCTTCCCTCCTCGTTTCCTACCTTCATGCTTTCCCCCTTCCATTCCTTTGTCTTTTAGCTGCTGCTGACTTATAGTATTTCCTGCTCTGTCTTAGTTCCAGTTTTCTGGTGCTGCCTGCTTTGTCCCAATGCTTATATTTCATAGTATCCAAACCTTCCCTCTTTGGCCCCCTTCCCCACCTTCCCTTCCCCTGCTACTTGCCAGGGCCCCTCTGGCCATGGCACAGGCCATGTTATGCAGCCCATACCCCCTTTAAACCGTTCGGGGCTAGGCTACCTTCTTTAGTCAAAGGCCTGGCCATTGTCTGATGTCATTACAAGGAAGAACAGGGACTGAACTCACAGTCCATTGTCTCTGAACAGTGACTGTGCGATTAAAGAACTGACTATAAAGGATTTACTTGGCCAGATTAGAGTGATAAGGAGAGAGAAATAAGCAACTAGCCTAGAATAAATGGGATTTTCCTTCTAACTTAACTATGGGAGCTGCTTCTTTACAAAATAAATGTCTCATTTTGTTTCAATTTGTTTTTAAAACAAAATGAAAGAAAAAGAAACTAAATTTTGTTTGTAAAAAAAAGGTTGCTACCACTGCAAAATAAATTAATTAATAAAAAAAAGCACCTCCTGGGCCCTCCCTCAATTCTCTCTAGCTTCTCTTATCATATCTTGTACATATTTACCCTGTTAACCCTGTATATAATCCCCTGTTTATTGTAAGTCCAGTGTAGGCCTGCCTGCACTGCACAAATCTGTTACCTGTAAACCACACTGATTTTTAAAGAGCGCGGTATAGAAGAGACATTAAATAAATAAAATAAATAAAATAAAATAAATATTGCTCTCTCTTCTTGAGGCAACAAGACAGCTTCAGATCCAAAGTGAGCATGTAGCATTCTAGCGGTAACACCAACCTGTGAATATTCCCAAACTCATTTACCAATGTCGGTTTCACAACGTTCATAGAAAGCAAGTGAGTTCCACTGCCATTTTCCGTGGCCCAGACAAAATTCTGAAATAATTTCGTTAACTTGCTTTTAAGTCTGTGGTGCTAGAAGCAGAGTGAACCTAGATCTAGTCCCACAACAGAAAAACAGCTCAAGGCAGGGGTCTTGGAAGTAACTTTGAACTCTGAAGCGATTTGTTCGTGGGATATGTCTGTTGGTGGGTGGCTATATGACTATGTGGGCACGTGGCTGCATGTATGTGTGTGGTGCAGATACAATTGTATTTGTGTGACTCAGCATGTGTACGTAGATAATCGTGCATGCATATGTGACCAGATGAGTCGACAAACAATAACAAGCATGTGTGTATGTATTTATGTGACTTCATATGTGATTGTATTCTACCAGTATGCGTGGGCTTCTGTGCATTGCCAGCTAAGTCCTCTGGTTTGTTGCCCAATTTTGCTTTGCAGTGTCAGAAGAAACTAGAAACCAGTGAGAGTGACCCCTAGGTGTACTTTGTCTGCTTGGTTTGGGGCAAAGGATAGGGAGGTCATATTGGCTGTGGGGGGAAGAAGCCAATTCAGTACCAGTGCTCAGGGCATTTGGAGGTTCCCCTCTGAATGCCAATTACATCTATGGAGTGTCTTGTTACGGGGGTATCAAACTCCAGTCCTGGAGGGTCACAAATCATTCTGGTTTTCAAGATGTCCCTAATGAGTATTTATGAGATATATTAACCTGTGTATGCAAATAGATTTCATGCACATTCTTTAGGGATTTAATGAAAACCCAATTGGTTTGTTGGCCTCCAGGACTGAAGTTTGACACCTCTGGTCTAGTATGTAGAGAACATTAAAGATAGTTTGTTCTATTTTCTTTAGAAAACTCAGTAGGAGAGTGTTTCCCAAGCCTGTCCTGGAGGATCCCAAGTCAGTCAGATTTTCAGGAGATCTGTAATGAATATTCATGAAATAGATTTGAATGCACTGCCTCTATTGCATGCAAATTTCTCTCATGCATATTTAGTGTGGATATTCTGAAATCCCAACTGGCTGGGGGTCCCCGAGACAGATGTGGAAACCACTGCTCTTGAATACTGCATCTTAATAGTGTCTAGTGTTCCAACTCATTGCAGGGTTGTTGGGAAAGCCATCCAGAGGGTCAAATGCAGTACTGGGTTCTAGGGCAGTGGCTCTCAATCCAGCCCTCATGGACCACTTGGCCAATTGGCTTTCCAGGATTTCTATGATGAAGATGTATGAGATTGATTTGCATGAACAGTTTCTGCTGTATGTAGGTGTATCTCATGCCTTCTCCTTCTGGATATTCTGAAACCCCAACCGGCCAAATGATCCCTGAGAAATACTGCTCTAGGGGATTTCTCTATTAAATTGCTTGCTGAGGTCAAGTGGTGCAGAGGTACTAAGAGCCTCTCAGGCACAAAGAAAGGTGACCAAAATGATAAAGTTAATGACTCTCCTATGAGGAAAGGCTAAAGAAGATAAAGCTCTTCAGTTTGAAGAAGATACGGCTGAGGGGAGATATGATAAGAGGTGTAGAAGATCCTGAGTGGACTGGAATGGGTAAACACAAATCACTTGTTTACTCTTTTGAAAAGTACAAAGACTAAGGGACATACCATGAAGTCGTAAAGTAGTGGAATGCATACAGTAATTAATCTTTGCCACTTAACTCATTGCCAGAGAGGTAGTGTAGCTGGGTTTAAAAAAAGTTTGGACCAGTCCTGGGGATAAGTAGCATGGACATGGCTACTTTTGGGATATGCCAGGTATGTGTGACCTGATCGGCCACCTTTGGAAACAAGCTGCTGGGACTGATGTTCTGACTCTGTATGGCAGTGCTTATGTTCCTGTGATGGGAAACGCACAGCACATCCTGGTTGAATATATTGGTGCTTCTCAACCCTCTCCTGGAGGCACACCCAGCCACAATGACTGTCCTACTCTCCTTCCTTCTCTCTTTTCTTTAAAACAATCCTTTTCCTAATTAATCTTTCCTTTGTAAACCCCTTTGCTTGCAAAAGGCAGTATAGTAAGTGCAGTAAAACCATAAACTATGAATATGCGTGAGATCCGTTTACTCATATTGGGATTCACTGTATGCACACCTGTCACACATAATCTTTCTGAAAACCTGACTGGCTAGGTGTGCAGAATATAGGACGGAATAGACAGAGAACCCATATTCAGATGCCGTTAGAAGAAAAAAACGCTCTGCTCACCTATCAGATGTTATCTGACAATCTGTCTGATCTCAGACCCAGCCGTCTTAAGCCATTACACAGGCTTTCATTTGATCCTCCTCAGTAACCTCGTCTTTTAGCACTAACCTACCTTCTGATGACAGCACATGCTGTATTCCCTGTAAAGTCTCACACCTGTCTCAAACCATCTGGATATATGCTGTCTCTTTACTATTTCATCGGGGCAACTAGTGCCAGTCTCTGGCAGCAGAAGGATCTGCAGCCATGAAAGGAATCAATTAGCCTCGAATGAACTTACACAGATTTGCTGCTGTTAAGTTACAGGATGAAGACACCCTGAAATAATACAGCACGAAAAATGAATCCATGCACTCAGTGTGGCGTACACAGCGAAAAGGGCATTAGAGATGAACCGTGCAAAGGCTCTGACTGAGCGCTACTGAACTATACTTTATAATGAGCTTGGTTCATTGTGGGGAGAGTAGAGAATGTAATGCTTATCATAACCTCAGGCATTGTGCGCTATTCCTGCTTCTGCCCCCTTTGATGCAGACTTCCTGTTTGCATGGGGATGGAAGTGGCTGGACAAGCCGCTTCTTCCCCCCCCTGCAAAAGGAAGTGGAATCAGAGGGGGGCGGAAGCAGCACTGGAGATTATGGTAAGTGCTGCATTACTCTTTAAAGGCATTTCGGCTGCATGTCCTAGAAAGGGGCTGCAGAGGTGGCAGTGGGGGCAGGAACAGGAGGGTGGCAGGAATAACATTTGACTAGGCACCTCCTATCCTTGTACTGGCCCTGCATATACCATTACCAAAACCTATGAAATAGCAAAGGAAAAGGAGTAAAGGACTAGAACCACTGCTTAGCTCTTAACAGACCCTCGGACCTAGTGTTGAAGGGACCTCTGCTTCATGTTTGTTGTCCTTTTTGCTCTTGCCGTAGAAGTCACAGACCATTTGTATTTCTGCATCAAGTTTGCCGTTTTCTTGAAATGGCATGGTATGGACTAAAGGAGAATGATTTCCTCTGCATGTTTGTTTAATTGATTGAAGTACTAATGGCTTCTATAGTGCTGTTGTGAAATTTGTTAACAAGAGTCTCTCTCACCTCTGCAAAATAGCAGCCCCTATAAAGCCCATCAAAGAGGGCCAGGCTTTTCTCATTAAAGACTGGATTGCAAAGAGAGCCCATTTCAGATGCATATGTTCTGGGTTGGCTTGTTGGCATGGAGAGTCATAGATTGCACTGTAAGTTTAATATTGTGTTGTATTATTGCATCAATGGAAAGAGAAAATACAGTTTCCAGGCCAGGGCTGGCACCTGATTGCCCTATAATCTGCATTTAGAAGAGCTGCAGACTCATCTCAACTGGATACTATACAGAGCATAATTCATACAGTTAGTCAGTCAATAAAGGTAGGTACCCTGATGTTTGCTGCCACAGACTTATACAAGTGCAGCCAGGCTCTCACATGGATATACATTCAAATAACAGGCAGCCTGCAATGAAGTGTGTGACAGCAGCATTTTCAGTAGATAGGGAAGTTCAAGAACATGGGGGCTACAACATAAAGATGGACAAAGAGAGACTTTGAAGAAATAGGAGACAGCTTTACTGAAGGGGTAGTGGATACTTGAAAAGCTAATCAGTGGTGGAGGTGACAAACAGAACTGTGATAAAATTAAAGCATGTTTGAGATTAGATACAGAGAGTAATACTAAGGGCAAGGGAGAGAGATGACCAAAGATCATGTGTTTTCTCTGTGATATAATTGCCTATAGCATCTGGACTTATTGGGTGAGCCAAGAAGTCTTCATTTGCTGGCAGTTGATGTCCTACTATGTAAATATTCCAGATCATCCTGGAAAATGTCATTATGAACATTTTCATTTCCTGATCACTGGATGAGACCCTTGTGAAAAAATGCCCCGATATCTGTACAAAACTAACTTACAATGAAAAACACTTTGATTATCAACAGAACTTCAGAAGAACTAGTCTGCAGTGGGCTAAGTAGCTCAGGTGTCAAACGTTATGCACTAGTATGTGGGAGGTTCCCATCTTGATTCCCCAGTCAGGTCTTCTCTGCCAATTGGCTGGGGCTGGGGATGTTGCAGAAGACGGGTTTATAATCCCATGGAGGAGGGAGTTATAGGAGGGCTAGTGAGCAGTGTGTGTTCCGGCGCATGCTGAAGGAGCACTGGGACATGCGTTGCCAGCTGCACAGAGCCATGACAGCACAGGATGATTCATGTACTATATTCATTCTGCGTTAGGGTCGCAAGTGTATGGGTTGGGGCGCATGGTGAACTCAGTACAGTTAGCGTCGGGTTCACACTGCATGTTAACTGCATTAGTGTGGGTTTATCTAACTCCACCTATTGAGGTGGTGTTAACTGCACCTGAGCTAATGTTGGTAGGGGAAAGTGCTTTGCGTTAACTGCAGGGGAAATACTTTCAACATCCCCGATAGTTAACGTACTGGTGTTGCACCTAATACACCATCATTTCAATGCATTTGGTGTGTTCGGTGCAATGCTCTAGTGTCCATTAGTAAAAGGACCCCATAATCTTTGCTTGAGGATGACGCCTGGTGCCCAGATTCAGGGCACATGATTGTGGATTCTAGAAGGAACCTTGGTTCATGGCCTCTGGCCCAGAGCCATCACTGCACTGACCACACACTGGAGCAGGGTAGGATGATCTCTGGACTATCTCTTCTTTGGGAGACTGCCAGGTACTTGTGACCGGGATTGGCCATTGTGCAAAACAGGATACTGGGCTTGGGGGACTTTTGGTCTAGCCCAGTAAAAAAATTCTTATAATATAAAACAGGGGAAACTAATCTCCAGATAATCTGAATGTAAGTTCATGGTTCCAGATCCTAGCCCTACTTCTGAATAGCCTGGAAGTATAAAAGACCAAGAGGAAAGTGCCAGGTCAAAAGTAACCAACAGCTATTCAGAATGGAAATAATTATAGCAATGAGGATAATTAATTCTTTTTTCTTTTCTCTTCTACAGCCTCTGAAGGCTTCCTGAGAAGTCATCATCGAGCTCTGCCAAAAGTTCGAGCCCCACTGGCTCCAACACAGACTCCAGAACTGTAGGAAACAAAGTTAGCACAGATGTGTTTTTGCATATATCACATATACACACTTGCACTGGAAATGTGAATATTTCACACACTCATTTACACATGAATGGAAAGACTGATACAGCACACAGACTATTGCATCTACATCAGCTATCCCCTATACCATCTTCCATTTGCCTCTCCGATATAGAATGAACCATGTATAAGAACAATTCATAATCTTGACACCATGTCTATTATAAGGAGCACAGAGCATGCTCAGATGTCTATATAGATACTTTCTGTTATACGATGGCACATCCCATATTACAGTACATGCACCTGTTTTCATTATTAGCAGGGTCATGTGCTCAAGAAAGGCAATCTTTTTTTTTTTTTGAAACGTCAATCATCAGGACGTTAAATAGTGTTTCATTAGGGTTGCCACCTGACTCCATGCAATAAGAAACAGGCTAATCCAGTCCTGAGTGTACCCTATATCATGCATGCAGGGCCCACTAGGCAAACTAGGCAGTCACCTAGGGCAGCAACCTCTGGCAGGCAGCAAAAGGAGGCCACTCAAAGCTAAATAATAGATTTTGACAGCCAGAGAGGGTGTAAAGCTTGAGGTTTGCATAGGGCTCCAACACTTTGGATGCATAGATTTGTAGTTCTGATTTTCTTGAAAAATTCAATGGGACAATTAGAACTTCAAGTCCATGAATGCAATAGGGTAAAACCAGGACTGGATTAGCCTGTTTCCTATGACATGATGTCAGGTGCCTATCCTGTGTTTTCCGCAGATGGGATTCTGGACAGTAAAAGTGACACGGGTAGAAATGAAGTGGTTTTTCACTTACGGCAGTGGTGGGAAAGCCATCAAGGCCAATATTCATTTCCTAGGGAAACTGAAACTTAGTCTGGGATGTCCCTTAGATGCAGGAAAAGTGTGGCCTAATGAACTTTAAACTATTCTTAGAAATAGGGGTCAATAAATACACAGTGAGACATTGTATTGAACTAACAATGCATCTGTGACTAGTTTTTGAGAGTTTGCCTCCCTTATTATGCCAGAAACAACATATATACAGTGGATTTAAATAGTATGGAGTCAGCTAGGCTTTAGGTTGTCTGAACATGACATTAGAGATCAGTAAAGGGGAGCAAGGAGCTTGGTAGAGATAAATGAGAAGATGAAATTGTACAGTTTATAATAGATGAAAACATTCAATGTCCTTATTAGGTTCTTTTGTGTTTATTTCAAAGTACCTGAGCATTTTACTTTCAAATATTCTGTACAAACCATTTGACATTAAAATGAGCAAATATTTCAAAACAAACACAAAAGGACTTTGTGTCAAAACAGGGATTTTATGTACAGAATCTTTTTTTCCTTGCAGTCTTGGAACTGGCATGGAGGAGGAAGCCAAACTCCTTTCCCTAAAACCATTCTGCAAAACTGTAACTCGGTGTGAGGCTTGGACAGAGTATTTTCCAGTATCCTCTGGGAGTTGTTTGGTTACAACATTCTGTACTGGGACTGGTCAAAAAGCCAGTTCCCTGGGCTATCACTGGTTGTTCAGTACCAGCGCTAGAGAGTGCCAATAACCCTGAATTTGCTAGAGGCCTCCAGTACTGGCAGAGCTCAGCTGATCAGCCCTATGTCAGGATTTTGTCCTGCTTCTCAAAAGTATCCAGTGGATAGACTTTGTGCAGTTTCCTCAGGCATTGGCTAGTTAAAGTAAATCTTTAGTAGGTAGTGTATATTGTACAGTCCCCTTTTTCATTTTCTTTATTTGTTCATTGCTGGTTTTACACCTACTACTACTTATTTTTATTTATTTATTTATTTAACCAGTTTTCTATACCATCTTATCCTTCAATCAAAGCGGTTTACATTATGTAATCACTACAAACAGGTACTGGATACATTCCCTTGTCCCCAAAGGGCTCACAATCTATGTGTACCTGAGGCAATGGAGGGTTAAGTGGCTTGTTTGTACAGTGCTACAAGACATAGTCAGAGCTCTACATAAACACATAAGAGGCAGTCTCTGCTCATAGAGCTTGCAAATCTACTTCAAACAAAAAGAACAAAGGGGGGAGGACGGGTTGGGGGGAAGGGTAGGCTAGTTCTTGATGGAAACGATTAAAAGACAGTGGCTGCAATGACGTGCACCTCTTCTCGGATACAAACTGAACATCGTCCACCACAACTCAAACAAAGAATCAAACACCCCAGCAATAAATGGATCACAGTGGGATCTGGTAGATTGCGACCTGTGACACAAAGACATCCTGTGCATCAGGAAACATCCCTGCATAATGCCTACTCTGCCTTGGCTAATGAGGATGCCCAATCCAAAGAAACTGAAGGGCCCTTAAATGAGACAGACAATGCCCAATCTCCTGCTAGAGGACCAAATATGAAGAAAACCTCACCAAACAGCAAACTACTACTACTTGGGGATTCCATCATCAGAGGCACCAACTTGGGAACACAGATCAATGGAGAAAAGATAGTCAAGTGCCTCCCAGACTCTTCAGCCAGCAGGAATACAAACCAAGTTGTTGAAGTACTTAAAGCAGAAAGTGAACACAGATGTGGAAGGTCAAGCTCTGGACGTCACCCCCTGCAAAAGCAGAATAACATCAGAAACAGCCACACTTTTAAACCACACATCAAAAACAAGCGGGAGGATGTGGGCAGAACAAAAACAATGCAAAATACACACAAGCCAGTTAAATCCTGGAAAGCAATGAGCACTAATGCTCGAAGCTTAGCCAACAAAGTTCCAGACCTGGAAGCCCTAATTGTGGAAATGGATTTGGACATCGTGGCCATTACAAAAACCTGGATAAATGAATCGCATGATTGGGATATAGCCATAGCTGGCTATAATCTATTCAGAAGAGACAGAGAAAATGGAAGAGGAGGAGGAGTAGCCTTGTATATCAAGGGCAATATTAAAGCTACTGAAATGCAGGGGGCATGGGGAAAAGAAGAAGCGCTCTGGATTGTGTTGGAAAGAGGAGATGGCACTCTCATCCACACTGCTGTAGTCTACAGACCTCTGACACAAACTAAAGAGATAGATAACAAATCGATTATAGATATTGCTAAGATAGCCACAAAGGGAGAAGCGATCATATTGGGTGACTTTAATCTACCTGATGTAAATTGGATTACTCCTTCTGCAAATCTGGAAAGAAGCAAAAAAAATTGTGAATGCTCTCCAAGACGCATTACTTAAACAAGTGGTGATGGAACCAACTAGGGAAAGCTCAACACTGGATTTAGTGCTCACCAACGGTGATAGCATGTCGAATGTCTGCGTGGGAGCCCCTGTAAGCAGCAGCGAGCATCACACGGTGTGGTTTGAGATAAAAGTCATGATACAGGCCAGTCATAGCAAGCTCAAGGTCTTAAACTTCAAAAACACAGACTTCAATAAAATGACCGAGTACCTAAAGGAGGAGCTGACAGGGTGGACGGAGATAAGGGAAGTGGAATTGCAATGGGCTAAACTGAAGGTGGCAATAAAAGGGGCAACAGATAAATATGTAAGAAAAGTAAGCAAAAACAAGAGGAGAAGAAAACCTATTTGGTTTTCCAAAGAAGTGGCTGCTCAAATAAAGGCAAAAAAACACAGCTTTTGCAAAATTCAAAAGCTTGCAAACAGAGGAACACAGAAATGTTTACAGGATCAAACTCAAAGAGACAAAGAGAGAAATAAGGATAGCAAAATCAAAGGCAGAGGAAAAGATGGCTAAAGATGTGAAGTGTGGCGACAAAACTTTCTTCAGGTATATTGGGGAAAGGAGGAGGATCAGAGGTGGAATTGCAGGACTCAGAAGTGCTGGGAACACACTCGTGGAAAGTGACATTGAAAAAGCGAAGTTGCTAAACGAATACTTCTGTTCTGTTTTTACCTACTAAGGGAAGCCCTGGAGAAGGACCACCTGTGACTCCCAAATATAAAACTGGGAATGAAGTAGATACCACACCATTCACAGAAGATGATGTGTTAGAACAACTTGCAAAACTGAAAGTGGACAAGGCCATGGGACCGGATGAGATACATCCCAGGATACTGAAAGAGCTCAGGGAGATTCTTGCAGGGCCATTAAAGGATGTTTTCAACAGATCCTTGGAAACAGGAGAGGTTCCTCAGGACTGGAGAATGGCTGATGTCGTACCTCTACACAAAGTGGTGACAGGGAAGAAGTGTCAAACTACAGGCCTGTGAGCCTTACCTCGGTGGCAGGAAAAGTAATGGAGGCACTCCTGAAAGAGCGAATTGTGAACTTTCTCAAAGCCAACAGGTTGCAAGATTCAAGGCAACATGATTTTACCGAAGGACGATCTTGCCATCAAATCTGATTGAGTTCTTTGACTGGGTGACCAGGGAAATAGATCAGGGGCATGCGATGGATGTCATCTACCTGGACTTCAGCAAAGCCTTTGATACTGTTCCTCATAGGAGGCTTATTAACAAACTCAGTAGCTTAGGGATAGATCCCAAGATGGTTAATTGGATCAGAAACTGGTTGACTGACAGACGACAGAAGGTGATGGTACAAGGAGCTCACTCGGATGAAAGGAAGGTGATTATCAAGGTGCTCCAGGGGTCGGTCCTGGGCCCAGTACTGTTCAATGTATTTGTGAGTGATATTGCTGAAGGATTGCATGGAAAAGTCTGTCTTTTTGCAGATGACATGAAAATTTGCAACAGAGTGGACTCCGCCGAGGGAGTGGTTAACATGAGGAATGATCTACAAAAGCTGGAAGAATATTCTAATGCTTGGCAATTAAGATGTAATGCGAAGAAGTGCAGAGTCATGCACTTGGGAAGCAGAAATCCAAGGGAAATGTACGCAATAGGGGGCGAGAGATTGGTGTGTACCAATCAGGAGAAAGACCTTGGAGTGATTATTTCTGAAGATCTCAAGGTGGCAAAACAGTGCGACAAGGCAGTGGCAAAAGCCAGGAGGATGCTGGGCTGCATACGAAGAGGAATTACCAGCAGAAAGGAAGAGGTACTTATGCCACTATACAAGTCACTGGTGAGGCCTCACTTGGAATACTGTGTTCAGTTTTGGAGACCATATCTTGCAAAGGATGTAAGAAGACTGGAAGCTGTTCAGAGAAAGGTGACCAAAATGATTTGGAGCCTGCATCAGAAGCCTTATGAGAAGAGACTTGACGACCTAAACATGTACACTTTGGAGGAGAGGAGGGACAGGGGAGATATGATTCAGACCTTTAAATACTTAAAGAGAAATAATGAACAAACAAACCTCTTCCAAAGATGGAGAAGCTGCAAAACTAGAGGGCATAACATGAAGCTACAAGGTGGTAGATTGAAAGGCAATGTCAGGAAATACTTTTTCACTGAAAGGGTGGTGGATGCTTGGAATGCGCTCCCGATGGAAGTGGTGGGGGCAAATACAGTGACGGAGTTCAAAAGGGCATGGGCATACACAGTGGATCCCTTTACAGCAACAAGAAAATATCAAAATAATCTGAACCATCTAATTCCTTAACATATAGGGGTATCCTACATGGAATGGCGGGATCACCCCTGGACAAAGACATGGGGAGGGGGTCCTGCACGGAGTGGCAGCTGTACCTACTCTTGGCATCGTACTGGGCAGACTAGATGGACCATACTGGTCTTTATCTGCCATCATTTACTATGTTACTATGTGAAACTGGGGGTTGGTGGAGTGTCAGGATCCAAACACTGCCTTAAAGAGGTGGGTTTTTAGCCTGGATTTGAAATGGACCAGAGATGGATCCTGACATACAGACTCAGTCTATTCCAGGCATACGGTGCAGCAAGGTGGAAGGAACAGAGTCTGGAGCTGGCAGTAAGTAGACGAGAAGGGCAGAGATAAATGTGATTTGCCTGGGTTGTAGGGAGAGAGAAAAGAGGAGAGAGGATGAGGAGCTGCAAATTTTTAATTTTTAATGTTCACTGTAATATTTTTCCTAAAAATCCTTTAAATTTGTTAGCACTATGGTTGTGATGTTCACTGAATCCAGACTTTTTTTTGTGACCCGTGGGTGCATGCCTAGGAACTGCATGACGTGGTTAGGTGTGGGTCTCAGTGTCCCCAGAAGCCCCCAGGGAATAGCTTGCAGGGTAAGGTACTGGCCAAGGGGCAAGCAGAAAGTCAGTTGGGGAATGGCTAGTTGCCAGGATAGGAGCACTTATACAGGTGAAGGAGAGGCCGGAATGGTACTTGCTAGGGTCCCGCCAGTGTCCATGGATTTAACCCTAAGTAGATATTAGGGGTAGCATTAAGGCATTACATGATAGCCCTTTTCCTCTGGCAGTAGTGGGATGATCCAGCTCAGTGCACAGGCTAAGTGACGGTTTCCACCCAGTGACTGGTTTGGTGAAGTTTTGGTCTCTAGTAAACGACATCAATAGCAGTTTCACCCTACCACAGTTCAAGTGTTTGTTGGTAGTTTGGAGACTAACTGCATGTAGAGGGCAGATGATAGTGAGCTGATGGTGGATGACCATGTGCAGGCAGAGAATGACAGCATGCTGATGGTGGACAACAATAACTACGAGACTCTGACCATTCCTGTCCAAATGAATGAGTACTGTAAGGCCCTGGTGAGTATAACCAGAACAGAGGCCTTAGAGATGTTGAAACAGGAACATATACCTAAACCTTATAATCCCTACAGTACCAAGACGTCTTGGGTTCATCTCATAATGGAAGACCAGATTCCCTTTTATTCACTGGCCTAAGAACTAGCAGGGCTGGATGCCACATTGGTTGAATCCACCATACCTACATAGAGCTGTGTAAAGAAGAGCAGGAGGAGTGGTAAGAAGTGCAGGAAAAGGGACAGCAAAAGCAAAAAAAGTGATTGTGATGAGATAAGCAGAAAGACAGACAGTAAGAGCAAGACAAGCAATTCATTTGGAGAAAAAGGAATTGTAGAAGGGAATGGCTTGCATCCAAAGCTCCAACCCCTCATTTGTGCAGAAGAAAGAGAATGGATAGAGTTTGCCTAATCTGATGATACTGGAGGTGGTTTTGATGAATGTCTAAATACGTTTGAGAAAATCCATCGCCTGAAAGAGATTTCTAAGAAGAACTGGTTGTGGTATTTGAGAAGAAAGTCACTTGGAGAGCACACAAGGTATTTTAAGGACTGCCCATGGAAATGTGCTAGGGGTACGCATTTGGTTCATTTGGGCACCTTAAAATTAAGTTTGTTTTTTTATTAGAACAACATATCATATGCAAATCAGGCATGTGGCAACATATCATATGCAAACAACAATCAGGCATGTGGGGTTTTGTACGCATGTCTAGCCATAATAGTACAATAACAAAGTTTTCATCATTTAACCCATCCCTCTCCCCCTCCCCCTCCCCCCTGCTGACATGACTGTAGATTATAATTTTAGCATGGTTTTGTTAGTACTCTTATCACATGCATATCCATAACCGATATATTGATAGTATCCAAAATGTTATCTGTCAAAGCTGATACCTTAAAGTACTTCCCCAGCATTTCCACCCTTTTCACTCCATTCTCTGCTTTATTGCAAACCAGCAGGCATTCCAAGAACAATATAATGGTAAGGGCAAAGGTGGGCAACCTCAGGGAAAAATCCTCCGATATTGCAGTTCTTGGGATAGCCTGCATAAAGTCTCCATCTAGTCCAAATACTTGCATGACTTTAAGCAAATATGCCAGTGAACACAATCAAAGGTTTTTCTGCATTCAAACTTATCAATAAGAATGGAATCTCCAGCCTTTGAGAATATTCTAGGGAAACAAATATTCATCTCATTAATTGCAACATTTAATTTAATTTAATTTAATTTAACATCTTTTATATACCGCTCTATTTATAATCAGCGCGGTTTACATAGAACAAGAAAACATCAGATAAGGTACATGTTATCTGTTTTTTACATAGAACAAGGAACAAAAACTTGGATAACCGGGGTAATTATTTACAACATATCTTTTCTTTACAAAGTTCATCTGTTACCCACTCACTAGACTAGAAATCACCTCTGATAAGTGATATGCTAGGATTTTTGTAAAGCATTTCATAGCAAACTTCCGAAGGGAAATAGGGTGATACGATTCTGGGAGAAGAGGATCCTTCCCTGAGTTAGGAAGCACAGTAATCAGTGCCATGTTCATCTTTCCCAGCAGCGCACCCATTTCCTTTGCCACCTCAAACACTGAAGTAAGTTGTACACTAATTTGGTCCTGCAGGATCTTATAAAATTCCCACTAAAGCCATCAGGTCCTGGGGTCTTACAAAGAGCCACTGTTTGAACCTTCAGAGCAGTGGACTCATGCTGCTCTGTCAGTTTAGGTAGCTTCAAGGAAACCAAAAAGTCAAACCTAGCCTCTAGGTCCCCATAAAACGCTCTAAAAACTGCTGCTATAGTCAAGCTCTTATTAATTATAGTGCTTCCCTGGCTTTTTATTGTACTAATACATTTTGGACTCATTCCTGTTTTCTTCAATTGGGACCATAACCGACCCAGTTGATTACCATCTCTATAGAATGCTCAGTTAATAATTTTCTTTCCACATGTGACTGTTTCTCTAGGGAGAATATACTATTGACTATTTTCATCTTCCTTTTAGAGACAAACACAATACTATCACCTCTCAAAATGGCCTTGGTCACATTTAAAAAAAGATTATGTTCTCTATTTAACCTCCACCTTAAACATATATACTTCTGGAAATTATAATCCCTATATAAATACCCAGGGAAAGTCCATCTCTGCTCACCCAAAGCCCTCCACTTCAATCTATATCATTGCATGATCTGATATTTCTATCAGACCTATTTTTGCTCTTTTAATCTTAGAAAAAAGCGCATCCAATAACACAATATAGTCAATTTCAGATAGACTGGCATGTACCTGTCTGTTGAGTAAAAGCTTTCCACATATCAATCAAGCAAAGGGAGTCACAAAGAAAAGGAAAGATAGACTCTTGCCGTAGGTCAGGGTTGACCAGCTGACCTATCCAAACTAGGGTCCATCACACAGTTGAAATCCCCCCAAACATATCGCACATCAGGAGAGTTTGCTTGTCTCTTGATCAATGTGTAAACATTAGGCCATAAATAAAGCCTTGTAGGATATCACTACCCAAGATCTAGGATTAGAGAAGATTTTCATTTTATTTAGCTTACGCCTTTCCAGTAGTAGTTCAAGGTGAGTTACAATCAAGTACAGAGGGCTTACAGTCTAAGTTTGTATCTGAGGCAATGGAGGGTTAAGTGACTTGCCCACGGTCACAGAGTGCCAGTAGGATTCAAATCCTGTTCTCTCTGGTCACTAGGCCCTTGTTCTAACCCAGGGATTCTCAATTCGGTCCTTGGGACATACCTAGGCAGTCAGATTTTTAGGATAATCACAATGAATATGTCTGAGAAAGATTTGCCTGCACTGCCTCCATTGTATTCAAATCTCTTCATGCATATTCATTGTGGATAGCCTGAAAACTTGATTGGCTGGGTTGAGAACCCCTGGTTTAACCACTAGTCTACTCCTCTACTCCAAGAATCAGGATTACCTGTGTGGAATAAAGGCCTGGCAATCTACTTCTGTATCCTGCCACGAAAACCTAATACATAGTCACAACAAAACAAATTGCACTATAGTGCTGGAAGATAAGACCTCCAGGTGAGAAGGCACTCAACTGGTTACTAGGGATGAGCTGAAGAATTTTTAGAGTAAAGCCAGCATTTATGATGTGGTTTGATCAAAGCCCTCAAAATGTCTGACTGCTGAGGTACTGTAGCTGCGCATGAAATGAGAATCAGAAGCTGCAAAGATGTCTTATATTTTGGTATATGGAATATACAAATCATGAAGCATGAACCAAGGGAAGTTGGTCAAGAATGAAATGGAACATGTACAACTCAATCTGTTGGGTGTCAGCAAACTGAAATGGACTGGCATCAGGCACTTTGCATTTGATGACCATATGGTATATTATGCTGGAAATGAAAGACAAAGAAGAAATGGTGTTGAATTTATAATTAAGAAGAACATAAGAACATAAGATATGCCATACTGGGTCAGACCAAGGTCCATCAAGCCCAGTATCCTGTTTCCAACAGTGGCCACTTTAGGTCATAAGTACCTAGCAGTCTTCCCAAGAACTGTAATGAAATACAAGACAATCAGTAAATGCTTAATTTCTATTCGTCCACAAGGAACGCCCATCAACACAACTATTATTCAGGTATATGCCCCAACAACAGCTGCAGAAGAGGATAATGTTGATGAGTTCTATAAACAAGAGCAAGCTGAAATTCGCAGAACATGGAAACAAGATATCCTGATAGTCATGGATGCCTGGAACAAAAAAGTTGGCAATAAAGAAGAGGCAACGTGACTGGAAAATATGGACTTGGCAACAGAAATGAAGCTTGAAAATAACTGGTAGAATTCTGCAAGACCAATGATCTATTCATCTCTAAAACCTTCTTCCAGCAACACATGCGGCGACTATACACATGGATTTCACCCAATAGATTGTACAAAAATCAAATTGACTACATCTGTGGAAGTCAATGAGGAAAAGCTCAATAACATCAACAAAGGCAAAACCTGGAGCTCACTGTGGTACAGACCACCAACTACTAGTATGCAAACTCAGGCAAAAAAGCTGAAAAAGGGCAAGCTACTCATGAATGTAACAAAATATGACCTTGAGAATGTTGTTGTTGTTAAGTGCCGTCGAGTCGGAGTCGACTCATGGCGACCCTCTGAATAGCTATCCTAAATTGTGTTTGGTCTTCAGTCAGGCGGCTCATTGTTGACAGACTGGTACCCATAGCTGCTGTTATTGTATCGATCCATCTCATAATAGATAACTCAACTATTCCTATTAAATCAGAAGTGAAATATCTTGGAGTTACTCTGGATAATGAGTTGAATCTCAGATCACACATAAATAAGACAATTAAAAGCGCTTATTACAGAATGAAGCTCATCAAAAGACTAAGGCCGCTTCTTGATACTGTTCACTTCAGAAATGTTTGTCAAGCATTGATTACTCCATTACTTGACTTCTGTAATCCAATATATCTGGGTTTATCTAAGCAAGCACTTAAGCCTTTACAACTGGCGCAGAATACTGCTGCACGTATAATTTTTGGTCTATCAAGTAGAGAACATATAACTCCCATCTTGAAAGAGCTTCACTGGTTACCTATAGCTTCACGTGTAAAATATAAAACTATAATTTATATTTTCAAGATAAAACAACAATATTCTGCAGAAAGCCTGACATATCTCATACAGTCAGATATTAGCAACAGACCTAGAAGAAGAGGATCTGACAACAGAATCAGCTTATCAAATGATGTCAGAAAAACACGTAAAGACACCTCTGAAAGGGCTTTCTCTTTTGCTGCACCTTCCATCTGGAACTCTCTACCTAATGAGCTGAGAGCAGCTCAGGACATCAATGACTTTAGAAAGCAACTGAAAACATCTTTGTTTATAGAACACTACGGTCATGCAATTAACTAACTTAATTTGTCTGGAATGTAAATCATATACATATTGTATAATAGCTCACATTATAGTATAGCTCACTATGTAGATAATGCAACTCACTCTAACACATTATACCATAACTTTAACTTTTATTTCTTTACATTTTCTCACTAATACTCTTAATATCTTTGTTTGTAAGACCGCTTTGATTGTATGATAAGGCGGTATAGAAATCCAATTAAATAAATAAATAAATAAATAAATCTCATTGCTGGCCTTCCTCTTTTGCATTGACCTTCTATCTTGCCAAGCATGATGTCTTTCTCTAATGATCTCTCTCTTCGCATGATATGTCCAAAGTATGAAAGTCAAAGTCTTGTCATCTGAGCTTCTAAAGAAAGCTTAGGTTTGATCTCCTCTAGTACCGACTGGTTTGTTCTTCGGGCAGTCCATGGTATATACAGTATTCGCCGCCAGCATCATAATTCAAAGGCATCAATTTTCTTCCTGTCTATCTTTTTCACTGTCCAGCTTTCACATCCATATGATGTTATTGAAAATACCATGGCTCGAACAAGTCGAATCTTTGTATGGAGAGAGACATCTCTTCCAAGAGCAATGTGTCGTCTGATTTCTTGACTGCTTGTTGCTTCTTTATTGATAGTTGATCCAAGTAGGTTAAAGTTGTTCACGATTTCAATTTCTTCTCCTTCAACGATGAACCTGTTGATTATGCCAGTTGTCATGATCTTTGTCTTCTTTACATTAAGGTGCAGGCCCATTTTGAGACTATGTTCTTTGTGAGAAGCAAATGTTTCAGATCATCTTCACTTTCAGCCAGTAATGTGGTATCATCAGCATAGCGAAGGTTGTTGATGAGTCTTCCACCAATCTTCACACCTCTGTTGTCTTCATACAATCCTGCTTTTCTGATGATTTGTTCTGCATATAAATTAAACAGGTAGAGGGAAAGTATGCAGCCTTGTCTTACACCTTTGCTTATTTTAAACCATTCTGTTTCTCCTTTTTCCGTTCGAACTGTTGCTTCTTGATCAATGTACAGATTGTGCAAGAGTACGATCAGGTGTTCTGGTATACCCATGCTTCTTAATGTGACCCAGAGTTTCTCATGGTTTACACAGTCGAAAGCCTTGCTATAGTCGATAAAGCACAAATAGATGTCCTTTTGGTATTCTTTAGTCTTTTCAAGGATCCATCTCACATCTGCAATGATGTCTCTCGTTCCTCGCCATTTCCTGAACCCTGCTTGCACTTCAAGTAGTTCTTGTTCCAGGTATGGTTGTAGTCTCTTTTGAATAATCTTCAGTAGAATCTTACTGGCATGTGAGATCAGAACGATTGTGAGTTAATTTCCACAGTCAGTTGGATCACCTTTCTTTAGTATTGGTATAAACACAGATCTTTTCCAGTCAGTTGGCCATGATGTTTTCTTCCATATTTTTTGCCAGAACCTTGTAAGTATGGTAACAGCTGCATCAGATTGCTGTAATACTTCTATGGGAATGCTATCAATGCCTGGTGCTTTGTTCTTTAATAAGGCTTTCAATGCTGCTTCAACTTCCTCTTTCATCACCAATGGTTCCTGATCATAAGGTACAGGTTGAAACGGCTTTTGGTCCACTTGATCTTTATCATATAAAAACTCTGTATATTCCTTCCACCTTTTCTTGATCTTCTCAGCATCATTCAACATAGAACCTTGAGCATCTTGTAACATTCAAATTCGAGGCTGGAACTTTTTCTTTAACTCTTGTAGCTTTAGGAAAGCCGATCTTGTTCTTCCTCTAATAGTTTCTGCTTCTATTTCCTTGCATGCGTCGTTGTAGTACTTTTCCTTGTTCTGTCTTGCTGCACGTTGGAAATCTCTGTTGAGTTCTGTGATTGTTTTTCTTTCTCCTCTGGCTTTAGCTTCTCTGCATTTCTGGGCATTTTTCAGAGTTTCTTCCGTCATCCATTTTGGCTGTTTTTTCTTTTTCACCTTTTGTAGAGACTTCTCGCTTTCTTCCAACACAACCTTCTTGAAGTAATTCCATAACTCTTCTGGAGCTCTGTCATTTGTATCTAAAGCAGCAAATCGATTTTGCAGGCAGTCTTTAAAGTCCAGTGGTATATTCTCAAGGTCATATTTTGCTGCATTCATGAGTGGTGTGCTCTTTTTCAACTTTAGCTTGAGTTTGCATACTAGTAGTTGATGATCTGTACCACAGTCAGCTCCAGTCTTTGTTGATGTTATAGAGCTTTTCCATCGTTGACTTCCACAGATGTAGTCAATTTGATTTTTATACAATCCATTGGGTGAAGTCCATGTGTACAGTTGCCGCTTGTGTTGCTGGAAGAAGGTGTTTGAGATGAATAGATCATTGGTCTTGCAGAATTCTATCAGTCTTTCTCCAGCTTCATTTCTGTTGTCAAGTCCATGTTTCCCAACTACTTTGCCTTCTTCTTTGTTGCCAACTTTTGCATTCCAGTCACCCATGACCATCAGGATATCCTGTTTGCATGTTCTGTCAATTTCAGCTTGTACTTGTTCATAGAACTCTTCAATTTCATTCTCTTCTGCAGCTGTTGTTGGGACATATACTTGAATTATAGTTGTGTTGATAGGCGTTCCTCGTAGACGAATAGAGATTAAGCTGACTACATTGTATTTCATTATAGTTCTTGCAAGTTTCTTCTTTATTATAAATGCAACACCATTTCTTTTTTGTCTTTCATTTCCAGCATAGTAGACCATGTGATCATCTGATGCAATGTGCCCGATGCCAGTCCATTTCAGTTCGCTGACACCCAACAGATCAAGTTGTACACGTTCCATTTCATTCTTGACGACCTCCAACTTCCCTTGGTTCATGCTTCGTACGTTCCATGTTCCAATGTGTAAGACATATTTACAGCTTCTGACTCTCATTTCATGCGCAGCTACATCAGCAGTCAGACATTTTTAGGGCTTTGATCCAACCACATCATAAATGCTGGCTTTACTCTGAAAAGTCTTCAGCTCTTCCCCAGTAGCTAGTTGAGTGCCTTCCGACCTGGGGGTCTCATCTTCCAACACTATAGTACAATTTGTTTTGTTGTAACTATCCATTGGGTTTTCATGGCAAGATACAGAAGTAGATTGCCGAGCCTTTCTTCCGTGCAGTTTAAGTTTGGTGTTGTTGCCGTTGTCACAGAAATGTGATCCTCCACAGTCAACACTATCCCATTCTGCTGCTGCCCAGTTGGGTGGTTTGTCTTGGTCTGGCACCTCAGCTGAGACCTGTCCATCTTGGGAGACCCTGCCAGTAGTTAAACTACTGATAGTTTAGCTCTCAGCATCACTGATGCACACAAGCCCTCGCAGCACGACAAGCTGAAAACCAAGTGAGGGACCTTGAGAATATACCACCAGAATTTAAAGACTACATGAAAAATTGATTTGCTTCTTTGGATACAAATGACAGAGCACCAGAAGAGTTATGGATGACATCAGGAAAGTTGTGCTTGAAGAAAGTGAGAAGTCTCTACAAAAGATGAAAAAACAAAAATGGACAAAATGGATGACCGAAGAAACTCTGAAAATTGCCCAGAAACGCAGAGAAGCTAAAGCCAGAGGAGAAAGAGAGGCCATCACAGAACTCAACAGAGTTCACCATTATTAAAGAGGACCTAGGTAATCCACTGCTTGCCCCAATAACAAGCATTATGGAACCTGTGTCTCTTTTTGGGAAACTGTTAGGTAGTTGTGATCTTGATTGGCCACTGTTGGAAACAGGATACTGGGCTTGATGGACCTTGATCTGACCCAGTATGCCATTTCTTATGTTATTATGTTCAGAGATTTCCAATGTGCAGCAAGACAAGGAGAAGTACCACAATGACGCATTCAAGGAAATAGAATCA
The DNA here is from genome assembly GCA_033557465.1 of Ichthyophis bannanicus. Taxonomy (NCBI): domain Eukaryota; kingdom Metazoa; phylum Chordata; class Amphibia; order Gymnophiona; family Ichthyophiidae; genus Ichthyophis; species Ichthyophis bannanicus. Next base: position 324,573,178 of record CM066034.1, on the reverse strand, counting down.
AAAACTATTAGAGGAAGATCAGCTTTCCTAAAGCTGCGAGTTAAAGAGAAAATTCCAGTTTCAAATTGGAATTCTAAAAGATGGATCCAAGTTGAATGATGCTGGGAAGATCAAGAAAAGGTGGAAAGAATATATAGAGTCATTATACCATAAAGATTAAGTGGACCAACAGCCATTTTAACCTGTATATTATGATCAGGAACTATTGGTGATGAAAGAAGAAGTCGAAGCAGCACTGAAAGCATTATCAAAGAACAAAGCACTGGTCATTGATGGCATTCCCATTGAAGTATCACAGCAATCAGATGCAGCAGTTAACATACTTACAAAGCTCTGCCAGGAAATTAGAAGACAGCATCATGGCCAACTGACTGGAAAAGATCTGTATTTATACCAATACTGAAGAAAGGTGATCCGACTGACTGTGGAAATTATTGCACAATCGCTCTGATCCCACATGCCAGCAAGATTCTACTCAAAATCGTCAGCAGAGACTACAACCATACCTGGAACGAGAACTGCCCAAAGTGTAAGCAGGATTCAGGAAAGGGAGAGGAACGAGAGACATCATTGCAGAGGTGAGATGGATCCCTGAAAAGACAAAAGAATATCTATATGTGTTTTATTGACTACAGCAAGGATTTTGACTGTATAAGCTATGAGAAACTCTGGGTCACATTAAGAAGTATGGGTATACCAGAACATCTCTTGCACAACCTTTACATTGATCAAGAAACAACAGTTCAAGCAGAACAAGGAGAAAAAGAATGGTTTAAGATAGGCAAAGGTGTATGACAAGGCTTCATATTTCCCCCATCTGTTTAATTTTTATGCAGAAGAAATCAGAGAAGCAGGATTGTATGAAGATAACTGAGGGGTGGAGATTAGTGGAAAACTCATCAATAACCTTTGCTATGCTGAAGATATCACAATACTGGCTGAACATGAAGATGATCTGAAACATTTGCTTCTCAAGATCAAGGAACATAATCTTAAAATGGGCCTGCATCTTAACGTAAAGAAGACAAAGATCCTGACAACTGGCAAAATCAATAAGTTCATTGTTGATGGAGAAGAAATTGAAATAGTAGACAACTTTAACCTGCCTGGATCAATAATCAACAAAGAAATGACAAGCAGTCAAGAAATCTCTTGATAGAATGGCTATGAAGAACCTACACAAGATTCTCAAGAACAGAGATGTCTCTCTCCATACAAAAAATAGATAGGAAAGAAGACAGGAATAAAATCAATGCCTTTGAATTATGGTGCTGGCGAAGAATACTGTGTATATCATTGACTGCCTGAAGAATAAACCAGTCAGTACTAGAGGAGATCAAACCTAAGCTTTCTTTAGAAGCTCAGATGACAAGACTTCAGCTTTCATACTTTGGACACATCATGTGAAGACAGAGATCATTAGAGAAGACATCACGCTTGATAAGGTTGAAGGCCAATGCCAAAGAGGAAGACCAGCAATGAGGTGGATTGATATAATTGCTCGTCCCATTATTCAAAAAGCAGCTAAAAACCATCCTATTCCAAGAACATCTCTGAATAGGAACCAGTAACTATGCTATCTTGTCAGTCTCTATGTCCACCCCAAAAATCATCAATGTTGAACCCCCGGTGATGGCCCCCCCCCCACATTTGATTCCCCCCCCCCCCCTGGTTATATGTCCCACCGCTTTGACCCGTTGAAAAGCGGGATATAAATACAGTTAAATAAATAAATAAATAATAATAACAGCTATGGATGTCACTCTTTCAACAATGAGCCGCCTGACTGAAGACTGAGCACAGTTTAGGACAACTATCCAGAGGGCTGCCATGAGTTGACACCAACTTAATGGCACTTAACAACAACAACTCCCATTCTGTGTCCCAGATGAAGCAGCATATGCCTCTCCTACCCAGCTTCTTTTCAAATTGTCATGTCCTATAATATATCATCCAAGTAAGTTTCCTGGAGGAAGCCCACTTGTACTTTGTGGTGCCTCAGTGCCTGTAGTATCTTGTAATGTTTAATTGGGAATTGATGCCTCCCACATTCCAGGAGACATAACAAAGAGATGACACAGAAATCACCCTGCAAATGCAGCCTTTACTTTCAATTCCCAACATATAATACCATTCCGCAGATGCGGCTCCCAGCCCACACTACAAGCACCCATCCACATTTGGTCCCACTCAGCATACACACTTCATTTTAACCATGCTCTTAGTCTTTCACCCTCTCTCTCAGATTACCTTCATACTGTTTTCCTTCCCTCTCCCCATCATCCTCTCCCCCCCAAGAGTCTCGCATTCCAAACTAGCCATCCACCAAACATGGTTTCACACATTCCAATATTATAATATTAAGAAAGGATCACTATTGATGCATAGAGGGCCACTTTTTTCATGCATCCCCCTTCACACACAACTCATCCAAACCCTCTTCACCTAACACTTAAGCATTCTCATTCCTAAAACTGTAACAACATTGTCCCCAAATAAACTACAATACCCAAACGCTAACCCAGTCTCTCAATTAAATCTTGGAAGTGCAACATATCATGGCCACATCATGCCAGGCTTTGAATGATAAGCACACCATATAGTCAAATTCACATAGCATTGCCCTACGCATGAATGGGCCTATCCAAAACAAAAGCCATCACATGGCAATCACTCGTGCCAGCTCAGACAGTCTATTCCACTCGAGTAGTCTGTGATTGCATCCCAGTCCCAGGTTAGTCATTCCAACAAATATGCTATTGCACCAAAACAAGGTCTTGATAAACATTAGCGTAAATTAAAAACTCTGATCTTCTTCAACGTATCTCCAAATCTAAGAAGCCTTAATAAACATAGGTGCAATTCAGCTTATTGAATGTGCACTCTTCAGTACACCTACACCAAATTTTATGCACATAGTTCTGTGTAGCATTTAACACCAAGTAATGTGCCTCTGGGCCGGAAATTTACTCAGTCCTTAGCTAATTTTGTTAAGAAGGATTCTCCTTCAGTCAGGATCTGAAAAGTCTGCATGGTCCCATCATGGCTAATCCATAGTAAAGCTGGATACTGTAGCATAATGCACACTTGCTGGTCAATTTATGGCACACCAAAGAAAATTCTTTGTGCTTAGTAGCCACTCAGTTGGAATAGTCTTGGAATAATAAAACTTTCTTATGCTGGTATGTCAAGTCCTTTTTTTGCTTATGGTGACTGAGCCAGTTGCGTAAATTCTGCCCAAGCAGCCCTTGCGGTGCAGAGCATACCAGCTAGGCCTAATGAAGAGTGGAATCCAACAGGGAGCAAGAATAAAATAAAGGAGCTGGTGCAGTAGATGGCGGTCAACACTTTATTAAAAACTCAACATGTTTCAGTCATTTTGGCCTTCCTCAGGGGCTGCAAACCTGTTTTCTTAAGACGTATGAATAATAATAGAATGAAAACTCTAAAAGTTCAGTACACTCCTTCAAACGTACAGACTCACAGTGTACTGAACTTTTAGAGTTTTCATTCTATTGTTATTCATACGGCCTATGAAAACAGGCTTGCACCCCCTGAGGAAGGTCGAAATGGCCGATTCGCGTTGGGGTTTTAATCAAGTCTGTTGACCGCCATCTACTACACCGGCTCCTTTGTTTTTTTCTAATGAGAAGTGGGCCCAAGTTATCATCAGGTTTTTGAACAATGCCAAAAAGCAGATTTACTCAGTCTAGTGGCAGAAGATCAAATTATGGGCCCCCAAGCAATAATTTTGAAAGGACCCCCAGAGTAGGGGAAATCCACTTCAGAAGATATACAAACAGCTGCAAGTGGGCCCCCTTCTTCCTTCAAAATTGTTGCTTGGGGGGCCTATAATTTGATCTGCCACTGGACTGAGCAAATCTGTTTTCTGTGCATAGTTCAAACACCTGGTGATAACAACTCAGGGTCACTGCTTATTAGGCCTTTTCTGGCCTAGCTGGTTTACTCTCTCAATCTGGAGCTCACCTAGTTAGTCCCTCAGTGGAAAAGCCTCAGATAGCCATTGCTCCAAAATCTCTCTAAGACCCACTTTCTGCAACATTCTCCAGGATACCAACAAAATGCAGGTTATTGTGTCTCGATCTATTTTCTAGGTCATCCACGGTTGTCTTTGATGCTGCAAGGGCCTCATATAGCTTAATGACATCCTATGTTGCACTCATTGTTCTCCATTCTTGATATGTATTATTCTACTTCAGTTATTATATGACCCAAATCACTGATCCAGTGATTGAGTCCAGCTGGCCAAAGAGTTTATCAAATTTACCTTTGAGAGCTTTTGCCTCGGCTTCTGTCAACTCCAGGACAGAGGTCTCACTCACTGCAAGTCATCTTATCCGAGCTGGCAGCCATCTTATCTTTGATAGGCCTATATTTCTCTTTTTTTGCTGACTTGGGACATCTTAGCGTTCTGCTTGGTGAGAAAAGTATCCATCTAGTGGTAATATCCAAAACTCTGCCCAGATATCAGGGAAAGATGTTCAAGAATTAAAGATGGAAGACGATTTGGGGAGCAGTGCTCAGAGCTGAGGAGAGTCAGATCTTTCCTCACTCAGTGCATTGGACAGCAGACAGAAAAATTACAGTGGATATCAGGGAGTGACACACATATGAGTATGTACCCAGTTGACCCAGCACATTTATTGGCTGGGAATATCTCAGGCAATAGCTGACCATTATCAGACCTGTGATACTTGCCAGAAAATAGTTAAGCCTGTTTACCCTGTGCACCCTTGAAATCCCTAACAATTATCAGTGAACAATTTTAGGGGACAGCAGTGGATAGAAGGAACCCTTTAGCCATACCTATTAGGAATGGGAAAATATATAGGCTGACAGTGGTGGACTTGCTACCAGGCACCGAGAAGCGGTAGCCTTATCCTCCATAGAGGCAGAGAAGGTAACCACTACTCTATTATAAGCATTTTCCCAGATAGGATGTCCCCAAGAAATAGATCAAGGGACATAGTTCAAGTCCAAGCTGACAGAAAATCTTCAGACATATTGTGACATGAAATCTGTCCAAACTAATTCAGTGCTTCTCCAATGTTTATGCAGTGTGATTCCATTTTAACACTTAAAAATGTATGTGACTCCAGATGATGAAAACAAAATAGCACTCTTATCCTCTCTCATACACTTCTTCCTCACACGTATCCAAAGTATGAAGGCAGCAGCAGCTGCAATGAATGTCAGCATGGAACCCCAATATTCTGGATGGGTTTCAAGTCTAACAGAAAGCCCACATGGGAGGAGTGGCAGGTCTATGAATGTTACTGACTCACAAGCCTCATGATGACTGTCACTACTGGCCAAAGGTCACAGTGGAGGACCAGAGGGAGGAAGAGCAGTCCTGTTTCTGTGACCCCATTTGCTGTTGATGTGACCCATTTGGAGTCTCAATCCACAGTTTTGGAACCACTGGGTTAAGAGAACAATTTAAGGTTAAGAGAACCTTGAAGAATATGCTAAACACCTTTCTAGAGTCGAGAGACTGGGACTGAGAGAGGTATCTGGATGCCTTACCAATTTTTTGACCTACAAGGAGGTAGACCAGGAATCTAACAGGTTTTTCCATTTAATATGTCTGGAGAGTGAGAGAGCTCCTTGATCTCATAGAACAACATGGGGAGGGGAAAGTCAATACCTCAGACACTCTTGTAAGTGACTAAGTGCTTAACTTGCTTCAGCATCTGGAAGACCTCATGGTTTTTTTCTGAGATCACTTGCAATTTGCCCAGACTAAGCAACATACCTGGTATGATCATAAAGCCTGAAGCAGAGATTTTGAAGGGGGCCAACTAGTGCTGCATCAGAATAACCTTTAGGCTAATTGGGCAGTTTTGGGGAAACTGCTAGGTACGTATGACCTAAATTGGCCACTGTTGGAAACAGGATACTGGGCTTGATGGACCTTGGTCTGACCCAGTATGGCATATCTTATGTTCTTATGTTCACTACAAGGTCTTTTGGCAGCTGAATGATACCAACTATGTTATGGGCTCCCAGGATGGCAGTACCTTTCAGATAAATATTATAAAGAAATATGCTTATTGCACAGCAGGGGTGCGGGCTGTATGTAGCCCACCAGAGGATACAGGTTAGTGAACCTTTACCTGACCACCTAGGAGAGCACTGCTTGAAGAATCTGTGCAATAAGTTATGTGGGAGCAGTTAACAGCTATCCAGATGCATCAACTGGAAGTGGTACTGCAAGAATATGCTGGTGTGTTTTTCTACTAAACCAGGGCCTACCCACTTTGCTATTCCCCACGTGGATACTGGTAATCATAAACTACTCTTATGGAGTGTCCACTGAAGTCGAGAAGCATATGAAGGAGACAGATGAGATTCCAGCTCGGTATTATAGACTCTGTACTGCTGTGGTTCTCAAGTACTGTAAGATGGAACTATCCACTTTTGTATAGATTATCGGAAATGTTCTGTATCCAATGCATATTTGATGTCTAGGCAGACAATTTGTTAGGCCATTTAGATGAGGCCAAGCAACTAACCACTATAGACCTTAGTCGTGGGTATTGGTAAATCTCCCAATCAACTGCTGTTCAGCAGCATCTGCACTCACTACCCCACTTGGACTATATTAATTCATTGTAATGAGTTTTAGCATGAAAATGCTTCTGGTATGATCCACCAGCTAATACTCTGCAGGCCTTAAGAAAGCTAAGACCTGTTTCTTGGTCTGGGAAATGGGCCAGCTCTGTTTTGTCTCTACTTTAGATGGTTCTGGCTTGGCTTTAGCAGCCCACCTCCCACTGTGTTTAAGACCTGGAGTTCAGCCATTTGTACCCGACACATACTAAGTTTCATAGACCTGCCTCTTGAATCTAGTCTAATACACCTGCTAAATGGGTCAGACAGTCATCCTATGTCTACACCTGGCTATGGCATGTAAGTATGCACTTGCATGCTCTTGAAGTGCATCTAGTAGTTGGTTTACCTCTTAATCTTGCCTCTCATGAAAGCAGAGATCAGGATCAGTGCACTGGCACTGAGGCTCTAATGACTGAGAGAAGGGGCTCAAAGAGTGTGAATGAGAAAGCTCTCAAATGACTATGACACTGTCCTAATGAGTGCAGAGATACAAGTCTCACGCATTAGGCATGAGACACATGCCATCACAAGTTCACACGCAGATGCCCTCGTCTCACACATCTGGGAGCAAGGCTGCAGCTGGGAATTGGAAGCACTCGTTGGCAGCAAAGGCAGCAGTTACAGATGTTCGTGAAGCTGCCCCCGCACTGTGGCCGAAGAAACCCAAATAGAAAAGGCAGCGCAGGTAGGGCCTCTGAGCAGATGCAGCCTCTCGAAGCTCCTCGTAGGTCCTGCCCTCTCCTTTGGCATACGTTTTCTTTTACTAACAGGAAGCCTGTATCAAAGAGGGGGCAGGACAGACAGGGCTGTGAGTGGCTGCATAGATTCAAAAGTCCTGCTTGAGCTGCCTTTGTTTCTGCTGTGCTACAGGCATGGCCCAGAGTCCTCTTGGCTGAGGACAGTTGCAACACAGGTACTGGATGGGGCAGGGAGAGAAAGAAAATGAAGGCAGATGCTGGAAGGGGAGGATAAGAAAAAAGTTAGGGCACTACTGATTGAGAGAGAGAGGGAAAGTGAGACAACTGATGCTGGATGGAGGAGAGAAGAAAGTGAGGGCACTGCTGAATGGGAGAAAGAGGGAATGAACGAGAGCTGGTGCTACTTTCATTACTAAAATATTACTGCTTTAATTTACAAAGCAATACAAAACTCTTATATTTCCAGATTTATACCCTGGACATAGCGCTTGAAAAATCTCACTAATTGGCCTTCAATCTCACTCATTGAGGTGGTAAATCTCATTCTTTAGGACGGGCCACCCTTAGCATCTCTGTGAGTGAGACTTGGCATCTCTGTAGTGTAGGAGCATATGTGCAGGTGCAGCCAAGGCCTGAGAAATGCATGGCAACACTCTCCAAGTGTCCATGGGTTTCATGCCGGATATTAGGGGTGGCGCAGAGGTGTTAAATGTAAACCCTCATTGGGCAAGGAAGTCATAGACCCTTTAACTGTAAAGTAGAATGGTATATGATCATGATAGCAACCTCTATTAACCTCCCCTCCCATTCCATTTACTGAACAGTATGGAAATAAATGTTAACCAACAAAAAAATAATAATAGAAGATGATACATTATTGGACTAAATAATTCATTTTCTGACTAGTTTTCAGAAGCTGATACTCTCTTTTTCAGGTCCAAAAAGGGTACTGCAAAGGTATATGCAGACAACTTACAGCCTAGCTGACTGTACCATTTAAATCCAGTGAACTGTGTTTCCTTACTGACTCGATTAAGGGTATATAGCTCTCAACCAGATATATTAAATTACATGTATATTTAATTAATCCTTGTTTCCACATATTCAAATGGACTAACCTGACAGCCACAATATTTTATTCAAACTACAGTGCTGTTGGATATGCGACCAAGTTTGGCCACAGTATTAATGTGATACAAAAACTCCACACTCAGATCTAACACTAGACTGCTGAGATTTCCATAAGAAAAGATGCAGTGATACTTATGAACTGCTAAGCAAGATCTTGGCAGAGCCATGGAATCGATCTCCTGATGGAGATAACGAAAATGGACATCAGTGTGGTAATCACCAGTTTATACTATGATATATGCAGCTATATCAGCATTGCTTGAGAAGTTGAAGCTATGTCAGTTGGTGGACTGGAAAGGCTTGGATTCACTTGGACTTTAATGTATTGTGGTTGTGCACTTAAAATCTGCACATATTTTGCACTCTTATGGACACATAATCGGGAGCCATGATTGAAATGATCATTATTACCCCACTGGTGTTACTCTTGCCCCTCTAGTGATACATTTCTGAAGGTCTCTTTTTCATAAATTCGTAAACTAATTTATGCTGATGCTTCAGTAATCTTAAGATTAGATCTGGGTGTTGAGTTTTTGGATTTGTTACTATACCTAGGCACTAGGGTTTTTTTTATTATCTTGATTTCATAGGATTATTGACATTTGGATTGAATACGTTATCATGTAAAATTTAACAGGATTCTTTGCATTGAATCAACTTAAGAATTATCCAGTGATAATCTTGTACATAAGTTTTCAAGACCACATTTTCTAATAAAATCTGAAGAAGGGACCTCTATGTAGTCAAACATTCAAGTATAGCTTATTTGGTCAGAGACCAGTATGGCTGTGGAAACTGTTACAGCATATAGATGCTTTAGTTGCTTAAAATACAATCAACATCTGTCCATTATGCCTTTTTTCTTTATATTTTTCAGTTCCCTTTCTTACTTTCTTAGGTGTTTTCACTCTCGAATTGACATGAAACTTTGTATTGCCTGAGTCAATTTAGTTTGGAGAGCTCAATCAAAGTGCACACTAAAAATGTAGGGGAAATATGCACCTCTGTAAGAAAACCACATCTTAAAAACCTGACTACAATTCATTCTCTGCAATTCCACTTTTTAGGTTTGAGCAGTGAAAGCACTATAACCAATAGGAAATCACGTCCATTTGAAAATATTTACACATGGGCTTTTGCACTTGCCTCAAGGCATGTACAAGTGCCTATAAAGGGGCAGGCACACTCATACATTTGCACCTTTGGAGCAGGTGTGAATTTGTGTTTGAGAATTTTCATGTTACCGGAGCTGTTTCTGGGTACGTATTTTTTAAAGGTAGTAGATGACTATATTGTCTTTATAAACGGGCACCTGTTTTTTGACATTCCACATCGGCACCATAATTACTCCCTAACTGACAAAACAATGACCTCACAGCAATCAGTATAAAATCTGTACCCAAGTCTTTGAAGGTGGGCTTCCTGTAAGCCACTTTGTAAAAAATGAAACCTTTGTTTTTTCAGTTGTGTGCTCTGTACAATAAAGGAACATGCCCTCAGGGGCGGCTCAAGGCAATCTGCTGCCTGAGGCGAAGTATGAAAAGGCGCTCCCCCCCCCCCCCCATACCTTAGAGGGGGCGGGGCTTTTCAGAAATCCAATCAGTGACTGAACCAAACCAAAAAGCCAATTAGATTATGGAGGAAATGCAAGATGTTTGCACACAGGGCCATATCGAGCTGCAATCGCACCTTGTGCGACTTGCAGCTCGGACATGTGCCCCCCCTCTCCCCCATACCTCCGTCCAGCGCTGCCTGCTCTTTCCCTGCTGCTGCCACCCTCTGTTTTTTTCACGGAGGTGCCGGCAGCAGGGAAAGAGCAGGCAGCGCTGGACGGAGGTATGGGGAGGAGGAGGGGGGCATGTGCCCAATCTGAAAGACGCCAGCACTTTAAGAAGATCTGTCCCTCCCTACTCTGACATGGCATCGGAGAAGGGAGGGACCAGACCTGCTTAAAGTGCTGCAAAAAGGCTTAGGGTTAGGGAGCACATTTCATCTGCCTGCTATTGTCTTGCCAGCAGCGGCAGGGCAACAGCAGACAGCCGAAATGCACCCCCCAAACCTTTCTGCCCTGTGCGGCTGCACCGCTTGCTCAGGGCTAGTTACAGTCCCGTTTGCACATCAAGGAACTAAAAGACAGCAAGAACCAACAGCACAGTTTATAAAACTAAATTATAACTCATTTTTATTTTGTTGTTATAAACTGCATTATGGTTCTTGCTTTTTCTTTTTTAACATATATTCTGCAGCCACAGTAGGTGCAGAGCAGAACCAGGACATTCACCAACAGAACTCAATATTAAAAAAAAAAATCTGATTCTGATCATCTCACTAACAACAACAACAACAATAACAAACACTATTCTCCAGTACCAGGCATATTGTGAACTAATACAAAACCCTACAACAAAGAGCAAACCTACCATACCATACCATATCAGCACAAACTTCCAAAACTCACATAAGGAGCCCATCCAAAAAAAGCATCACTGTAAATACTACAGTGGGCCCTGGAACATCCATACACCCATTTGAAAAGCTGAACAAGTCAAATTACTACAGTACAGTATAGATCTTTATGTACAAACTCCATGTTAACGGAACACCTGACCTCAGTCAAACACTCGCAACATCGACCCTCACCAAGTACAGAATAAGTAACCACAACCTAAAGTAAAAATAAAAATATGTAGACTAAATTTAAATTGAAACCCCAAGAAGCCAGAGTCCACATGCAGTGCAATATCAAATAAATAAGAGATGCAGTTCCCCAATACTGTGTAAAATATAAAAATAGCACAAAGTCCAATAACTAAAATTAAATAAAATTATTTTTTCTACCTTTGTTGTCTGACCATTTTATTCTCTGATCATGCTGGTCCCGATCTGAGGCTTCAGCTTTCCTGTCTTCTCTTAGCTCTATTTCTGTGGTCTATGGTCCATCTGCCTTTTCTTATCTCTTCTTTTGTTTTCTTCACTTCCTTCCATCAGCCCATTTCCAGTTCCAGTAACTCTCCCCAGTATCAGCCCCCTTTTCAGTCCTTTCCTCCTAGTACCTTCCACTGTCAACCGCCTTGCATTCCCATGACTGCAACTGGTGTCCATTCCCTTTCAGTCCCCCTCTTTCCTCACTGTCCAGCCCCTTCTAGTCCAAATATCATCCCAGATATCAGCTCACGTCCACTCTCAGTGCCACCCCCCCAGTCAGCTCCCTTCCAGTCGCCCTACCCTCTGTCCATCCCCCTTCCAGTGCCATCTGCATGTCAGCTCCCTTCCAGCCTCCTCCCCAACCACCTACCACTCCCATCCCCAAATGTCAGCTCCCTTCCAGTCCCCCTTCAGTACATCCCAGGTGTCAGCTCCTTTCCAGCCCCCTCCTTCCCCCGTGTCAGCTCCCTTCATGCCCCCTCCTTCCCCTGGCACACCCTCTCATTATCCGCTCCCTTCCAGTCCTATTCTACCATTCTCCCGCATCAGCCCATTTGTACCCTAGCCCTAGTTTTCTTCTAGAGCCAGCAGCACTCTCCTCCCCTCCCCCATTAGCCCATTTCCAGTCCTATCCCCCTTCAGCCCACTCTAGTCCTAGCCCCCCAATCAGCCCATTACCAATCCTAGCTCATTTCCAGTGCTAGCCTCCCATCTATCCATTACCAGTCCTAACCACCCCCATAGCCCATTACCAGTCCTAAACACCCCCCATCAGCCTACTTCCAGTCCTAACCCCCCATCAGCCCATTTCCAGTCCTAGCCCCCTTAGCCCATTACCAGTCCTAAACACCCCCCATCAGCCCACTTCCAGTCCTAACCCCCATCATCCCATTTGCAGTCCTAGACCCCCATAGACCATTACCAGTCCTAACCCCCCATCAGCCCATTTCCATTCCTAGCCCCCCATAGCCCATTACCAGTCCTAAACAACCCCATCCAGTCCTAACCTCTCCCCCCATCAGCCCATTTAAAGTCCTAGACCCCCCCCCTTTCCAGTCCTGGCCCCCAGGAAAATAATAACACTGAAATTTCTGCCGCTGCCAAGTCCGCTTCTCGGCAGCGGCAGATTCACCTCTCCTCTATAGCAGCCGCGGCTCCTGCTTCTTGGAGCCACGGCTGTACTAGCACAGGGATCAGCCAGCCATTGCGGAGCCTTCCCATGCAGCAGCGACGCTGCTGCATGGGAAGGCTCCGCAGTGGCTGACTGATCTCACGCTAGTACAGCCGTGGCTCCAAGAAGCAGGAGCTGCGGCTGCTATAAGAAGGAGAGGTGAGTCTGCCGCTGCCGAGAAGCGGACTCAGCAGCGGCAGAAATTTGAGCATTTGGATTTTTTTTTAAACGTTTGAAGGCGAAGTGAGGCGGCTGTTTTGGGGGCAAAATGCCGCCTTTAAAACTTCGCCTCATGATAGAGCCGCCCCTGCATGCCCTGTGGTTAGTAATGTAGCTTGATAATTGTTCAAGGTGGCCAGATGTTCTGTGGAGGTTAATGGGTTAAGTTGCTACCTTTTTAGTTTTGCAGGTTTAGGGTGATTATGGGAGAAAATATTTAAGACTAATCAGAGAAAATATTTTTTCACTGAATGCATAATCAAACTCTGAAATTCATTGCCAGAGGATGTAGTAAATGTTGTTAGTGTCGCTGGATTTAAAAGAGGTTTGGACAAATTCCTGGAGGAAAAGTCTAGAATTGTATACAGAAAAACCACACCAAAGGCAATATACCAACAAAACAATAAACTTCTGGGTCTCACTTTATCTCCGTACATCAATTCATATCTAATACTAAATGAACTCTGCTGATCACCAGATGGTGTGGTTCAGTATTAGAACTAGGGCTGATAAAATCCATTCAAAAGCAAGGGTCTTAGACTTTAGGAAAACTAACTTTGCCAAGGTGGGACAATACCTCAAAGAGTCATTAGTGGGATGGGAACAGCTGGGGGACATAGAAAAACAGTGAGCAAACCTGAAAGGGGATATTTAAGGGCAACAAACCTTTTTGTTAGAAAGGTAAATAAATGTAAAAGGAAAAGGAGGCCGCTATGGTTCTCAAAAGAGGTAGCTGAAAAGGTGAAAAAAAGAGGGAAGCCTTCATGAAATACAAGAGACCACAGAGAGCAGAAGATAGACATCTATATTTGGAAACAGAAAAGCTAGCAAAGCAGTCAGGAAAGCAAAGGTACAAAAAGAAGAAGAAATAGCTAATGCAATAAAATCCGGGGATAAGACATTTTTCAGATATGTTAGTGAGAGGAGGAAGGAGAAAAGTGGTATTGTCAGACTCAAAGATGCAGGGGAGGAATATGCAGAAACTGATGAGGATAAAGCAGAGTTGCTTAACAAATATTTCTGATCTGTGTTCACAGATGAAGGACTAGGAGCAGGACCTCAGAAAACAACCACAAATAGGAACCGAAGCGACAGGGATCTTGAACAATTTTCAGAAGACTGTGTTCATGATAAACTGGCTAAACTAAAAGTAGACAAAGTGATGGGACCGGATGGGATACATCCAAGAATATTCAGGGAACTTGAGGACATTCTAGGGCTACACTGATCCTCTTTGATGTCAGGAGTGGTGCCAGAGGACTGGAGAAAGGCACATGTGGTTTCTTTACAGAAAAGCAGATGAAAGGATGACATTGAGAACTACAGACCAGTTAGTCTAACCTCTGTGGTTAGCAAATTATTGGAAAGGCTACTAAAAGAGAGAATAATGAGGTTTCTGGAGTTCAGTGGATTGCAGGATCTGAGGCAGCATGGATTCACCAGAGGCAGGTCTTGTCAGACAAATCGATTTATGTCTTTGACTGGGTGATCACAGAGTTGGACTAAGGGAGAGCCTAGATGTGGTATATTTAAATTTCAGTAAAACCTTTGACACTGTTCCGCACAGGCGACTTATAAACAAATTGAGCACCCTAGGGATAGACCCTAAAGTTACTAATTGGGTTAGAAATTGGTTAAGTGGGAGGCAGCAAAGAGTACAAGTAAATGGAGCTCACTCTGAGGAAAAGGAAGTTACCAGTGGTGTGCCGCAGGGATCTGTCCTTGGTCTGATTCTTTTTAACATCTTTGTTAGTGATACTGCGGATGGACTGTCGGGTAAGATTTGCTTGTTTGTGGATGATACCAAAATCTGCAATAGGGTAGACACCCAGGAAGGAGTAGATAACATGAGGAGGGATCTAGCTAAGCTTGAAGAATGGTCTAGAATTTGACAGGTGAAATTTAATGCTAAAATATGCAGGGCCATGCATTTGGGCTGCAAAAATCAAAAGGAGCAGTACAGTGTAGGAAGTGAGATACTTCTGTCCACAAAAGAAGAGCGGAATCTGGGTGTAATTGTGTCTGATGCTCTTAAAGTAGCTAAACAGATAGAAAAGGCAACTGCGAAAGTCAGAAGGATGCTTGGGTGTATAGGGAGAGGACTGGCCAACAGTAAAAAGGAGGTGATAATGCCTCTGTATAAGTCTCTGGTGCGACCTCATTTGGAGTATTGTGTGCCATTCTGGAGACCGCATCTTCAAAAGGATATAAGCAGGTTGGAGTCTGTGCAGAGAGTAGCTACTAAAATGGTTAGTGGTCTTCGTTATGTAGCATATGAGAACAGACTTAAAGATCCTAATATGTATACTTTAGAGGAAAGGCGGGATAGGGGTGATACAATAGAAACATTTAAATACCTCTGTGGTATAAATGCACAGGAGGGTCTCTTTCAATTGAAGGCAACCTCTGCTATGAGGGGACATAAGATAAGAGTGAAAGGGGACAGACTCAGGAGTAATATGTGGAAATATGTTTTTACGGAAAGAGTGGTAGATGCATGGCATAGTCTCCCAGTAGAGGTGGCGGAACGAGGACAGTATCTGAATTCCAAAAAGTACGGAACAAACACAGAGGATCTCTAAAGGTAAAAAGGGGACTATTGTAGTTGATATGGAAGGGCAGACTAGATAGGACATGTGGTCCTTTTCTGTTGTCATGTTTCTATGTTTCATTTTCAAACACCTTCAATAGTCAACGGAGAAGCTGATCGCTAAAATGCTTCACCAATATAAAAAAACGTTCCCAAACTTCTTACACACACAACACACATTCAAAACAAATATGTATATAAAGGAGGAGAAAAGACCTCAGTGTTCAGAGCTATTATCCCTTTACTTAGTGGTTGCCTGCCCAAGGAGTTGCTTTGCAGAAACATCAGTGGTCAGAAAAACTCCTCATAGGTTTTGACATTTATTATCAATTAATAGCTATTTAATAATAAAAAGCTAAGTTTAGCCTATTATAAGAAAATGTTTTAAAATTTTCTTTTTATAAAAGATTATTATTTATATGATTTCCTAATAGTATGGCAACATTATGGAACCTCCACAAAATTTAACTGTAGGAAGGGTGTTTTTTTCTTTATAAGCTTAATTTCTTTGCCTGTAAATGTATTGCTAGTCTGCATTGCCAAAGTGCTCAAGGTTAGTTTCATCTGTCCACAGAACATTTTCGCAGAAGGATTGTGGGTTCTCAAGCTGGGTTTGGGCAAAGATCAGGTATGCCTTTTTATGCCTGTCTTTGAGAAGTGGGGTCATCCTTGGCCTTCGCCCATGAAGTCCTTCTTTGTTTAGCGCGTGGCATATGCTGCAGTTTGAAACCACCACTAGTTTGCTGCAGGTCAGCCTTAAGCTCTTTGGATGTTGTATGTGTTGTTTTTCCAACAGTTCACACTAACCTTCAAAGACTTCTTGGATTAATTTTCCTCTTCCCACAATGTCCTGGGAGGATCTTGATGGTTCCATGAAAAGAAAACGTCTTAATAACATTGCAAACTGTAAACACAGGAATTTGAAGGTCTTTGGAGATGGCCTTGTATCCCTTTGAAGTTTGATGTTTGCTGATATTAGCTTTTCTGATGGTCTCAGGCAGCTCTCTTGTCTTCATCATTGTGAAAATGGAATAGGGAGTGAATATGGCCATTTTCAACATTAGAACCATCATTCATTGATTGATTCAAGTCATGTGAGTACTGAAATTGATCACAGGTGTGTCTAATATCACTGCAATGGGAATGTGGTTCTTCTGTTCAAACTGATTTCAATTGTTTGTAAGGGTGTCAATAACCATGTCCTATATACAAAAAAAGACTCACCCAGTCCCTTGCAGATCGATCAATAAATTAAGTGGGACCTTAATGAACACCTCAAAGTAATGACCTTACTATTTCCTAATAATTTTTTTGTTGGATTGGTTGCCCTGAAAGAATCACCTTTCTTGTGGCAAATCCTTCTGTTTTTATCTTTTTTTCAAAGGCCACAAGCCTCATAAAAGTACACAAAGAGGCAACATAATAAGTAGAAATACTTAACTGAATGTGAACTGCTAAGGCTGTGTGTTGAACTTCGGAACACCTCCGCCTCAGTAATTGCGTTTCCATACAAAATCTTTGTGAAGTTAGTAATGCAGAATCCCTGAACCACTATAGCTGTATGTTGAACTTCGGAACATCTCTACTTCAGCAATTGCATCTCTATACAAATTTTTTTGTGGAGCTATCAGGTATTATCCCAGTAAGAATCGCTTAGCAGTCCATTTCTTCATTCCTCACATGGCTCCATATATTGAATTTCTCAAGGTGGACACTGCTGAAAAATTCATTCCAAAATAACGCAATGAACGCTGTTACTAATTTACTCAGGAATAACGCGCAACACAATGCCGTGTTTCAAGCCCCTGAGTCCTCTCAGCTCTTCCTCAAGTGAACTAATTCTCTCAGTCAGTATACACCTCTATTTAATCCTCCAAACTTTAATGTCCCTAAATCAGGCCATTAGTTAACTATGGCGTCAGATACGAAGTATCAGGTGTATGTTTTTGCAGCTATTAAGAGAAAGACTTTCCCATTAAACAAACTCCCTGCTTATCCTCACATCCTCCCACCTTTATAACAGGCTCCACCAATCTGTTCCAAGATTCAATCCATAAGGCGTCTTAGTGTTTATTTATTTATTTTAAAGGATTTAATATACCGCTTTATCTTTAAATCAAAGCGGTTAGCACATCAAACAATCAAGAGTGGGAGGCTGAATACATGCAGTGGATACATTGACTTGTGTGGTGAGGATGAGGTTGATTAACTGGTGAGCTATATACATTGTGTATTATGAACAGGGGCTATATACATTATGAGCTATGAACAGGGGCTATATACAAGTAGCAGAGAGCTATATACATTGTAATCTATGAACTGGTGCTGTATACAAGTATACAACTTAACCAAGTGTGATTGACTAACTGGTGAGCTATATACATTGTTCATGTGATGTCCTTATAGTGTTCAAATGACATCCTTCTAGAAGTCTGGTAGCTGGTTCATTATAGTGTTCATGGCTTGTGTAAATCGGCTTGTGATTGGTGTGTTTGGTACTCGGTGGTCTTCGTTGAATTGTTGAATGAATAGGGTGGTTTTGAGCAGCTTTCTGAATTCTTTTATATGAGTTGTTGATCTTAGAATATCTGGTAGGGCATTCCAAATAGCGGGTGCAGCAAGAGAGAAGGCTCGCATGGATGTGGATTTGTTGGTTCTTGTGAATAGAGTGGGTGTTGGTATGTTGTTTTTGGTGCTGTTTCTGTCTGGTCTTTTGCTTGCTTTGGTTCCGATGAGTTCCTGTAGTATTCCTGCTGACATATTGTTTTTAATTTTGAAGATGGTGAGTGCTGATTTATATTTTGCCCGTGAGGAGATTGGTAGCCAGTGCAGCTCATGTAGTATTGGAGTTATGTGGTGTTGTATTGAAGCGCTAGCAATAATTCGGGCAGCGGTGTTCGGGACTATTTGTAGTGGATGGGTGGTTTGTTTAGGTAGGCCTTGGAATAGGATGTTACAGTAGTCCAGCACAGGTATAATGATGGCTTGGCATACTGTGCGGAAATGTTCCTTATTGAGGAGGGGTTTTAGTCTCCGGAGCATTGCAAGTTTGAAGAATGCTGTTTTGGATATCTTGTTTATATGTGGTTGGAGGGTAAACTGCTTGTCTAGAATCACTCCAAGGTATCGGACTTCATCTTTTATTGTAATCGGTGTATTGGATATGTTGATAGATGTAGGAGGGATGAATATGGAGTCTCTCATGATGATGATTGCTTCAGATTTTTTTATGTTGATTTTTAAGTTGTTGTTAGTAAGCCAAGTTGTTATTTCATGGATGCAGGTTGATATAGTGGTGTAGTCTGGGGAGTCTAGTTGAATAGAGGTGTATGCCATGATATCATCAGCATACATGGCATATTGTATCTTGTATTTGTTGAATATTTTGCATATAGGCTGAATATAGATGTTGAAGAGAAGAGCTGATAGTGATGAGCCTTGGGGAACTCCTTGAGTGGTACTGAAGGGAGCTGAGGTGAGGTTCCCAGATTTTACTTTCTGTTGTCTGTCTTCGAGGTATGATTGCAACCATTTGATGGTGGTATCTTGTAGACCAATCACCATTAGTCACTTCAAAAGGATGTGATGGGAAACTGTGTTGAAGGCGGCTGATATGTCGATAAATATTAGTAAGAAGCCTTGCTTTCTTTTATCTATTCGTTTGATTAAGATGTCGAGTAGATGTATGAGAAGTGTCTCAACATAATGTTGTGGACGAAATCCGTGTTGGTGGGGATCAAGTGAGGCAAATTCGTCAATATGATCTTGGAGCTGTCTCTGTACACTTTTTTCAGTTATTTTTGCCAGGAATGGGAGGCTGGTTATTGGGCGGTAGGTTAAAGGGTTGGTGCTATTTGATGAAGTGGTTTTAGGGATGGGGCGGATAGTTGATTGTTTGAGTGCTGTGGGCATGTAGCCCTGAGTGAGATAGATGCTTACTATTTTTTGGATTAATGTGTTGAATTCTTCTTTGGTGGATTTAATCCATGTCACCGGGCAGGGGTCTGATGGAGCGGTAGTGGTGTTTAGGGCAGTGATAGTTTGTTCTGTTTGTTTCTTTGATGGGATGCAGAAGTTCTTCCATTGGTTGGTAGCTGTAGAGCCATCTTCAGTTGCTGTGTCTATAAGAGAGATGTTCTTTTGGGGTGTGGTAGTAGTATTCTTGGCTATTAGATAATCAGCAAAGGTTTAAGGGTGCAACTTGCTTTCATCTTTCATGGTCGGGTCATTTGTTAGGGTCCGAACAATGTTGAAGAGTTCTTTAGGTTTATTACAGGCTTTTAGTACGAGGCTTGTGTGATATTGTTGTTTGTGTTTGTTTATTAGGTTATTGTATTCTTTTTGCTTCTCCTAGTATTGTTTCAGAGTAGTTTCTGCTTTGTTCCGTCTCCAGCGATGTTCAAGTTGTTGTAGTTTTCTTTTGGCTTCTCTTATTGTGTTAGAATACCATGGTGTGGATCTGGGCCTGTTTTTGTTGTGGTGTGGATTCTTCCGAGGTGTGAGTTGAGATGCGGCAAGAATGGTGGTATTCCATGCGTAGATGGCTTTGTCCAGGTCGGTGAAATCTTGGGGTAGGGACTGCACGGTGTATTTGAGGAAGTCCTCTTTGTTAAAGGCTTTGAAGCGTCTGGTTGGCTGTTCAGTTTTCTGAGCTGTCTGTTGGGTATTGTGGTGGAGCTCAAATAATGTGGCATAGTGATCTGACCATGGTATTGGTGTAGTTTTAGGTGGTGACATGAGACCATGATCTAGGGTGTTAGTTGGTATGTATATGCGATCTGGTGTAGAGCCAGAGTGGTGAGATGGGCCCGATAGTATTTGCTTGAGTTGCTTGCTTGAATACTTGTTTGAGTTTAATTGAAAAACCCAGGACAGAGCAAGGGTTAATTACTTCAGCATATAAGAAGTTTATCTTTTCCCTAATTTTTTTCCCCAATTTATTGGGTACTGGCAGAACTGTAGTACTTTACAGGGATATCACCAACAATCACAGAAGTTAGTGGAAGATTTTGAACAAAGGGGATGTCCCTTACATATAGTGAAATGAGCCTGCAAGAGGGCAGCATACGACAGAATGTGGTTACTGAGACAGGATAAAACATCACAAATACAAGCAGAACAGGAATTTATTCATTTGTGACTAAGTTTTCACCATTTGGGTATAAACTTCAAGACTATGGAGGTCATTCCCGAACGTGGATTGTGGGGCTGCATGTCCCGGTGGGACATGCAACACCGCAAGGCATCCTGGGCTGATTCCCCCACCAGCTCTCCCCATACATCCTGTGCATCAGGATGGGGAGAGCTGGTAGGGGCGGGAGGGGGTGGAGCGGGGGCGGCCCTGACTAGCTGCAAGTACAGGGCCGATTCAGAGGTTCATCGTTATTAGCTCCACAAAAATTTTGTATGGAATTGCAATTGCTGAGATGGAGGTGTTCCAAAGTTCAACACACAGCCTTAGCAGTTCAATATTCAGTTAAGTATATCTTGGGGTCTGCTGCTGGGCTCATGGGGACTTTCTGCTTATACCACCTCAAAGGTGATATAAGCAGTGGTTTTTGCACGATGGGAGCTGGGGGTTCCCCCCCCTGGGCTGGGGCTGGATGCGGAGAGGTCCCCGCCGTCCGATCCTGGCCCTGGCTGGCCAGCCATGGGTTGGGAAGTGGGGAATAGGGGGGCTGGAAATGCTGGAGTTGGGGGCGCCTGTGGGGAGGATGTCCCCATAGGCGGCAGGGGCATGCGGGCCTGTCCACGGGCATGATGGGCCATCCTTGGACCTTATTCTGACTACCGCGGGAATGCTTTGTTCCCGCAATCTAGAATTGGGTCTAAATGGGCCATCTTGCCTGGGGCTGTCCGGACAGCCTGGATGTGCCCCTCTTGGAATCGAGCTCTATGTCAACACCCATGCAGCTCTCGACATACAATAACATGGCTTCAGACCCAATCATGGGGTTGAAATGTTATTAACAGCACTCATGGACAGGTTAACCCAAGGCATCCAGCAACCTCATCAAGGCTTTACAATCATCTTCCTCGACATTACTGCGCCATTTGACTCTGAACCCCATGAGGTATTACTACACTGCCTACAAGAAATAGGACTGTGACACACAAATGATTCAACAAAAACAGGTGTGATCAGTTGGCACCACATCTGTACCATTTGAATTGCAACAAGGTATACAAGGATCTGCACTGTCCTCTCTACTGTTCAATCTGTTCATACAACCCCTCTGTACTATCATACAATCATACAAAGTCCTATACCATTTATATGCAGATGACATAATGATGTACATCCCATTTAATCCACTAAACCCTGACTACTCCCCTCTGACCAACTGCTTCACTGCAATTCAACAATGGATAACAAATCATAACCTGTCAGTAAACCTCCAAAAAACTGAAGTCCTACATATCATTAAGGAGCTTCACATCACCTATGCACATAAACACAACAGATGCACAACTACAAGTAAAACCACTAGTGTGCTACCTGGGAATCATATTAGATCAAGGCCTAACATTACAACCACACATCAATGCAATTCTCAAAGAAACTTACCACAAAATAAAGACAGCCCAAGGCTCCAACCAATTCTTGACAGACATGATTTCCGCACGGTTTTCCAGGCGCCGGTACTCCCACACCTGGATTACTGCAACATAATCCTCCAAGGCCTGCCAGCATCCATGAGGCACCCCCTGCAGGTGGCTCAGAACACTGCTGCCCAAGTCTTACATGGTGCCTCCATTCAAAGAACACATAACGCCCATACTACAAGACTTACACTGGCTGCCTATAATCGCCCAATCACACCCACTCTCTCCCTCTCCCTTTCCTCTATCTTCCACCCTCCCTACAGACCAAAACAACAACTCTAACGCTTTTAATGTTCCTTTAATGTTAATTTATTGTTTAATCGTTAAGCTGTTTCTTATAAGTTATTATAGTATGTAAATACTGTTCTAGTAATGCTTTCTGTTCCATGTCTGCGAACCTAGCCTGATCCAGTTATTCAAGTTATACCGCACTGTTCCATATAAAGTTAAGCTATAAATGTTCCATGTAAATCACTTTGACATCTTGGTAAGACGGTATATAAAACCAGTTAAGTAAATAAATAGATAAACAAACTTAAATGAATAGTGGCTAGATATTTTCATGTTCTTAACATTATACCAGGGCTAGAGAACAGTAAGGTGCTTTCTAGGGGACAGAACGTGAAGGACATTATTAGACCAGCTAGGTTAATGAGATTAAAACCATCTGTAGTGAGTCCTCAGGGATGTAAGGCATGTGGTGATTGTCACATCTGCTCAATCACATTTTCTATTAAAGATTGTGCCCATGAGGGTCATTGCTATACATTAAGATGGAATACCACCTCCATTTCAGAATATGTGGTATATGCAATACAGTGCCCCTGTGTACTCTTATATATAGGTAAAACAAAGAGGCAATTTAAAATCAGAATGTCAGAACATAAAAGTAAATTGAAACATAGAGTAGAGGGGGCACCTCTAGTGAAGCACGTCTTTGAAGATTTGAAATGCTTTTGTTTAGATCACGTTTCTGCTGATGACAGAGGAGGTGACTGGGATAGATGTGTGATTCGATGTGACCAACGTTGGATTTTTAGACTCCAGACTGTTGAACCTGGAGGTCTAAATGAGCATATAGACTGGAATGCTTGTTGGTAGTAATCTTGATTTTAAATTCCGAAGAGATATATGTTATTGAATAAGGGGTATTGAATGTTTATAAGGCTAGGATGGTCATGAGGGAGGGCATCTTTAGTAATTTGTCATCATAAAGTCTTGTTGTTTAAGACTCATTTTCGAGAATGAGAGGTTATCTGAATAGTAGCGCTTAAGTGCTCTACGCCCCAATTACAACCACGGACCCAACAAACGACCAGCTATCAACCTGCTTCACCGACGTATCCAACTGGCTACAAGAGAACAACTTATCCATTAACATAAAGAAGACCGAAGCCCTTATAGTAACAAAAGACCCAGACTTCAAACCACCCACTCACCTCACCATGGGAACCACCCAAATTCAAGTACAACCACACATAAGATATCTTGGCATTATCATTGACCAAGCCCTAACTCTTAAGTAACAAATCAACAAGACCACGAGAACTGTATTCCACAAGGTGAAAACGGTACAATGCCTCCGACCCCTCCTCGAACCACAAGACTTCAGGACAGTAATGCAAGCTTTAACACTCCCTCATCTGGACTACTGCAACATAATCTACCATGGCCTACCTGCAATACAAACCAATCCCCTCCGAACTGCCCTAAACACCACGGCGAGAATAATTCACAATGCAAGGAAACGAGACCACATCACCCCAATTCTGAGGGACCTTCATATCCTCCCCATCGAAGCAAGAATTAAGTACAAAATCCTTCTACTCACTCACAAAACCGTCCACCAAACACAGGGCACCCCACTCCGCGCCCTACTGCCTTGCCCAACCCACAACAGAACAACCAGACAATCCTCCAACAGCTCCGTTGCCATCCCCCACAAAAGAACCAAAGCAACTCAACGGACCTGCAACAGAGCTTTTGAACTATATGCCCCATCCCTCTGGAACTCTCTACCAAACCACATCAAGAACAACGGTGATCTCCCATCATTCAAAAAGCAGCTAAAAACCATCCTATTCCAAGAACATCTCTGAATAGGAACCAGTAACTATGCTATCTTGTCAGTCTCTATGTCCACCCAAAAATCATCAATGTTGAACCCCCGGTGATGGCCCCCCCCATTTGATTCCCCCCCCCCCTGGTTATATGTCCCACCGCTTTGACCCAGTGAAAAGCGGGATATAAATACAGTTAAATAAATAAATAAAATAAAATAAATAAATTAAGTGACATCATCGGGGTTTGGTATTTAAAGGGCACAGGGGTGGCGTTCCTGACAGTAGTGAAAATAATGGGATGTTGAGCAGTGTCACAATTCCCTTTGAATAAAAGATTATAAGGTTAGTGGAGAGGATATAGGTGGCTAATGAGAGGAGACATATACATTAAAATAATTATTAGACTTTCAGTACCAGCCCGATTTTCGGCTTTCAGTGTAGAGATAGAAAACAGTTTATTTATGAGCTGTGTTTAGATGGAATCTTTGACGGGACCTCTAATACAGAGATTTAGGAATATTGTATGGTATATTTAAGTCATTGTGTTGTGGCTTATGAATTTTGTGATATATTTTTTTTAATAGTGACATCAGCAACTCCCCGATGTCAAACTTTCTGATGTCAATGTTTTGACTTCACTTTCCGATAGAGTTAGAGTGGAGAGAGTGATTGAAGTAGATTTGAACTATGAAGGGAGATAAGTGACTCTATAATTGAGATTAAAATTTCATGACATGCTGTAATTAGGAGGCTTCTTTAGACCCATGATGTGTATGTACATTGAAAGGCCAGATTGTTGGCCGCAAGCAAATTTAAAGCCTGAAATTTGAAGGGTTTAGTAACACTGAGGTCTTTTTCCTCCTATTTAAAACTGTATACACTCCTAACTAGGTATTTCACCGAGTAGATTTTTGTAATATAACAATAAAATAACCATCTTCTTTGAACTTTGACATAGCGATCCTGTTATAAAATTACACCATATAAGAGCAGTTTAATATTGACCAAAATATATATTAAAAAGAAACTTGTTCCCCCATATTTTCCCTTTTCAATATGAGCATTGGCTTTGCTTGGGTGTGCCTGTTCAATAACTTTGAGTCTATTCATTTAATTTAGGGGATAAAATCAGGTTTGTTAACCCATTCAATTCCTGTTCAAGAAATGGAGGACTTGAGGCTCATGATGTCATTTTTCTGGAACTGACACCATCATTTCTGCAGTTACTGTCATCAGATAATAGCTACTCTGCCATCTGAGGAGAATATGACCTCAGGGTCAGGTTCCATAATGTATAGTCTGTATAGCAGCTGAGTATAACAAATGAATTTTACTCAGGAAAAAAATGAGCAGGAGTGATCTGTAAATCATAAAGCAGATAGATATAGCATAAAGATCTTTTTTTTTTCCTACAAAGTGATGCAGTGGTGAAGGGACACCTTATATCACTTCCAAGCTACAATGAGTGCACAGCATCACAGGAAATATTTTGTCGAACTGGAGTCAAAGCCTCATTCTCGACTTGCCTGTCTGAATTAGTGCTGTAAACGAGACATCGAGTTATAGACATACAAAGTAAGAAGCCTTGGAACTAGAATGCGTGGTGCCAGAGTGAATTGTACACCAGATTCATTCTGGGAGGACACCCATGCTGATAAAAACCCCAGAATGTTCTGTCGATTAGCCTTTGGTTTTCTGTTTTAACAGTGAAAGTACAAAACCAATAAAATCATTCCAAACAGAAATATTAAATGTTAGTAGGGGGATGGAGGCACACGTCCCCTGAAGTCTGTGTGGGCCTCTGCATTGGTTTTGCGGCCCAACTGCGAATGACTGGCATATGTTTTAGTAAGTATGTCCCTAAATTTGTTTGTATAACTGATAAAACAAAATGAGGTTGATATTCAAAAGTAGTTACGCGATCATATCAGGTGCCAACTGCATAAGTCCTCTATTTTAAAAATGTGGTCTGTTACATACATAAATTTTGGGTGGACAACTGGATGTCCAGGCAAATGTTATCCATCTAAGTGGAAGAGGGGTCAGGGATGGGGCAAATGTTTTAGCAGGGGAAGATTTTTGACACTTTAGGGGGGTGGGGTAAGGGAAGAGGAGGGACATGCTGGATACCTGTGGGAGAGAAGAGAAGAAGAAAAGTGGTGGATACCTGGGGAGGGAGAGGGAAGGAAAGAGATGCCAGAAATCTGGGGGGGGGGGGGGGGGGTAGAAGGGAAGATGCTGGAGACCTGGGGGTAGGGAATAGAGAAGGAGAGATGTAGGAGATCTGGGGTGGTAGAAGGAAAGGCTGGAAACTTGAGGAGGGTTGGGAAGGAAAGGGGAGATGCTGGACTACGGGTGGGGCAGGGGCGCATGGCTGATGGTTCGCTTAGGGCTTCAGTTAGCCTTGCTCCTGAAATATAACCAATACATTTTATTTATTTATTTAGCTGTTTTTATATACCACTTTATCAGTGTGTCAAAGTGGTTTACATGGAATAAGTGAAGAAAGAACTAAGTTTACACAGAACGTGTCATACGAATGATAAGCAATGGTGTGGAACAGACAAAGCACAACAGCTAAACTATGTACAGTTATGAGCCGAGGAAGGGCAGGATCATGAAGAGGATCACTGTAGAGCTGTGACGTACAATCATGGAACGTGCCACTCTCGCCACTTGCCCAGCTACAGGACGTACCAGAGCCTGGGAGCTAGACCTCCACGGGTGACCTTGTTTCAAAGCTCAGGAGATGGAATACCAAGAAGTTGGGAACAAGAAACTGTGAGTTTGGTTTTTTTTACCTTCTTTTCCCTGAGACAAACTGGGCTGTGGGAAAAGGCCCACGGAAGGTGTGGGCAGAAGACCTTCCCAACCTTGCTCTGAGAAATGGAGTGTAAGAGCAAGTGTTTGCCCAGCCTTGGAAAAACGGAAGATGTTTAAGAGAGAAAGTGCTGCAGAAATTGTTTCTTCTGAGAATGTTTTGAAACCCAGTCCCTTCATCAAGAGAGGGAGAGAGTGAGTGAGGCGCAGGCTTAAAGGACCAGTGCTGGAGAAAACCATGCTGGATTAGTTTATAGACGCTGTGGTTTGATTCTTTTTTCCTTTGCTTTGTGCAAGGACTTTTAGCACATTCTGAGGAGCCTTACCAACAAAGACTATTGGACTGGGGAAATAGCAAAGGATTATAAAGACTGTTTGGGACTCTGTGTTGTAGGGTTTATGAGGCATAGAAGTGAATTCTTAATATTTTTCTCTTTGATGCAAAGGGCAGAAGCCATCCATTCAAATGTGAATGTCACCAGTTTTGTTAAATGTGCTTTGACATTCTTTTGGGAACTCACAAAAACAACACGAGTGAATGATACTGATTTATCCTGTTGCTCCAGTTTCTTTCAAGAAGTGAAATACTCCAGTTTGTTTTCACTACAAGCTGTTTTTGGTTGGAAGTACCTCTGGAGTTGGACCACTGATCTGCACAGAATTAGAGGACATCCTGCTCATTTTAGATTCACGTGCAGACAGGGCCGGCCCGAGGCATATGCAAGAATGTTGCCCGTACATGGCCCCACATCTTATGGGGCCATGCGTGTGGCTGATCGGCTTAAGAGGGAGCAGGTGAGGCCCAAAGCCCGGCTCCCCTACTCACCTCTGCACATCTGTCTGAGTAAACAACCACTGCAGCATTTTCCTTTTACTCCTGCGGTTGTGCTAAGTTGCAGCCGGGGTCGCTCACTTCATAGAGGTTAAACAGAGGCATGTCCTGTCTTGTGCAAGAGACAGGAAGTGCCCATGTTTAACCTCTATGAAGTGAGCGACGCCAGCTGCAACTTAGCACAGCCGTGGGGAAAAAAAAGGAATAAGCTCCAGTGCCTGTTTATTCCCACAGCTGTGCAGAGGTGAGTCGGGGAGCCGAGCTTCAGGTCTTACTGGCTCCCTCATAAGCCAGTTTGGCACGCATGGGGCCCCTCGAGGTGTGGGGTGATGTGTGTGTGTGTTGAGGGGGGAGCTGCTGGTATTGGAAGAGGACTGCTACTTGGGGTTAGAACAGGAAATAGGTTAATGTTGGGGGATGGGAAGACTGTGATTGAAAGGAATACAATGCTGGGAGGGACTGGGACTGGAGGAGGGATGATACTGGGGGGCAGGATTGGAAAAGAGCTGATGCTGGGGGATGGGTGGACTGTGACTGGAAGGGAGTTGATGCTGGGAGGGACTGGGACTGGAGAAGGAAAAGGGATAAATGCTGGAGGATGGAAAGACTGAAAGGGAGCTGATGCTGGGAGAGACTGCAACTGGAAGAATACTGATTTTGGGGAGCTAGGACTGGAAATGGGCTGATTCTGGGGGATGGGTAGACTGGAAGGGAGCTGATGCTGGGAGGGACTGCAACTGGAAGAATACTGATACTGGGGAGCTAGGACTAAAAATGGGCTGATGCTAGGGGATGTGGAGCCTGGGATTGGAAGGGAGGTGATGCTGGGAGGAATTGGGACTGGGGGAGGACTGATCCTGGGAGGGGGCAGGACTGGAAATGGGCTGTTGCTGGGGAATGGGGGGACTGGGATTGGAAGGGAGCTGATGCTGGGAGGGACTGGAGGAGGATTGATCCTAGAGGGCTAGGACTGGAAATGGGCTGGTGTTGGGGAATGAGGAGAATGGGACTGGAAGGGAAATGATGCTGGGAGGGACTGGAACTGGAAGAGGGCTGATCCTGGGGGGCTAGGACTGGAATGGACTGATGCTGGGGGATGGGAAGAATGGGACTGGAAGGGAGCAGATGCGGGGAGGGCTGGAACCAGAAGGGAGCAGGTGCTGGGGGAGGACTTGAAGGGGTGGGGCTGCGGGGAGAAAAAAGAGAATCTCGGGGAGTATGGAGAGGGTAACAGATATAGTGTGTGAGAGGGAAGAAAAAAGGTCATAGAGAGGAAAGAGTTGAACGAGAGGGGCATAAGAATGAATGCTGGGCTAAGAAGGAAGGAGAATTAATGAATATCGAGAAAGAAGTAACTGGGTGGGTGTGCAGAAGGGATGTAGGAAGCGTGACAGGGAGATGGGGAGAGCAGGGACTGGGACTTAGGTGGAGACATTAAAAAATTGGAAGAGAGAAAGAAGAAGACAGAATCTAAGATTGACTGGGTACTGGGAAAGTAAGTGGGGACTCAGATGGTGGACCAAGGAGCTGAGACAACTCACTATGCATGCAGCTCCGGCATCGTGCAGCCAATGTTGCCTGTAGGATTCACTTCTAGTGCACAGGGCTATTCACCAGAAGTGAATGCTACAGGCAGCACTGGCTGCTGCATGTTGACTCAGATTTATCTATCTATCTATCTATCTATATATATATATATATATAGAGAGAGAGAGAGGTGGATTTTAAGTTATGAGAGAGGAGGGATATATTGACCTGGAATGGAGAGGAACAAGGGAGAGAGAGAATCTAGACTGGGAAGAGAGATAGGAGAGATGTCAGGCCACTGCAGGGGGAGAGGATGGAGAAGGGGATAGAAAGCTGATGGTCTTTGGTGGGGGGGGGGGGTTCTATGGTGGGGGAAAAGCAGGTGGAAGAGAAAACATGAGATGCTGGACTTTGGGGGTGAGGGTTTTGGGAGAAGGTGAATTGGGGTGGTGAAATAGAGAGGGAGGAAATGGTGGGCATGATGAAACTATGTGAGAGAGGTCATGGGAAACTGGCAAGGAGATGAGTGAGAGGAGGATGATGATTACAGAGGGCTGAAATGTGGTAATGGGGAATGGATGAAAGACAGAGGGGGATAAGAGGCTAGCGAAAGAGTGAGATGAGAAATGGAGCTGGGCTGGAGGTTAGAAGAGTAGATGGAAAGTTGCTAGGTGAAAAGTCAAAAGGGGATTGAGGAAGGAGGGTTGAAACTGAGTGGATGAATGAGTAAAGAAAGAAATGGAGAAAAGAACTAAAAGCTAAAGATCAGTATGTCAAAGGTGGATGTAGACAGAAAATGGAAAAAATAGGAGAAGAGAGAAGAAAGGACAAATGGACAGCAGACAATGGAGAGTTAGCAGAAGACACAAAAAATGCAAAAGAGAGAGACTGAGGAAATTGCGACTGAAAAATAAAATGCCCAGACAACAAAAGGTAGAAGAAAATGTATTATATTTTGAATTTATTAACTGGAATATGTGAACTCTAGGAAATGTGCGCTGATGTCTTTGCGCTTTGTTCAGTATAAGAGAAAATGAATTTCATTGTTCAATTTTTCCAGTGTTGTGGTGCATTCAAAGTTTGGCTTTGGGGGTTCCCAGTTTAATTATTGTCTTCATATTTCTAAATTATGATCCCTTGTTTTGTATTTGTTGAAGGTCTGTCTGCTTTTCATGTATGACAGAATTGTGGTATTCTGTTTGTCTAGTTTCTGTGTAGTAGACCCACTTGTTCTCTTTTCCCAGTAGGAGATGTATTGGTTTAATATTTGTAGTGCTACCTTTTGATAAGTAGGGTTTGGAGATGTGTGAGTCCTGGTAGTGCTGTTATATGGCAGGTTTGCTATGGGTTCTAAATGAGCAGGATTTTGCAGTAATGCACCTGGCAGTTGGCACGGGAGGATAGTAATACAGAAATATGGTAGCCTTTCTTTATCTTTTCTGTACATGCAAATGGTTTTCAGACACTCATTAAGAGTCATGCTTACTAAAGGTTAATGTGCTTTCGCAAATTTAAATATGTGTTAAGTGCAGCAACACCCATTTATATCTATGGGTACAGTAGCACTTAACACACATTAATATTTAGTAAACATGCCCCTAAGTCATTGTTAGGACAAAAAAGAGGCTTGTGAAGGACTCCTTTGAAAGCCACTTAAAATTTTAGATGGCCACCATATGCATTTTAAAATAAGACCCAGTGGATATCCAAATATTTATGCAAATGAAGCCCCACAATAATTCTCCACACATGGCCCCGCAATACCTTTGGGTCACCCCTGCATGCAGAGTGCTGCCTGGGCCAGTATGTATCTTATAAAATAAGTCAAATTAAAAAGTTATGTAAGTACATCTTAAAATGCCCAAAGCAGCAGGATTTTGATAAAAAACAATCTTTTATAATAAACTTTCCCTCTGTTGTAAATCGGAGACCAACTCTCTTCACAACTTAGATTGTCATCATTGCCCCATATAATTCAATATTCATTCATTCAAAATGACAAATTAGTAACAGATCACAAAAAATATAAATTTCCATAAGACTTATCTGTCCACACGAGCATTAATTTCACACTAGCACAGGGCTTATTTTAACTGAGGAAGTCCAGCCCTTTTTAAGGGTGAAACTATTGGCCAGGTTGGCTAAAGTATTGTCATCAGCAAGAAGAACCTGGCTTATTGAGGGAAAGTTTATCATAAAATACTATTTTCTTTGTTATTGCATGGTATTTTGTGGTGGCATTTGATTTGTACCTCTTATAAAATAAATGTAGAAGTGTCAGTCTTGCTGCTGCTCGGCCTATTCCTTGCACCCTCGTAAAAGTACACATGGCATAATTAGGCGCATTCTTGTAGTTGATTTTAGAGTAGGAAGGTTCAGAGGAGGAGTTCGGGCAGAGTACAAGTGGAGTCGCAATTTACCCATGTATTATATAAAACGTGTGTACATGCTAACATTTATGCAGTGGTGTTCCAATGATATTGGGCACCTGGAGCAGATGCCCCCTGCTCCGGACGACGTCCCCTCCACGCCCTGTGATGATGCTCACACCCCCTCCCTGCCGGTCCCTCGCGGAGGAGATGCTCGCAGCAAGCATACGTTTGCTGGCTTGCCGTGTTGCCTCCTCTCCAGGTCCAGCAGTTGTTCCCTCCCGGTGAAGTGTTGCGAGAACAGCTGCACTGCAAGACTTTGCTGGGAGGGAACAGACACCGAAGCTGGAGAGAAGGCAACGCGACAAGCCAGCAAAGGTATGCTTGTCGCGTGTGCCTCCTCTGTGAGGGTCCGGAAGTGGCAACCCCCTCCTGGCCGGCGCCCGGAGCGGGTAGCATTCACCACCACGCTTCCATGGCCTTCATGCACAGGTGACTTCTTATAAAAGTGCCCTCTTTATGTATTACTTTGGCAATATATAAACATCTTGTCATGCCAATAAAGTTTCCTGAGTTTGAAAAAAGCACCAATAGGACAGAGGTGGAGAGAGAGAGAGAGAGAGAGAGAATAGAAGCAGTGGGGAAGGGAGGAGAAAGAGAGTAAAGCACCAGTAGGGTTTCTCTCTCTTTTATGTTCACTCTCGTTATCCTGGTGCATTTCCCATGTCATAAAGCTGGCAAAGAAAGTACCACCAAGTAAGAGTTCTGTTATGCTTCTAGCCAAGAGAAAGAAGGATGGGGAGGGGGAAAGATCAGGTTGTAACTGAGCTTTGCAGCTGGCTCCAGGTGATAGTGCTACTGTGTATTTGAGTGCCAGCATCTTTCTTTCCAGAAAAAGAAGCACCTTTGGACATAAAGATAAATGGACAATTCGCCTGCTTCTGTGGTGGTCAAGCTTCTGAATACTGCAGTCAGTATTTCTAGGGCTTCTTGTTTTATAACTAGATAGAAGAAAACCTGGTGCATTGAGCTGATTGTCCATATTGAAGGGGTGGAGGGGTCCACCCAGCTCAGGTCCATTAGGCAGTAAATTCAGGGGTTCTCAACCCTGTCCTCGGGACCCACCTAGCCAGTCGGGTTTTCAGGATAACCACAATGAATATGTATGAGAGAGATTTGCATACACTGCCTCCATTATTGCATATTCATTGTGGTTATCTTGAACACCCAACTGGCTAGGTGGGTCCCGAGGACAGGGTTGAGAACCCCTGCAAGTAGATGGAGGAATGCAGGGCAACACAGCCAGGGGCGGCCCAAGGGGGGTGCGGGGCCATGTGCGGAGACTCGGTGCGGGGCCTCATTTGCATAAGTGGTCTTATTTGCATAAATATTTGCATAATGTTACCATTCACTAACTTTTAGTAAACATGTCTCTTAATGAGTGTATGGATAAAGAAAGACTAAAAGATTTCTACATTACTATAATCCAGTGCCAACCGCCAGGCACATTAGGAACTACTACAAACGCTGCCCATTTAGAACCCATAGCAAACCCGCTGTATCCTGACAGCATTACCAGGACTCACAAAGCACCAGACCCTACCTATCAAAAGGAAACACTGCAAATATTAAACCAGTACATTTCAGAGAATACTGGGGAAAGAGAACAAGTGGCAATGTCAAATAGGAATTACATAAACAGAATACCTCAGCTCAGTTACACATGCAGAACATAGACCATCACCAAACAAGGAATCGCAATTTAGAAACAGGAAGGCAATAATTAAACTGGGAACCCCAAAAGCCAAACTTGGAATGTACAACAACACTGTAGAAATAAAACTATAAATCAATTTCCTCTTGTACCAAACAAAGCGCAGACGTTAATGATGCACATTTCCCAGAGCTTTCATATTCCAGTTAATAAATTCAAAATAAAGAGATATCTTTCTACCTTTTGTGCATTTTTTTTCAGTTGCAATTGCTCCAGACACTTTCTTCTGGTTTCTTCATGTTTTCTGCTAACTCTCCATCGTCTGCTGTCCATTTGTCCTTTCTTCTCTCTTCTAGTTTTCTTTCCATCCTCTCTCTCTACATCTGCTTTAACATACTAATCTTTCTCCTTTTGCTCTTTCCTCATTCTTATTTCATCCACACAAATTTTACCCCCCATCATCAATCCCCACTTACTCTCCCAATACCCGGCCAATTGTAGATTTTTCATCCCTCCCACACAAAATATTTTTCCCCTCTCCATTTTACTCTCCCAGCCCCATCCCATTCTAATCCTCCCCCAACATCAGCTCCCTTCTAGTTCCAGTCTCACCCAGCATCCATTCCCTTCTAGTCCCTGCATCAGCCCATTTCCAGTCCTAGCCCCCCATCAACCCATTTCCAGTCCTAGCTCCCCCATCCATTTTCAGTCTGAGTGCCTTCATCAGCTCATTTCCAATCCTAGCCCCCCATCAGCCCATTTCTAGTCATTTCCTAGCCCCACCATCAGCCCATGTCAAATCCTAGCTCCCCTCCACTCCGCCCAATTCCAGTCCAAGCCCCCCCATGAGCCTACTTCCAGTTCTAGCCCCTCCATGAGTCCATTTCAATTCAAGCCCCCACCCCAGCCCATTTCCAATCTTAGCCCCCCCCCAACAGCCCATTTCCAGTCCTATCCTAGCTGCTCCATCAGCCCATTTTCAGTCCTAGCTCCCTTCCCTCACAGCCCATTTCCATTCCAAGCTCCCTCCCCATCAGCTATTTGCAGTTCAAGCCTCTCCGTCCACTCAGTCCATTTCCAGTCATAGCAATCCCCCAGCCCATTCCCAGTCCTAGCCCCCCATCAACCCATTTTCAGTTTAAGCCCCCCCTATAACCCATTACCAGTCCTAACCCCCCATCAGCCCACTTCCAGTCTTAACCCCATCAGCCCATTTCCAGTCAGCCCCCCATAGCCCATTGCCAGTCCTAACCCCCCATCAGCCCACAGCCCATTACCAGTCCTAACCACATCAGCCCACCTCAAGTCCTAACCCCTCCCCATCAGCTCATTTCCTGTCCTAGCGCCCCCATAGCCCATTAGCAGTCCTAACCCCCCCATAGCCCATTAGCAATCCTAACCCCCCATCACCCTATTTCCAGACAGCCCCCATCAGCCCACAGCCCATTACCAGTCTTAACCACCCCCCCCCAGCCCATTTCCAGTCCTAACCCCCCATCACCCCATTTCCAGTCAGCCTCCATCAACCCCCAGCCCATTACCAGTCTTAACCCCCCCTAGCCCATTTCCAGTCCTAACCCCCCCACCCCATTTCCAGTCAGCCTCCATCAGCCCCAGCCCATTAGCAGTCTTAACCCCCCCCAGCCCATTTCCAGTCCTAACCCCCCCCCCAGCCCATTTCCAGTCAGCCTCCATCTGCCCCAGCCCATTAGCAGTCCTAACCCCCCCCAGCCCCTTTCCCGTCCTAACCCCCCCCCCCCAGCCCATTTCCCGTCCGAACCCCCCAACACCCCATTTCCCGACCGCCTCCATAAGCCCCCCCCCCCATTACCCCGCCTAAACCCCCCCCCCCCCCTCCCTTTCCTTCTGGCAAATTTAAAAAAAAAAAAAAACCTGGCTCTAGCTGCTGCCGCTGCCGCGTCCGTCGCAGCAGCGGCAGAATGGAGTGTCCCGCGGGGCCCCCTCTCCTCGTTGAGCCCTCTGCAAGGGCTTTCAGATTCGCGAAGGGAGAGTGCTCCCTCGCGTCTCTGTAAAGCCCGCAGGGGCTAATGGGAAATTTCCCATCAGCCCCGATGGGAAATTTCCCATTAGCCCCTGCGGGCTTTACAGAGACGCGAGGGAGCACTCTCCCTTTGCGAATCTGAAAGCCCTTGCAGAGGGCTCAACGAGGAGAAGGGGCCCCGCGGGACACTCCATTCTGCCGCTGCTGCGACGGACGCGGCAGCGGCAGCAGCCAGAGACAGGTTTTTTTTTAAAATGTAATTTAAAAAAAAAAAGCAGAATGTTCTTTGCGCGGGGCCCCCTGAAACGCGGGGCCCTGTGCAAAAAACATTCTTGCTCAATGGACGGGCCGGCCTGAACACAGCATGGTGAAGAAGGGATGGGAAAGGGAGAAGAGGGGGGAGACAACAAGGAGGCAATGCTTGTCAAGAATGTAGGAGCCCTTGAGTAGGAGGGGGAGGAGGAAAACCTGTAGGACAAGTGGAGAGGACTTGGAGGATCAGAAGCTAGAGGCTGCACCAAGCAGCACAGCAGAAGGCGCACAACTGCACCTATGGATGTGTCGTTTCACTGTAGACAAAACTACATTCTGGATCTGATCCTGGAAACTTACAGTGTGGTCTTTGGGAGAGATTTCACAAGAAAATTCTTGGCAGTAAAAGAATGCATTTGAAAACAAATAGCATCTGATGTCAGCAGCCTCAGAGTTAGCCACAGGACACTAAAACACATTAAACATTGATACCAGACCTTTCAAAGGGGCATCTGAGAAGACTGAAAATTCTGTAACTATGATTGCCTCCTTGTTCTTCTCCGCTGTTCCAGCTTTCTGTCTGCCACAAGGCCATTAGTGTTCATTAATTCCTTTAATGCAACATTCTTGCACATTTATTCATTTCAATATTAGAATGTCTCAAGGATTAAAGCATGAATTATCATGTTTTATTCTTTCCAACCAGGGTCGGTGCTATCTTTTTGCTACCCTGTGCAAGCAAATACTGTGCTGCCCCTTCCCACCCCCGCCCTAGTGGATTTCAAGGGAGCTCTTCACAAGCCTCTATTTTGTCCCAACATGATGAACATTTTCCAGGGGTTGCTGTATTAATCTGGAGTAGCAAAAATGACAAAGGCAGGTGACACCTTATAGACTAACCAATTTATGAAGGTTCATGCCTCAATAAATTGGTCATTCTATAAGGTGCCACATACTTATGTCATTTTTGTCCCAGCAATAACTTAATAAGTGTGTGAGTGTCTGAGCATCATTTACACATGCAGTGGGGTTAGAGAAAGGCTACCAGAATTCTACAAGACTTCCCTCCAGTGCCAACTACCATATACATGAGGAAGTACTATAAAACCCTGCATAAAGACCAGTTAAGAGTCCATAGCAAACCTGCCATAATATAATAGCTGGACTCACACAGCACCAATCCCACCTATGAAAAGACAGTACTTCAAAAATTTAGCCAATACATCTTAGAGATACCTTCTTAAATGGGAAAACAAACAAGTGGGACTGCTACAGATCTCTGTATAGAAACTACATGCTAACAGAAAGCTGTACCTCAATCATACACACAAAACACGTGCAGGCCCTCACCAAATACTAAACAAGGGACTACAGATAGAAAGACAATAAGCGAATGAGGAAGCCCAAAATCTCAAACTCTGCATTGATGGCAACTCTGGAGAAATAAAAATATAAATGCATTTCCTCTTGTGCTTTATCACAGTCTTAATCAGCATGTCGTGTGTTCGGTGCAATAGCTGTGGTGCCTTCATTCTAAGAAGAATCATTTGGAATCTAAGAGCTTGCCCTAAATGTCTCAAGTTAGCTGCTATGCATAAAGAATTAATTCTATTAAGGGAAGAATTAGCTGAAATTAAACGCACCTCCTCTAGGGTACAAATTGAAAAAAATCAACCACCGCTCCCACAAAGAATCAAACAGCCCAGGAAAAAATGGATCACAGTGGGCTCTGGTAGGTTTCGACCTGTAACAAGGAGACACCCTCTCAATCAAGAGATATCCCTGCATAATGCCTTCTCTGCCTTGGAAAATGAGAGTGCCCAATTAGTGGAAACTGAAGTGCCCTTAAATGAGAAAGTTAATACTCAGTCTACTGATAATGCACCAAATATGAAGAAAAAATCACAAAACAGGAAACGACTTCTATTTGGAGATTCCATCATCAGAGGCACCAACTTGGGAACACAATCCAAAGGACAGAAGATGGTCAAATGCCTCCCAGGCTCTTCAGCCAACAGGAATACAAACCAAATTGTTGGCATAGTTAATGTAGAAAGTGAGCACTCCAAAATTGATGTTATCATTCACTTGGGTTCAAATGACCTGGCAAGAAACAGTGCCTCTGCAGTTCAAAGGGACTTCCAGATTCTGGGAGAAAAACTCAAACCCATTGTTAACACTATAGCATCCTCAGATGTTCTATCTGTTCTTGGTAAGGGGGCAGAAAGGCTGCATCACATAATCAACTTTAATACATGGCTCCAAGCCTGGTGCAGACAAGAAGGATTTATATACAGCATCTAGGTGACTGGGAAAATAGATGGAACAACAAAGAGGCTATACCAGGGGTGGGCAAACCTGGTCCTGGAGGGCCGCAGACCAGTCAGGTTTTCGGGATATCTCTAATGAATATGCATGAGATATATATGCATTAGAGATATCCTGCCAACCTGACTGGTTTGTGGCCCTCCAGGGCTGGATCTGGATACCCCTGCCTTATACCTCTGTCATTTAAGATTGTGAGTGGACAAGGTGCAGATGTCCAAGACATCAAAAAGGTTAGATAGCATTTGTCACAGTCCTCCTCACTTCTCACCACCACCAAAAAATTGTCTATTAGACAACTTTTTGGTGGTGGTGAGAATCGAGGAGGAATGTGACACATTCTATATACCCTTTCGATGTCTAGGACATCTGTACCTTGCCCACTCACGATCTTAAATGACAGAGGTGTAAGGCAGGGGTCTCCAAATCCAGCCCTGGAGGGCCACAAACCAGTCAGGTTGGCAGGATATCTCTAATGCATATATATCTCATGCATGTTCATTAGGGATATCCCGAAAACCTGACTGGTATGCGGCCCTCCAGGACCGGAGGTGCCCACCCCTGGGCTATACTGTGTTGATGGACTAATTGCAGCGCTGCGTACATCTTGTAGCGCTATACAAATGCTCAGTAGTAGCAATAGTACATCTCTCTGTTGCAGGGAAAAGGATCCTAAGTGAAAAATTCAGGCATTGTGTGGATAGGCATTTAAACTAGGGAAAGGGGGTGATGGATGGAGAAGAACAAGTTCAGAACATCACTCTAGCAAAAACATAATAACATTGGAAACAGCCACACTATTAACCCACACATCAATGGCAACTTTCAAGCACACATTACGAAGACCACATCTACAGCTTACTACAAGATCAAGACCCTACATGCCTGCCTGGTGCGAAGGTAGTGGACCTCACGCGCCACCTAGATAAGGTCTTAAATAGTGCTGGGGAGGAGTCTGCTGTCTTGGTACATGTCGGTACAATGACATAGGAGAATGTGGTAGGGAGGTTCTGGAGGCTAAATTTAGGCTTTTAGGTAGGAAGTTGAAATCCAGAACTTCCAGGTTAGCGTTCTCCGAAATGCTTCCCGTTCCACGCGTAGGACCCAAAAGGCAGGCAGAGCTCCGGAGTCTCAATGCGTGGATGAGACAATGGTGCAAGGATGAAGGTTTTGGATTTGTTAGGAACTGGGGAACATTCTGGGGAAAGGAGGGGCTCTTCCGAAGGGATGGGCTTCACCTTAACCAGGTTGGAACCAGGCTGCTGGCATTAACCTTTAGAAAGGAGATAGAGCAGCTTTTAAACTAGATAATAGGGGAAAGCCGACAGTCGCCCAAGAGCGCATGGTTCGGAAGAATGTATCCTTGAAGGATACTACCAAAAGCAGAGAGGTTCCAAAAAAGAGTAAAGTAGCCCAAATGCCCTTGAGTATGGAGCAGACAGAGCTTAAAGATCCCAAATTACCCATGCATACCAATAGCCAGATTAATATGAATAAAACACAGTCTCTAAAATGCTTGTATGCAAATTCTAGAAGTCTAAAAAATAAGATGGGAGAGTTAGAATATATAGCACTAAATGAGAGGTTAGATATGATTGGAATATCAGAGACATGGTGGAAGGAGGACAACAAGTGGGACACTGTGATACCTGGGTACAAACTATGGGGTATGTTTACTAAGCAGTCTTAACATGCAGCCGGCGTTAGTGTGCAGGATGCCATGTAAGGTAGTGGGCGTTCCTGTCTTAAGGTAGCATTTACGGTTATCGTGCGATAAGGTACGTTTTCATGCGATAGAGGTAGCCGTGGCACGTTAATGCGCGTTAGCCTTAATTAGGTGTGCTGACCTACAAGCACAGCAACAGAGGTGTAACACAATGGTTAATACATTGACTGATGAAATAGGGGTCATGAGTTCAATCCCCCAGTGGACCTGATGAGTAAGGCTGTCAGAGGCATTGCCTTTTACTTTAAATCAGTTTGTGTGGTGACCTGCAGTCCTTCTGTAGCCAGCCAGCGGTTTGTTAGTAGCTGTAGCTCACTGGTAACTTCACTGCCTGTGGAGCCAGAGGTCATGGGTTTGATCCCACAGTGGGGTTATTTGATAGGGGTGTCTGAGGCGTTTTCTTTTTTAATTTAAATTAGTGCTGCCAGCAAACACACCCTCACAGTGCCGTAACCTAAGGTGCCGCATAAGGCGCCCTATAAGGCACTCCAGAGGGCACATTACAAAGTGCACTGCCCACCAAGGCACCTTATAATGTTCCTTATAGGGAGCCTTATAAGGCTACAGCACTGTGAGGGTGGTTTTGCTGGCAGCACTAATTTAAATTAAAAAAGAATAAGCCTCAGACAGCCCTATCAAATAACCCCACTATTTGCCAAGTTTATACTTCCTGTTAAATGTAATGACCAGACATATGTAAATTGTCGGATGTTTTCTGTTCAATGTAAACCGCGCTGATGTCTAATAGTGCGGTATATAAGAATTGTTAATAAATAAATAAATAAATAAATAAATGACCTCTGGCTCCACAGGCAGTGAAGTTACCAGTGGGCTACAGCAACTAACAAACCTCTGGCTGGCTACAGAAGGACTGCACGTCACCACACAAACTGTCTGCTGTGGTTACCAGGATAGGGTTAACCCACCCGTACCCATGATGCACTGCACATGCAAATCAGCAGTCTACAGATGATCACAAGATGGGGTATGCACCCACACAGCAACTCGGCCTGGTAGGGGGAACTGACCGTGTGCACCCCCACAGCACCTCAGCCTGGTAGGGGGTACAGACTGTGTGTGTTACTGGCACAGAGTAGCTACAGACCGTCACATTGTGCGGGTACTGTGCTCACCCTGAAGGTGAGGTGGGGCGCCCAGCACCTTTCATGGCTGAAATAGGCTATGCTGCAGGTCCTCATCAGTGCTAGTGTGTGTGATAGGTAGCTCTTGCAGACACACCTAGGCTACGTCTGTATTTCTCAGTCATGTCTAGCTGGCTATGATGCACCCAGAATAGTGCATATCCTGTGTTGGTGCCATGGTCACATGATGCAGGTGAAGGGGGGGTGATTGGACCCATAGGTGGATTATGTACTACCACCACCCAACCCACCCTCTGTGGCTCAGGGTGGGAAACAGGATCTCCCACCAACAGATCCACATTCTACCTCCCTGCAATGGGGGTAGTAGAGGGGACCAACAACCTCAGTCCTGCTGGGGAACAGACATCCTACAGGGAAGTCAATGCAGACCTGTACACATCCATAAGGCAAGGTAAGGCAGACAGACAGTAGGCCTGGAAACGCTCAGCTGCCCCCCACCACTATCTGACATTCTCCAGCAGTGAGCCTCCAACCGCTGCACCCTGCAAGGAGTTCCAGCCAGACACATACTAACTGCAGACAGTCTGCTAGCTAGTCATTAGTGCATGTTCCTGGAGAAGATGCGTGTACCCAGAACTGGGACGCCAGCATACACACCAAGCAGATAAGTCAGTGATTGGGCCCCAAAAGGCAACCCATAAATATCACATGAGAGAAATTCTATATAGCACTATGGGGGAACCTAGCCATGCTGTGGTCACTGCTCAGTCAGGGTGAGAGTGACCTCTCAGCAGGACATGCTGTGGCCACCCTGTCCATGCAGGTGGTTGTCGGGCACTACAATGTCCGAGCCATTGCCCTATGCCCTGTGCAGATGCATCCTGGCCAGGCCACCTGTCCGTGCTATACCCATGGTACCTTGCTCCTTATTATGCACATTGGCAGGCTTACACTGGCAACAGTGTGGGCTGAGGAAGGAGTTGGCAGACACCACACACTGGATAGACAAACACACGCTCCCACACCTATGCCAGCATTGTGCAAATATAGAGGCTCTTGGCAGCCCTGGCCACCGCACCAGTCCTGGGCACAGTGCAGGCATGGCTATGGTACGCAATACTGTTGGGGTCACTCCCCAGGGTGGTAAACACTGTCAGACACCAGACCTGAAGCACACTCCACAGACATCAGAAAGGTTGCTATGATGCAGCTCAATCAGCAAATTGTGCTTAACTTAGGAATTGCTATCTGCCAGTAATCATAGCAACCTT
Source organism: Ichthyophis bannanicus (assembly GCA_033557465.1). Classification (NCBI taxonomy): domain Eukaryota; kingdom Metazoa; phylum Chordata; class Amphibia; order Gymnophiona; family Ichthyophiidae; genus Ichthyophis; species Ichthyophis bannanicus. The sequence goes on along the minus strand of CM066034.1, from coordinate 324,531,198 downwards.
TCGATAGGTGTGTACCATATTCCCAGGTTTAGGGTGGCATTGTTAAGGTATGCAAGTGCTAGTATTGGGAGATGCACGCAGGGCCCAACATCCTGCCTCTCCAGGAGGCGTTGGATAATGGAGCCTGTGGGTGAGGGTGTGTCTGCCCCTGCTGGCCGCTGCTCTAGGGCAGAGGTTCCCAACTCCAGTCCTGGTGGGCCAAACACTGTTCGGGTTTTCATGCTGTCCCTAATGAATATGCATGAGATACATCTGCATACCATGGGGGCGGTGTATAGACATGCAGCACAGCCGTGTTTATTAGAGGCAGCATGGAACCTGAATGGTGTTTGGCCTTCCAGGACTGCATTTGGGAGACTCTGCTCTAGGTAATTCGCATGTTTATGGTGTCTGTCTGTAGGATAAAATGTAGGCGTATTGGGCATGTTTCGGTTATCTGCAATAAAGGTTCTGTCTGTATTAGCACGTTTTAGTAGTGGGTAAAATATGGGGACTGGGTTGGCAGGAACCACAGCTAGGACTTGAACCTGTGACCTTCTGCTCCTGAACACACTGGCTGTGTTCACTGCACCACCATGTTGCCACAGAGACAGTGCATTACCTGGAGATAACATGACTGTTTGTCAGACAGAGCCTGTCTGTTGCAGCGCACGGCACCCACCTAAACAGGGCTAGGCCATGGTCTGCTCTGGGCAGCAGCCACTGCTCCCTCCACCACCAGTACCCCTCTGCCACCATGCTGACATGCCCTTCTGCTGGTGGTGCTGGTGGAGCGCAGTCTCAGGCCATCCAGTGTGCGGGTAGGCGGCTGCCTATGGTGCGGGTTCTGGGGTAGGGGTGCCTGCATAGCTGTCCGCGCTTCTCCCCAGCACCGCCTGCCAATGTTCTGTGCCATTGGGGGTACTTGCTGGGTAGTATCCCCTGTGACACCGTGGGAAGCACACTCTTGCCCATGTTGGGCCCTCATCAGTTGCTGTCTGGCTGCTCTACTGTTTCAGCATTCCTATGGGCCAGCTAGGCATCACCCTAGTCCGCACTGTGGCCCAGCTGCACCACAGCTTGTGCCGCCTGCAGCCCTCTGTTCCCCTTTTCCAGCATTTGTCCATTTGCCCGTTCCGACATGCCCGCCCTGCTGTTGCGGAACATGTGCACACCATAGGAAACCTGTCCAATGGAGAGGAAAACCCTGCTCAGCGCAATTTCACTGTGGGCTCATTCACCTTGTATGGGGATGGAGCATAGACCCTTCCAAAATTCATATCTTTTTTTTGGAGCTTTCTTGGGAGTGTTTTTTGATGCTTCCCATTGATATCACTATTGCCCAGCTTGGTTATGTTTTTTTTACATTTTCTTCTGTTCATTTTCACTGTTTATTTGCCCGTTTGTTCCGTGCACATGTATCACACTTATTACTTTTTGTAGGTTTCCCTGGTTTTGCTGTACATTGCTGACGGAAATCGTTTCTTTTTCCTTTAAATCAGCTCTAACGACAGGGTTTCACTGGCGTTAGTTTTCAGCCTCGGATTTCACAGCGTTAGTGTGCAGGGAGCCTCTCCCCTCCCACTCTCCGCCCATTGACCCTCTCTCTCCACCCCTGGGGAGCCTTCCTCCGCCCTCCGGGAGCCTTTCTCCACCTTCAGCGCTCGTTTGCACCGCTGCACGCATTAACACGCGCTAAGCCTTATCGCCCGGTAAAACGCCATTATCGCATGATAAGGTGCCTTATCGTGTGATAATGTGACAGCAGCGCAAATAGCACCCTTTAGTAAACATACCTCTATATCGTAATGATAGAACTAATCAAATTGGTGGAGGGGTTGCGCTCTATGTTAGAAAGGGCATTAAGTCAGAAAGGATTAAAGTTTTGCAGGAAACAAAATTTGCTGTAGAATCTCTATGGATTGAAATTCCATGTAAAAAGGGGAAGGCAATGGCAGTGGGGGTGTACTATTGACCTCCTGGCCAGAATGAACAAATGGATGATGAAATGCTCAAAGAAATCAAGGAAGCTAACAAAAGTTACAGCGCAGTAATAATAATGGGTGATTTCAATTAACCCGGTATCGACTGGGTCAGTGTCACGGCAGGACATGCTAGGGAGATAAAGTTCCTAGATAAAATAAATGACTGCTTCTTGGAGCAATTGGTTCACGAACTGACCAGAGGGGAAGCCATATTAGACCTAGTCAAACACCAGATCTAGTGCAAGAGGTAAGGGTGTTGGGGCCACTTGGCAATAGTGATCATAGCATGATCGCATTTGATTTAATTAATGGAGGAGGGATAGTAAGGAAATCCACAGTACTACCTTTTAACTTTTGAAAGGGAGACTATGATAAAATAAGGAAAATAGTTAAGAAAAAACTAAAAAGAGCAGTTGCAAAGGTTAAAGACTTACATCAAGCTTGGGTGTTGTTGAAAAATACTATCTTGGAAGCCCAGACCAGCTGTATTCCACGCTTTAAGAAAAGTGGAAGGAAGTCCAAAAAACTGCCAGCATGGTTTAAAGGTGAGGTCAGAGAGGCTGTTGTTGCCAAAAAAGCATCTTTCAGGAAATGGAAAAAAGAGCCAAATGACGAAACCTGGAAACAGCAAAAGCACTGGCAAGTCAAATGAAAGGCATTGATAAGGCAGGCAAAGGGAGAATTTGAGAAGAAGTTTGCTGCGGAAGCAAAAATGTGAAATAAGGACTTTTTCAAGTACATTCATAGCAGAAAACCTGTGAATCAGTTGGTCCATTAGATGATAGAGAGGTTAAAGGGGCACTAAGAGGCGACAGCGGAGAGACTGCATGAATTCTTTGCTTCAGTCTTTGCTGAGGAAGATGTAAGGGGGGGGGGGGGGTATTTGGACCCATAGGCAGATTATGTACCACCACCCAACCCAACCCACCCTCTGTGGCTTAGGGTGCAAAACAGGATCTCCCACCAACAAATCCACATTCTACCTCCCTGCAATGGTGGCTGTAGAGGGGACCATCAACCCCAGCCCTGCTGGGGAACAGACACCCTACAGTACAGTCAATGCAGATCTGTAAACATCCATAAGGCAAGGCAGACAGTAGGCCTGGAAATTCGGTACAACACTGGGTCCACAGGCTTAATACTCAAATACCCCTGCCAATTACCCTTTCCACAATATTGCCTGCTACCTAAACTGAGTACCCCATATTAGATTTGTAAATAGTTGTGTTGAAATGTTATTTAGTTCAACTTTGTGATGTATAACGTTATAATGTCAACTATTCTCTGTAAAACTATTCTGTTCAATGTAAACTGCCTTAATAACATGGAAAGGCGGTATATAAGAAATGCTAAATAAAATAAATAATAAATAAGTGGGAAGAGGCACGTAGAACAAAATCCATGCAAAATACAAGCAAGTCAGTCAACAAATGCTGGAAAGCAATGAGCACAAATGCTCAAAGCCTAGCCAACAAAGTTCCTGACCTGGAAGCCCTAATGGTGGAAATGGACTCGGACATTGTGGCCATTACAGAAACATGGTTTAACGAGTCACATGAATGGGATATAACCATAGCTGACTATAATTTATTTATGATAGATAGAGAAGGCAGTAAAGGAGGAGGAGTAGCTCTATATGTCAAAAGCAATATTAAAGCTGCTTAAATGCAAGGGACGTGAGGAAAAGAAGAAGCGCTATGGATTATGTTGAAAAGAGGAGATGGCACTATCATCTATACTGGTGTAGTCTACAAGCCTCCAACTCAAACCAAAGAAACTGATAGAGACTCGATTAATGATATTACAAAGGTAGCCATGAAGGGGGAAGTGATCATATTAGGTGACTTTAATCTATCCAATGTGGATTGGAGTATTCCTTCTGCAAATTTGGAAAGAAGTAAAAAAATTGTGGATGCCTTCCAACATGCATTGCTTAGACAAATAGTGATGGAACAGACCAGGGAAAGTTTGATGCTGGGTTTAGTACTCAGTGGAGATAGCATGTCCAATGTATGGGTGGGTGTCCATATGAGCAGTAGCAATCATCACACGGTGTGGTCTGAGATAAAAGCCAAGGCAGAGTCCGATCACAGAGAGCTCAAAGTCCTAGACTTCAAAAACGCTGACTGCAGTAAAATGGCCAAGTGCCTGAAGGAGGAGTTGGCAGGGTGGGAGGGGATAAGGGAAGTGGAACTGCAGTGGGCTAAACTAAAGGAGGCAATAAAAGGGGCAAAAGATACATATGTAAGGAAAGTCAATAAAAACAAAACCTATTTGCTTCTCCAAAGAAGTGGCTGCACAAATAAAGGCAAAAAACACAGCTTTTACACAATTCAGAAGTTCGCAAACAGAGGAACACAGAAAAGAATACAGGATAAAGCTAAAAGAGACAAAAAGAGAAATAAGGACAGCAAAATCAAAGGCAGAAGAAAAGATGGCTAAAGATCTAAAACTTGATGACAAAACTTTTTTCAGGTATTTTTGGGAGAAGAGGAAGATCAGAGGTGGAATTGCAAGACTCAAAAGTGCCAAGAACGGATTTGTGGAAAGTGACATTGAAAAAGCGAAAATGCTAAACAAATACTTCTATTCTATTTTTACTAAAGAAAATCCTGGAGAAGGACCACCTGTGATTGACAAATATACAAATGGGAATGGTGTAGATACCATAACATTCACAGAAGATGATGTGTTTGAACAGCTTGCAAAAATGAAAGTGAACAAGACCATGGGACCGGACGGACTAAATCCCAGGATACTGAAAGAGGTCAAGAGAGGTTCTGGCAGGGCCTTTAAAGGATGCTTTTAATAGATCTTTGGAGACAGGATAAATTCCACAGGACTGGAGAAGGGCTGATGTGGTACCTTGTCACAAAAGTGGTAATAGGGAAGAAGTGACAAACTACAGGCCAGTAAGCCTTACCTCAGTGGCAGGAAAAGTAATGGAGGTGCTCCTGAAAGACAGAATAGGGGACTTTCTCGAAACCAATAGGTTGCATGATCCGAGGCAACATGGTTTTACCAAAGGATGGTCATGCCAAACAAATATGATAAGTTTTCTGACTGGGTGACCAGAGAACTAGATCAAGGGCATGCAATGGATGTGATCTACATAGATTTCAGCAAAACCTTTGATACCATTCGTCATAGGAGGCTTATCAATAAACTGAACAGCCTGGATATGGGTTCCAAGGTGGTGAACTGGATCAGAAATTGATTGACTGACAGATGACAGAAGGTGATGGTAAAAGGAACTGATGCGGATGAAAGGAAGGTGATTTAGTGGCATGTCCCCAGGGATCAGTCCTAGGACTGGTATTGTTCAATGTATTGTACACCGCTCTGACACTCCAATTTGAATGGTATATCAAGCTTTACTAATAAATAATAATAATAAATAATGTATTTATGAGTGATATTGCTGAAGGACTGAGTGGAAAAGTCTGTCTTTTTGCAGATGACATGAAAATTTGCAATAGAGCGGACTCCCCTGAGAGAGTGGATAACATGAGAAAGATCTACAAAAGCTGGAAGAATGGTCTAATGCTTGGCAGTTAAGATTTAATGTGAAGAAGTGCAGTGTCATGCACTTGGGATGCAGAAATCCAAGGAAATTGTATGCAATAGGGGGTGAGAAGATGGGGTGCATGGACAAGGAGAAAGACTTCAGAGTGATTGTTTCTGAGGTTCTCAAGATGGTGAAACAGTGTGACAAGACTGTGGTTAAAGCCAGAAGGATGCTGAGTTGCATACAGGGAGGAATTACCAGCAGAAAGGAGGAGGTACTAATGCCACTGTACAAGTCACTGGTGAGGCCTCACTTGGAAAATTGTGTTCATTTTTGGAGATCATATCTCACAAAGGATATAAAAACACTGGAAACGGTTTAGAGGAAGGCGACCAAAATGATTTGGTGTCTGCGCCAGAAGACATATAAGAAGAGACTTGAAGACCTAAATATATAAACCCTAGAGGAGAGGAGGGATAGGGGAGATATGATACAGACCTTTAAATACTTAAGGAGTTTTAATGAACAAACAAATCTTTTTTAAAGACGGGGAAGCTACAAAACTAGAGGGCATAACATGAAGCTGCAAGGGGGTAAACTGAAAGGCAATGTCAGGAAATACTTTTTCACTGAAAGTGGTAAATGCTTGGAATGCCCTCCTGATGGAAGTGGTTGGGGCAAATACAGTGACAGAATTCAAAATGGCATGGGACAGACACAGTGGATCCCTTTATAGCAACAGGATAAAATCAAAATAACCTTAACTGTCTCTGCTATCTCAACAAATAGGGGTGACCTGCATGGAGCAGTGGGTATACCCCTAAACAAAGGCATGGGGAGGAGTGACCTGCATGGAGCAGCAGGTGCACCTACTCTTGCCACCTTGCTGGGCAGACTAGATGGACCATGATGGTCTTTATCTGTTGTCATATACTATGTTACTATGTTACTGAGCAAAACACAGTCATCAACAATGCACATTTTTCAAAGCTAACATATTCCAGTTAATAAATTCAAAATAAAATACTTCTTTTCTACCTTTGCTATCTGGGCATTTTCATTTTTCAGTCCCAATGGCCCCAGTCTTTCTTTTGCTATCCTCTGTCTTCTCTTAACCCTCTTTCCAGTGTCTGCTATCCATTTGCCATTTCTCTATGCTCCTCCCGTCTTCTTCAATATGTCAGAGATAGATGTAGAGAGGGAATGGATTTTTCCCTTTTAGCTCCTTCCTGCATCTCTTTTTTAACTCCCTCTCTATCCATTCAAATTTCATCTTCTGTCCATCCCTAGCATCTCTCTCTGTCCATCGCTCAAGAGCCCAGAATCGCTCTGTTCAGCCCTCACCCTCTCTGTTCACATCTTAGACATTGCCCAGTACTTCTCTTTTTCTCTCTCCCTTAATACCTCTCCAGCCCTGACCCAGTCTCTCTCTCTCTCTCATAGCTGCCAACCATTGTGTGTCTCTCTCAAAGTCCCCCAGTCATGACCCAGTGTTTGTTTCTTTCTCTTAGCTTCCCCAGCCATCATCCAGTGTCTGTCTCTCTTAGCCCCCCAGCCATCAACCATCATGTCTCTCTCTCATAGCCTCCCAGCATGACCCACTGTCTCTCTCTTTCTCTCTCTCAAAGCCACCAATGCATGTCTCTCTCTCATAGCCCCTCCCCCCAGCCATCACCCAGGGTCTGTCTTTTTCTCTTAATTCACACAGCCATCACCCAGTGTCTGTCTCTTTTAGTTCCTCCAGCCATCACCCAGTGTGTGTGTTTCTCACTTTTAGCTCCCCCAGCCATCACCCAGTGTGTGTTTCTCTCTCTTAGCCTCCCCAGCCATCACCCACTATGTGTGTGTATGTGTCTCTTAGACCCCAGCCATCACCAAGTGTCTATGTCTGTTTCTTTCTTAGCCTGTCCAGCCATCACCCAGTGTGTATCTCTCTCTCTTTTAGCTCCCCCAGCCATCACCCAGTGTCTTTCTCTCTCTTAGCTCCCCAAACCATCAACTATTGTGTCTCTCATAGCTTCCCAGCATGATCCAGTGTCTCTCTCTCTCTCAAAGCCCCCATCCATCACCCATTGCATGTCTCTCTCTCATAGCTCCCCCTCCCAGCCATCACCCAGGATCTGTCTCTCTCTCTTAGCCAATATTGCTATCACCCAGTGTCTGTCTGCCTCTCTCTTAGCCCCCCCCCCCAGCCATCACACATTGTCTCTCTCTCTCTTTTAGCTCCACCAGCCATAATCCAGTGTGTGTGTTTCTCTTTTTTAGCTCCCCCAGTGATCACTAAGTGCGTGTGTTTCTCTCTCTTTGCCTCCCCATCTATCATCCAGTATGTATGTGTGTGTGTGTGTGTGTGTGTGTGTGTGTGTGTGTCTTAGGCCCCAGCCATCACCAAGTGCCTGTATCTGCCTCTTTCTTAGCCCCCCAGCCATGTTTATGTTTGTATTTATTAGTGGTTTGATATACTGTCCTTCACAATTGCAACAGAGCAGTTCACAATTAAAAACAATCTAAGAAGCTGAAAGGAACTCCATTACCCAGTGTGTGTCTCTCTTTCTGTTAGCTTTCCCAGCCATTAACCATTATGTGTGTGTTTCTCTCTCTAACCCCTCCTCAGCCATCACCCAGTGTCTATCTCTGTCTCTTAGCCCCCTCCCCCTGTTATCACCCACTGTCTGTCTGTCTCTCTTTGCTCCCCAGCCATCGCCCAATGTCTCTCTCTCTCTCTCTCTCATATAGTCCCCTCATCGCCCAATGTATCTCTCTCTCTCTCTCATTTCCACCCTGCGCAGCCCATACTTAATTTTACCCACTTCCCTTCTCCCCCTGCCGCCACTGCTGCCACCACCACCATGCAGACAGCACTGAAAGTTTACCATTGCAGCAGTACTTCCAAATGGCCTTCCCCCACGATCAGCTCTGCACATGCCCAGTAGCTTGAGCCGTGCAGTGACAGAAGTTATGCTGATCTCGCTGCTTCAAGTCTCGCTCGATCAGCATAACTGCCTCCATTGTGTGGTGCAAGCTACATACACAAATCCAATTTCAGGGGTGGGCCACAGAGCCCTTGAATACTACAGCAGAGCTTTAAAGCCCATGCACCATGTTCATGGGCTCCAAAGCCCCGCTCTGATATTCAAGAGCTCTGATATCTATTGCTTGTCTGCGCCTGCTGCTAGCCTAACCTACTGTGGAGCCGGGTCGGCTCATTGTGCCAACTGTGCCACTCTCCCAAGGCTGCCTGGGTCATGCAAGCTGTGTTTCCAACCCAATGGATGCTGGAAGAAATTATACATAAGGGATCAAGAATGTCCATCTGTCAGCAAAATAACTCTCCAAAACGTTTATATTATGGGACCAAATTTGGTGTGGGTGAAAAACTGTTCAAAAACACATATCAAGTTGATAAATGGGGCAGATTGGACTGGAAGTTCCAGAGAAACAAGCTCTCCCAAAATGGATCAGTGTATTTCTATAGGAGAAGCCGTTCTAGCCTCTGTAAAATAGAACTTTTGACACAGTGAAACATAGTAGTTAGAGAATTGCTCCTCCCAGATTGATTCTACCCTCTTCTCTGTTCTCCCAGTCACAGACATCCACACACACATAGCGACTGGAAATAATTCCACAAGACACACACTACATGCTTTCCCCACCATAACCCCTCCCAGTTCTGCTATATGCATTTGCCTGATGGGTTTGCCTGTTAGGGATTCAGATTTTTTTGTTGTTCTAAATTCTACTGTGAAACCTACTGACTGATCCATAGCCCTTTCTTAATGTTTGCTATGTATATAGCCAGCTAATACCTGTTGTCCTGGAACAGTGGCACCCTATGGTTAAAAGGTAAAATCCATCCTTTGAAATTGTCGACAGTGACATCTAATGGTTTGATATATTATTACACTTTCATTGAGCAGATTGGGCTGAGCAGAACAAAGTTCCAACCATTTTCCCCATTTCTACATGGATGTTTATTTTGCATATCAATCGTTTCTATCACCTCAACTTCTTTTCCATTACCTTGCAGAGTCCCACAGGGTCCTGTACTTGCATGTCTTTCATTTAACATCTTTTTGAGCTCCTTGACTGCCTGGAAGCAAGATCTGAGTTTTAGTAGCTTTTGCTATGCAGATGATATTATTATTCTACTGGTTACTTACACTGATCTGTATGCTCCTGATTTAACTGCATTGAAGCATTGTCTAGCCACCTGCTAGATCGAAATCACCTCAAACTGAATCTTACCAAGACTACTGAATCCAGGATTACAGGCAGGCCTTAACAATTGATAATCTCTCCTTCTTTAGAAGGTATTACAGTTCTGTTAGTCGATTCATTTAAATACCTTGGTGTAAGTATCAATTACCATATCCTTTGAGGCACAAACTTCAGCAATAGTTAAGAAATCCTCCTTTGCTCTCAAATTCTGATCCCTACATTCCTGCTTAAAGACATCTGACTAGCGCACTCTCATTCACGCACCTGTGACTTCACTTCTTCACTATTGTAACATTATCTATTCTACCCTCAGGTTATCCAACAGAAGTGCTTGCAAACAGTCCAGAATACTGCAATTTGACTCCTGTCCCACACAAAAAAATCTGACCACATGACATCTTTATTAAAAAAAAATATATTGACTACCAGTTGTCTACAGAATCCATTTCAAATTTTTAGTGTTAACATATAAGGCTTTAAAGGCAGATATACCATCCTATGTTTCCTCTTTACTCATACCCCATATATCTGTTCGGCATCTGCGCTCTTTCCATAATCACCTTGTGTCTATTCCTCCATTTGCATAAGGCAGGCTCAGATCTGCTATGCAGGCACCCATTTTCTTTCAGGTTTCATCTCTGTGGAATTCACTGCCCCCACTCTGCAATCAGAACTTTCCAACAAAAATTCAAGGTGGGTCTGAACACACACTTGTTTACCTGGCCTTTGGAGGGCATAAGTCTGGGAGTGTGACTGTTGGTATGCAGTGGACTGAGCCACACCAGCATGCTATGATTCTCTCTGTTCCTTCTTGTCCTACTGTATGATGGAGTTTTCTATTTATTCTTTGCTTCTGTAACATACTGATTGTAAACTGCTTTGTTATTCAGTTGAAAGGAGGTATATTAAGCATTACAATAAACATACTTTTCATTTATATAGTGCTACTGTATGTACACAGAGCTGTACAATGGTGATAAGTATTCAGGCACAGTATGGCTCTGTCCAAAAGAGCGTATAGTTTAAGACAACGTAGAAATACACACACATATACTTGGAGGGGTAGGGAAAAATTCCATGAGCCATGCTCCGCATGCTTTCCCCACTTGTTCATGTTACTTCAGATAATTATAATTAAGGAGATACAGTACTTTACATTCTGAACTGTCGCTATAGGTTTGTATGTATGGCTGATAATATTGATACAATGTCCATAATAGAAGGAATAATTGGCTTATCACCTCAGCACCTGCTTGTTGTTTCCATTCTCTAAGAAAAGTAAGTGGCTAGCATCTCATGATGAGGACATGTAATGCTGGCTGGTTCTCTATCAGAATTATGTTTTGGGAGAGACACAATGTTTTCTCACTGTAAAAGAAGCAAACGCACAGCAGTTACAGATAAAGATGATCCCTTGTACCTGCAGGTTACATAAAGAGCCAGCACATGAAGACACAGGATCAAACCTTTAAAAGAACTAACTAGTGAGAAGGTATGAAAAATACAGTCCAGTCCGGTTAATGTACAGACATCGGGGGATAAATACCTGGGACCGCATATTAAGTGGATTGCACATAACGTGGACTGTATGAAAATACCATGCATTTAAAAAAATGTTATCCACAGCTCCTACACTTCTAATTTTTCACATGGCTTGCCCGGCCTAATCTATACTGCGTGTTAAAGAATCCCGTGCATTAAAATGGTTGCTTTGAGGGACATACAGTAATTTTTGTCCACTTGCGCCCTTATTTTATAAAATAAGCGCATGCCTTACTTTATAAAATAGCTTCAAATAAATGCATGAAAATGCACTTAGATCTAGATGACCCTTAAAAAACTGCACTCTTAAAGATAACCCTCGCCTATCTTTAAGCGTAGCAGCTAACCAGGCAGCATGCAATATTGCTGCTGCCCAGTTAGCTACTGCAGCTTCCAGCTTTTGTGGCCATCCCCAGATATTCAATGCCAGGGTCGCATATGATCCCGGCATTGAATATCCAGGGTTAAGGATCGGCGGGCAGGGCTATGTGCTGTAGTGGCACATAGCCTGCCGAAATCAATATCGGGCCCTTTATGGCCAAAACTCAACTATGCCCCTGTTCAGGCTTCTAAAGTGCCTCTGGAAACATCTTCGTGCTTTGGATATCTCTATGCCTGTTTTCAGACGTCCAAAGCATGAAAAGGACTTCTAAAATAATCCTCATAATATCCCAAATTAGGCATATAAAGGTTTACTACAATATTCAGGAATGGGGAACATTCATTGTGATCATTTCTTTAAAAATGAAAGATACAAGCTAAGGGGAGAAAATTCTACCCTTCAAGTGCCACCAATAGATCAAGTGTTTAGACAGCCAAATTTAAGCAACTATGCATACAGTAGAACTGGAAAGAGTTAGTCTTGGTTAAACTGTGAAGTTTATTAGTATACAACACAAAAGTTGTCAAGTTCTTTAAACTTAGAAGAGTGTTTTGGATTAAGAATATTTTTTTCTTACCTGTTGTACATGGGCAGCTCTGTAGTACAGAACTTGCCAGTCACCTGAGTCTCTGTTCTCTTCCAAAACGTTTGCATGGATGTCTTGCCTAAAAGTCTTAGTTCGATAGCATCTACCTGACAGAGTGGAGCATCATGGCCAACAACTCCTTTGCCAAGATGGCCGCCTTTAGGACTGAAAAAAGATAAAAGCTGAGATTTTAATTGTGCCTACTTCACAATTGTGCTGGAATTTCCATTTATCCTTTTTGGCAAGGTCTCTTTTTTTTTTTTTTAAATCCTGCTCCCATAAGATGGTAATCATGCTTGTCCTCCTGTACATTCATGGTCCTCTTCCTAGATGCCCTCTGGAGTGTATGCCAACCACAACAGGACTTACCAGTGGTGAATAGGATGCAATCATATTATGAACTCCTGCATTTCTCTATCACCATAAGAAAAATAATTGGTTCCATGGTTCTCCCTGTTCTCAGGTATTGCGAGGTTCAGGCACTCGATGCTGACAAATGCAAGAAATGCTGCATTTCTATAAGAGTGGCCGTCTACCTACTCCAATTATTTTTAAATTACTCATTGTCTGCTTTCATATCTACCTTTAGAAAAGTATTGCTGGAGAGTGAGGAAAACTGGATGTATGTGGAGAGCTTTTGCTTTGCTTTGAATAACAATTTAAGAAAATTAAACAGGGCCACTGATGCAGCTGTAGGAGGTCAGATGAAAGAAGGTGATGGGGAGAGAGGATAGATAGCTAGAAGAAGGATGAAGAGGTAAGAACTCACATTTTGACTGTGATGGTTGTAGTGGAATTTTTGCTGTGGAACATGATCTCAAGGTTGGTGTCTATCTCTCTGGATTGCTGCAACTTAAACTCAACCAGGCTGTGGTATACTGGTAACAGAAGGAGATGAAAAAAGGTTCTAAGGATGTTTTCTAGAACTGAGTCACAGGAATCATTGGTGTACTTAAAGCAGAAACTAAGCAGCAATTCTGTAGGAATTCAGCAAGCTCTGCTTTAGGAACTGAGTGCGCTACCACATGTATTGCTGATCCCATTTAATGCAACGGGACCTCTTAAAACCATGTCTTAACTGTGTTAGCATGCACTAATGCTCAAGCTGCATTTTTCATGAATTCCTATTAAAAGTACTTGTCTCTTGTCTGTGTGCGAGAAAAGAGGACATGTTTCAGGACACTTCTTTGGAGGATTTATGCACTACTGAGGCTGCTTCTGGATGACTATTTAATAAAGACACATGAAGCACGATCCCCAAAGGGGCATGTCTGGGCTGTCTGGATGGCCCCGAGCAGGACAAGCCCAATTCTGCACCGTGAGAGCAAGACATTCCCGCAGGTATAGGATCGAGCACTGGGAGGTGGCCCAGCATGCTCCTGCATCGCCGTGGGGACATCCTTTCCATGGCACAACCTGCCTGCTGCTGTTGGGACCCCAGTTTCTATGCTGCCCAAACCCAGTGGGGACAGCCAGGGCTTGGATTGGGCGACGGGGACTCACCAGGCTTGCCGCTGTTGCTGCCGGAGGCTGGCCATTGGATCCAGAGGGGCAGCTAGCACTTATTCCACCTCTGAACTGGAATAAGCTGGCCATCCCCCCAGTGCTCCCTGGATGTACAGGGCCGTGACCGGAATCGGACCTGTACGTCAAAGTGATAGGACAGCCCCCGCTCCGCCTACACTCCGTCCCTGTGCCACCCCCATCCTCCGCAGCATGCACAGCAGCTCTGTGCATGCAGGGGGGCCAGGAGGCTGCATACAGTGAAGGTGGCGAGTGGGGCTGGACATCCCACCGGGACTTACAGCCCCGCTATTCACCTTCCTGGATCGGGCCCATAGGCAACTATGCTGCTTTTATAAAATACAAAATAGGAGCCTTTTTCCAACTTTGACGTAGGAATTCTATGATAAAATTAGCTCCTAAATAACTTTCATGCTTATTATTTTGATTATCTTCTTTAGCAAACTGATGCGGCAGTTATTGGTAATTTTCTAAACTATACATTTTATGGGTTTTGTACCTGTTCTCAGTGTCAAAGTATGTGTCTCCTTTCTCATTGTAAAATTACCCAGGAAAGGGTACTACAGACATTAGCCTCTGCTTTTTCTGCAAGAGCATTCATGAAAAAAAACGTCATACAGGGCTATATTTACGAAGCTGTATGACTATGTTCACATGTGTTAATGCGATTAAGGAAGTGTTAAATAATGCAAGCTCCGTTATTTTGAATGGGGTCTATTAACTTCCTATGGGGCATGTTTACTAAGCCCAGTACTAGTAACATATGCGTGGGCTGTGTTACCAGCGCGGGGCTTGGGGCTAACTGTGGGGGTATTTGTACAGTTCACTGTAGTGCAGTGAACTCGCCGTAGGTGCAACAAACACCATGCACTACTTGTGCTGAGAGCAGGTCGCAAGGGCCATGCTGGGAACACTCCTGCTTCGCCCAATCACCACTCCAAAGCATGCTGCCAGAGTAGTGTGGGCATTTCAGTGCCAGCCCCACACTACGTTTTAGCACAGTGCCCAAACCGTGCACTTAACCCCACATGTCCCTTTGTGCTTAACTCAAATTAATCTGTTTTAATATATTGATGCATGCTAACACAGTTTGGTAAATAGAGCCTGGAATTTTGAAACTACAAAATTAGGCATCTTGTTTGTCTAACCTCACCCCTGGAACATCTCCAAAAAATGCAGTTGAGCAATTTTCAAATTCCTTTTTATCCATGTAAGTAGCCATTTACCTGGGCATAGCAAAAGACAAATGAAAACCAAGAGAAACAGACAAAAAATACTCTCTACAAATATATATGGCTAAGGGGAAGCAGAAAGAAAGAAAACTAAACTTATGATCTTGGTCTCTAATGCAGCACACAGACCTGTCTTTACAAGCCTCCACATCTAGTCGAGGATTGCCTCATTTATCTACCTGCCAGGACGGGTTTTGCTCAGCCAGCTGATGCACTGGACTAGCTGAACTCAAAAGAAGGTTGAATACCCTAAAACCACAGAGGCAGGGAAATGGTTAATCTAGTTTTCAGCATGGGAAGGAGCAGGGCTGGATTTACATTCTCAGCAATCCCAAGTGCAGATTCTTCAATTACTTCCCCTTTCCCCAACCCTGCTGTTGGGATGGTGGTGAGAGAGGTTTGTACTGGGGAGGGGTGAGAATTCTGCTCACATGATATTAGAGTGTGAGGCCCCTCAAACTTTGGGTGTTTTGGGGTGGGGGGTGGTAAAAGGTGTATCGTTGGTAAGTAGGCATGTAGGATTCCCTTCCCCCTTTGCAATCTCCACTTTCCTCATCCCATGTCCTTTCCACACCTTTGTAGTCTCCCCATCATTTGTTTACCACCCCTCTGTCTTTCATTTTACTCTCTCCTCTCTTCCATGCCACTCTCCCTTTTGCACCCTTCCCCTTCCTTCCCTTTACAGACCTCCCTTACGCTTCCTGCCACTCCCTTTCTTGCACTTGCCTCTCCTCTCATGGCTCCCTCCCTCTTGCACACTTCCCCCATCTTCCTTTCCCCTCCCTCCCTCCCAGCTACCGCCTTGGTCCTCGCTTTTCCCTTCTTCGCTACGGCTGTGACCAAACTGCTCTTCTCATGCTGATGGGGGCTCCTCCTTGTTGGCATTTTTCCTTGGATGGTGAGGTCTGACTTTTTCTGCCACCCACATCTTCTCCAATCCTTCGGTGGTGGGGCCTGGCTTCCCCTACACCTGTAGCTCACTACTTCTTCTGGAATTCTTCCTTATGCCAGACAGACAGATATATGGACCCTCTGCAACTAGTGTTATCGCTCAAGCAAGCACACCTGCTACCCAATCAAGGGAATTTAAAAGGCATCAGCATCTGACAGATTGGTTTATTTAATGGGCAGTAGAGTTGGATTAGTTGCTGATCTGGAGAAACCAGCATAGTCCCAGATTTCAGCTGGATAGCAAAGAGTTGAATATTGCAAGCTCTTCCTGTCAAAGATCCTGTTTTGGAAAATCCTAAAGTGTATGTCTGAAGCATTAGAAACTGGTTGACTGTACTTGGAGTGCGTTTTCTTAAAGAAATGATGGGACTGATATTCAAAGGCTAAGCAGATAAGTGCTGTTGAGAGGGAAATTCAGTAGCACTATCCACATAGTGCCACTGAACATTTCCTCTGATCACCATAGAAGTCTCTGGAGAATTCCAGGTCGCTCCATAGATGAGGCAAGGGCAGGGTAAGAATAGTCACTGCCATTATCAGATTAGCGGCGATTTTAAGTTTGCTAACTGGATAACAGACCGTAGAAAGTTAGGCCACCAAAATGACAGGTCCACCTTAGCATGATTGGCTGTTTGAAAAGCAGCTGAATATCGCCACTATCTGGAAAGACTGTGATAGTTACCACTGAAATTGGATATTCAGTGCAAGCTGCTATCCGGATACTTATGGGTGAATTTTTAAAATGGTTTAACTGGTTTGTAGCTACCGGATTTGAATGCCCTGATGCTAAGCATTTAGTGTCGAGGCGTTCCAGGGGCAGAGCAAGGGGGGGGGGGGGGTGGTGGCAAAAATGGTGAACCAGGCAGCGGTGATATTCAGCTGTTCAGTTACCCTAACTGGCAAAATGGCTGTTGTAACTTTATCCGCTTTTGCAATCTGGCCAGTGACTGAACACTGCCACTGACCGGATTGCAAAGTCACCAACCCGGAATTCAATGCCGGTGGCCGGATATGATATCTGCTTCAACATTAAAGCAGTGACAGCCAGTGGCTTTCATTGGTCTGGTCGCTGTTATTGAAAATACCTCCCCCCCACCCCTCCAGTTTCAGTTTAGCCACAGTGGCAAGCATTTAAAAAAACACTGACTACCGCAGGTAGCAGAGTTCATGAGGAGGGGTGTAGGGAGAGAGGAAAGGTAATGAGGAGGAGTAGAATGAATGCATTTATAGGTCAGAAGGAGAAGTTTGAATTAGATAAGGAAGCGGAAGGGGAGCCAATGAAGTGACTTGAGAAGAGGAGTTAAATGAGTATATTGGGGCTGATGGAAGATTAGTCTCACAGCAGAGTTCTGAACAGAGAGGTGACTCAGAGGGAGACCAGCAAGGAGGAAGACCAGCAAGAAAGAAGTTCCAATAATCAAGATGAGAGGTGACTAAAGAGAGGATAAGTGTTTTAGTAGTGTATTCAGAAAGGAAGGGATGAATTTTGTTAATGTTATACAGAAATAAACGACAGGTTTTAGCTATTTGTTGGATATGTGTGGAGAAGGAGAAGGAGAGGGAGGAGTCAAAAATGACCCCAAGGTTGCGGGCTAAGGAAACAGGAAGATGAAGAGTGTTATCAACAGAGACAGAGAAAGGAGGAAGGGAGGAGGAGATCTTAGGGGGAAAAACAAGAAGTTTGGTTTTGACCATGTTCAATTTCAAATAGCGGTGAGACATCCAGGCAGCGATGTCAGAAAGGCAGGCAGAGATGTGGGACTGGAGTGTTAGAGAAAAAGCAGGTGCAGATTGAGAGATCTGAGAGTCATCAGTATAAAAATTACACTGAAAGCAATGGGAGGAGATCAGAGCACCAAGGGACTAGGTATAGAGAGAGAAGAGGAGAGGACCCAGAACAGACCCTTTGAGTACACCAACTGAGAGTGGGATAGCAGTAGAGAAGGAACCACCAGAACAAACACTGAAAGAGCGATGGGAGAGATAAGAAGAGAATGAGGACAGGACAAAGCCTCTAAAACCCAGAGAGGATAATGTGTCAAGTAGAAGATGGTGGTCAACAGTGACAAAATCAGCAAAAAGGTCAAGGAGAATGAGGACTGAGTAAAAACCTTTGGATTTAGTCAGGAACAAGTCACTAGAGACTTTCACAAGATCTTTCTCAGTAGAGTGTAAAGGACAAAAGCAAGACTGAAATGGATCTAGCAGGGCTTAAGAGGAGAGAAATTCAAAGCAGCAGCAGAGAACTGCATTTTCAAGAAGTTTGGAAATGAAGGGAGATGGGTTAATAATAGAAGGACAAGTAGAGTCAAGTGAAGGTTTCTTGAGGAGAAGTGTGACCACAGCATGGTTGAAGGCTGCAGGGACCGTTGTACTGGAAAGCGATAGGTTGAGAATATGTGAGATGGAAGGGATGACAGAGAAAGAGATGGAGTTAAGGAGATGACAGGGGATAGGATCAGAAGAACAGGTAGTAAGTTTAGAGGAAGAAAGATGAGAGGTTTCCTCTTCGGCGATCTTAGAAAAGGATGAAAGGGTAACAGAGATTGAGGGGAAAAGTTGGTACTGAAGAAGGGAAGAAGCTGATCTAGTGCGGAATTGGAGTGCAATCTTGTGGACTTTGTCATGGAAATAGTTGGCTAGGGTTTGGGCAGAAAGAGAAGGAGGGGTCGGAGGCAGAGGCGCCTTGAGGAGAGTGTTGAGATTTGAGAAGAGAGCGGGGGTTAGGGGCAAGAGAATTAGTTAGATGGACATAGTAGTTTTGCTTAGTGAGTGCTATGGCTGTTGGAAGGAGGCAAGCATGAATCTGAAGTGAAAAAAATCCAGAAAGGGAGCAGGCTGAGTAGGCAGAGGAGCGAAGATAGTGGGTAGTTGAAGACAGCCAGGACTTAAGCATAGTGTGCCTTACAGGACGTGGTATAGGCAGAGCAAGAATATCCAGAGCAGAGGAGAGAGTAGTATTATAGGAAAGTATAGCCTCATCAACAGACTTAGAAGACAAGGTGAAAGAAAGAGGTGAAGAGACAATAGTGAAGAGAGCCAATGGATAGATAGCATGAAGATTCCTAAATAGGTAAGAGGAGACATAGCAAGACTGAGGCAGGGAGTGATGAATAGTGAAGCTTAGCAGGTGATGGTCAGATAAGGGAAGAACAGTGGTACAAAAATTAGAGGGTAAACAATTAGAGAAGAAAACAAGATCAAGGCAGTGACAGTGCTGATGAGTGGGGGGAGAAGAGCAAAGCTGGAGGTTGAATGAGGAGGCAAGAGAAAGGAGTTTATTTAGCAATGCAATGCTTATATACTGCTTTTCACCAGGTCAAAGCAGTGTACATTCAGGGACGGTATATATTTCCCTTGTCCCCAAAGGGCTCACAATCTTTGTTTTGTACCTGAGGCAACAGAGGGTTAAGTGGCTTGCCCAAGGCCACAAGGAATGCCTGTGGGACTAGAAACCCCAGTCCTTCTGGTCTGAGGTTTAGAAGCATAGGGGTCAGAAGGGTTATCAGCATTAATAATAAAGTCACCAAGAATAAGGGAGGGGGAAGAAGAATCTAGAAATAAGGAAAGCCAAGAGTCAAAGTCGGTGAGAAAGGTAGAGGTAGACTTGTCAGGGGGTATATGAGGAAAAGGAGTGAGGCTGAGGTAGAAGGAGAGGTTGAAATTGGCAGGAGGAGAAAGCAGAAACTCAACACCACCACCACAGCCAGTGGCACGAGGAGTGTGGGAGAATTGGTAGCTGCTGTGACAGAGGGCAGAAACCAAAGCAGTGTCATCAGGGAAGAGCCAGGTCTCAGTAAGAGCTAGAAGATGGAAAACGTTAGAGACAAAAAGGTCATGAGTAAAGGGGAGTTTATTAAATATGGAATAAGCATTCCGTAAGGCACATGAGGAGAGAGAGGAGGGGGAAAGGAGAGGAATATGAATGAGATTGGAATGGTTGAGTGAGGAACTGTCTTGGGAGTGAGAGAAAAGTCTAGGGAGGCCAGTGTTGGGATTAATGTCTCTGGAAGATAGAAGTAGAAGAAGCAGAAGGGTGCAAGGCAGTGAGGAGATGGCATGGCGGAAATGAGGATGAGGTTCTTTCAGAGAGAAAGGAGAAAGGATGAATGAAAGGAAGAAAAAGGTGAAGTTCAAGAGCAGAAGAAAGGGAGGAAGACAAGATGGGAGAAGAGATGGGTAAGGTACAGAGAGGGTGAAAAACAGGAGAGGTTTGAA